>CM023824.1:20347428-20754928 GCA_013266295.2 Branchiostoma floridae x Branchiostoma japonicum | reverse complement strand
CAAGAATGAATATGACGCAATAATGCTGGGTAAGTGGTGGAATCTTTAACGCGCTTTAAAAAATCAATAATTTTTCTTGAATACGTGACCTCCGGTCCTATCCGAGAGGATGACTGATTATTATCTTTACCTTCTTCTTCTTCTTCTGCTCCGAACACATAAGGTCAATGACTTGGACCAGACGTCTGTCACCATGCACCATGGTAACTGGTGCTGCAGCAGACACCCTGTGGTGTTCGGTTACATTATATCGCAAGTTGCAGGCCAGAGTTGGAAGGGCTGGTCACCATATATATGAATGTGTTCGAGTATGAATAAACAGAGCAGTAGTTGTTTAGGCTATACCATGTGAAGTACCATGTTACGCATTTGCTTTGCATATGTCATCTTTCTAGTATACTCTGAATTTACCTGAACCCTTTAAATCACCTAACAGGGGTTGACAGGTTCACCTACGCCTTCAGGAAGAGTTTCTTCTGGCGGATAACGGACGTCGGTATCCAGGGGAGACCACAAAAGATCAACAAGCGATGGAAAGAGCTCGGTCCGGGGAAAGTCGACGCCGCAGCGACATCTAGAGCGACGCATCGGACCTACTTCTTCAAAGGTTTCTCTCTTCGAATTCTTTTCACCAATACAATATAGACCGCTTTTCATACAGAATCTGCAACTGCCTGCGGATGTATGATGGGTTTTCGTAATAATTATGGCAAGGAGGGGATACATATTTTGTTCTCCATGGCACATGTACGAGACAGAGCCTTGACACCCCATCCACTGGCTAAAAGACGTGTGTTGTGATGTCTTTTAAATCATACCTTTAACGTTACATCTTGCATCATATTCCAGTTATGAAACCAAGGGTACGGTCACACAAATCCAATTTTGGTCGCTGTACGGTCGCCGTTAATATATATTAATGGCAAGGGGATCTAAGTATGAACTGTTGACATTTTCATCAATAATAGGTCCTTACCTCCTCTAGATCCTCGAATATTTTTCGTCTCACTACAGGTGACAAAATCTTTCGGTTCTACCGGACAAGGCTCGATCCTGGCTTCCCCATCTCCGCTGGGCGCGCCGGCATGCCCAAGTCTCCGGACGCCGCCCTGGTCAGGGACATCGACTACCGCGTGTACATCCTGAAGGGGTCCCGCGTGTACGCCTTTGACGAGCTGACCAGGAAGGCCGTGCCCGGGTATCCCCAGCCCATCTACACCGTGTGGCCGGGCATCCCCAAGCGGATCGACGCGGCCTTCCAGTGGTTGAACGGACGAACTTACTTCCTGAAGAGGGACATCTACTGGAAGTTCGACGAGGGCACAAAAATGCAGGAGAAGTGCAACCCCCGCGCGGTGTCCCACTCCTGGTTATCCTGTTCCTCCGACAGGGTTATAGGGGATTAGGGTCAAATGTTCGTTATGTATATATTTATGTATGTGTCATCGTTGGGTTGTACGGATTACAATATACGGTTTTGTGTTTCGCCATTTGCTTAAGCAGAAAACTGTGCGGTCAGTCTTTGTAACTAACATTAAGGCCACACTGATTTAATTTTATGGATGACATCCTCTGGGGACCACAAAACTAATGCGAGAGGGCGAAAAAAAAAATCCAGCAAAAAAAAAAAATGCTGCTTAACCACAGGAATAAAAAGCCGGTATTGCGAATTGAACCACAGGACACAGTGACTGCATCAAACAAACAAGTTTTTATTTGCAGGAGGTAGATGTAGATAGTCTTGTTCAGGTCTCATCCTCATTCACATCTTCCTCCTTCGCAGGTTTCTCCTTAGCAGTTTTCTCGCCCTTTTGCGCCCTTTAGTCGGCAGTCTGTACTGAGTTCCAGCCGAATTCCGGAGTTCCGTGAAGCCTTGAAAGACATGATTTTTTTTTTGTGGAGAACAGGCGAAAATCAATGCGCGCGCGGATGTCACCCATAAAATTAAGTCGATGTGGCCTAAGTAGGACGTTAGACGTCGTGGGGGAACATAATATTATATATTCAATAATTACCTCTTTCCAACTAGCCTACATGTTTTATAATACATATAAAAGGAATGTAACTGACTTTATTTAAGCTTTTAATGGCTGATTCTATGGTAACACTAGTCCAAAACTCAATGCTCATGACTGCATTTGTTGAAAATATTGTGATTCTTTGAGTTGATTTTTCCAATTGTGCCTTTGCAATTTACTGCTGGTGCTATATGCTATGAATAATTTATTTACTGGTGCTAGTGTTAGTTTTCTAGTGTTCCACTGTCTACATTTTGTCGACGATTTAGGAGCAAGAGGAAAATTGTAATAAAAATTATATCATATTACATGCATTTAACATATACTCAATGGACAATGCAAATTTTAACATAGAGTTAACATTTATCACTCTGAGTCAAATCAAATCAATCTCAATC
Organism: Branchiostoma floridae x Branchiostoma japonicum; assembly: GCA_013266295.2. NCBI lineage: Eukaryota > Metazoa > Chordata > Leptocardii > Amphioxiformes > Branchiostomatidae > Branchiostoma > Branchiostoma floridae x Branchiostoma japonicum. Next base: position 20,752,512 of record CM023824.1, on the reverse strand, counting down.
TTTATCTTCAATCTCAATCCTTATTCATATCAATTTACATAGCAGAAGTACATAGTACATCTGATCAATAAAACACAGGGCAAGTACAATACATACGAATACACAAATTGGACATAAAAATCAAGAACGCTAAGCCTGCATTTGACTATTGTACAGACGGATAGTGTAATGAAGGAAAGAGTTATTCTAACAGTCCGTTGGTCCGAGCTTTGGGGACTCTGATTCCTCCAAAGTTCCTTGAGTTTCTTCCTTTAATGATCTCACAATTGTTGTTGCAAATGGGAAACTAAAGGGGCACTGTAGTCGTCTGATTGTCTGCTACATGTAACTTGGTCTTACGACCATTCATTGTAAAAATTCTACCTTAATTTTTTTCATTGTAGAGTTGTTGTAGTGGTTTGATTATGAAATACTGCTTATCAGTAGGATTTCCTATTTAATGTTTTACAGATGAAATATTTGGTAGGACAGGTAGTATGTCGTTGCATTGGTGAAGGAAATACTGCTACATGTAAATGCAGCCATCTGTCCAATAATTGATAATTAAAAACTTATATTTGGAAACATGGTGGTCTCTGTTTTTATACCTCCGTGTATGGAGGTATAGTTTGTGTGTGTTTACTGGTGTGTTCCTACAGTTGGGTGACAGCGCGTGGGTGGGGAATTCTGTAACCACTGACCACAAGAAGTTAGGTCTGTGATGTAGCATGACTCCTCTTCCGGGCTTCTATCAGAGTACTTCTGATGACCAGTCATTACAATAGATACAAAAAGCTTCCAATGCTGCTTGTACTCTCTGTACAAAACTGGTTGAGTTGGTTTACAAGAGCACGTCGGCAGAACGTACTGCGCCTGCGCAAAACCTGGATTTTCGCTGGATTTTTGGTCAACGTTGCATCAGAATTTTGCCTGTTGCATACCATATCTTTTTCTTCACAACATTTGAAACCTACACACGGGATGTCACCCTTATATACGCAAATTCGACCTTATATGAGACGTTCTGCCAAAGTGCTATGCACAATACATTACGGGTTTCGTGCAGGCGCCGTACGTTCTGCCGACGTGCTGTTTACGAGTCATGTGAAACAATAAAACAATCAAAAAGTTTCGCAAACGTGACAATAGCACAATCACGGTCGCTAATTTACAGTAAAAATTACAGATGATTCATGTAAAGTTTCTGTACATAACTTATTCAGAAGTCTGCCATTAAGTATATTACGAAAACACTGGCTTTGCATTTTTAAAAAAATCATATGTTTGGCATTCATGAGTCATAAATTATAAATAATAGGTAATGTACCTTTGTTGACAATCAATAATTGCTATTTGTGTGGCACTAAAATCTGGCCTTCAAGCCATTTTGGATTAAAATGAGAAGTGAGACTGTATAAGAAGGTTCTGTATTTGACAACCAGCGGGTTTTTACATCTGAAAAACCCACTGGTTGATAAGTTAAGACTCTTCTCATACAATCTCTTCCCAACTTGATGAAATTATTCACAGTTGAGAAGTGAGGATAAGTTTCTATCTGCAGAAAATAGCAGATGGCAAAGACAAGCTCTATGCTACAAGTGTTCAATTTTCACTTAGAGTGCAGAGTTTGTATTTTGGTCCTCAGCATGGCCTCCCAGTCCTGTCCTTGTTTCATGTCCTGGTACTTGGTGGGCATGGAGTCCAGGGCCTGCAGTTCTGGGGTGGGCTGTGGCAGCAGGCCGGCTTTCTCCACAGCCTCGGGGAACTTGGCTGCTGCTGCAGTGGCCACACACACCCTCAGACTGGAACTGGCGCTGGAGAATAAAGAAATGTACTGGTATCAATACACAGTTCTTTTTGCATAAAACATAGTTGGATACTACAAAAGAAACAAAAGACAGAAAAAATTGGATATTTCAGACTTCTGAAAAGTATTGGAGGGTCCCTCATGCAATTCTTTAATTGACTTCCTGAATTCCCCCATGTCAACCTGCTGGTCCCAGGCAGAGTCCATGTCTGTGAGTTTTTGACCTCCTGCCATTCTAGATCTCGATCTACATGTCAATCTTCCCACATAGTAACTCACTTGACTCTTACTAATGAAAATGAGTACCTAACTTTTGTTAGCGACGTCCTCTCAGATGGGACGTGAAGCCTTAGGTCCCATGTTTCAGGAGAGCCACACCTCAAGCATGTTAAAGATCTCATCACACTTATCAAAAAGAGTAGGGGTCCATATATCCCTGTGTGAGTTGATAAAACCTTACAATCTGGTCTTAAGCTTGTGCTTACTGTTCAAAACTGGAGTGTTACACCTAAAGACTGTTTACCGGTTAATGAAACATAATTAAGAAACATTTAACCTGGCCTTAGAAGTGGCATCAAGCAGTTGTGTGTACCTTTCTTGTGCCATGTGGTAGTAAGCAGCCACAGCAGTATGAGGACATAACAGATACTGGTTCTCCTCCCAACATGTCCTCATGGCCAGCAAGGTGTCCGCCTCCGTCACACTGTACGACCTCATCACTGCCTTCAGCTAATGGTGACAGACACAACAAGACTGGCAATTAAAACATACATTGCCATGGCGACGGTGGTTGCTGTTAGGGTTATTGTTTGCATGGCACAGCGGCCCTGCCATCATTTCATGATTTTGAGGAAGACTTGGTACCTATACAGATACAGTGCACTCCTCCCCTGGGTGTATAGTCAACGAGCCCCGGGGTCACAGAAAGTAGGGCATCCGGGGCAGAGAGGTCTTCCCAAAGCAGGGTCCCAAAGGTTTCCAGGAATGTGGGCATAGATGTGGGTCAGAGACATGCCTGTGGACATTCCATTCCTGTGGACAAAATGCCTGTACAATTCCTAGAATTCTTGCGAATTGCACACAATACTGTACCATTAGGCTCCTCCCTGAGACGTCGCCAAAAAATACATGATATTGACAGATAAAGATTATCAAGGCCTAGGAAAATCAATGTTGTGTTTCTCATTTTAGTCCTGATAAAATAAGCGTAGCGTAGCGATTCTCTCTCTTTTTTAAAAAGATTTTGGCCATTAACATTCGCCGTGCTCACAAACCTCACAGGCAGCCCCATCATCTTAGCAATACACCCAGCTGAGGAAACAAAAGTATACATAAAAACTTTCTTTTTTTTAAATTACGGTTCTGAGTGGCAAATGTACAGATGCTGCAGCTGGCACATTGGCAACACCAAACCCGAGTGCATCCTCATCAGTGTTAGGACACATTATCAACGAATAGCTGAAAGTGATCAAACAAATACAGTTTAACAATGTAAAAGTGGAATGCATCAGGATACTGGTATTTTCAACATGATGATCATATTTGAATTATACAAATATACATCGTAGAAGCACAAGTATAAACTGAACAAAAAAAGTACAAAGTACAATGAGTTAGTTGTCAATGAGTTATTCCTACTTTCTTTCTTCTATGGCAACAGAAATGAAGAGAACAAGTTGAAAAATGATCTAAAGCATTTTTAACACTCAGATCACGCTATGGAGTTACATTATGTAAAAAACACATTCAAACTGTGATGCTGGGATGAACTAAGATGAAGACTAACCTTGTGGAGTAGGTTGTCGGGGATGACAGTCTTCCCGGTAGCCTCAAACTCCCTCATGAGTCTGGCCACCAGGGCAGAGTCCTGGCCTGAGAACAGGTACAGGATTCTCTCAAAGTTATAAGGCACCTGTAGACACATCAAGGAGTAAAGGGGCCGTCACATTGTGCGAAAATCGATCGGCCGACGAGTCGGCGAGCTCTAAACAACATTTACGGCAGTAGTACGCCCAATGTTTCGTCGAGCATCGCGCAAATTTTAGGGATCGCTGGCGAATTTTAGGAGTCGGCCGAAGCTCGCTGACACATGAAATGTGTTCTTAACATCAGCGACTAGTTGCCCGATTTTTGAGGTCATAGATGTATTCCCAAGCAATCGCCCGAGCCTCGCTCCATGTGACTTCCAAGCCCAAAATACGCGCGATCCTCGGTCGATCTAAAATTGGGCGACCTTTCGGCAATCAGAAAATACGGCCGAAGCTCGTCGACAATGTGACGCAGGCATAAGAAAGTCATCTGTGCTGTACTGTCATCTCATGGCTACTTTAGTGGTAAGAAAAGATGGTTCGTCTTTGCCATGTATCATTACTGAATCAGTAGATACACACAGAGTTCTCTTCAAGGAAATTCAATACAGACAAACCTGTACAAGTGACCACCTGTACATACATGTAAGGACCAACTGGTCAATGTGACCACTTTTTTGTGCTCCCTAAGAGAATTTTTCCCATTAACACAAGCATTAAGAACCCTGCCTACAGTGACCACCTGTCCACATAGACCAGATTTCATTGGTCTCCTGAGTGGTCTTCTTGGGCAGTTTTGACTGCATTTTTATTCATATTTAGGCAATGTGCAGAATTACCAAATGCATACATGTATACTAAAGAGGCAGTAATGTCATCTGAAATACATATTTCGGTTTCACCTGTGTCATTATGACATGAATATTGGAAGGTTACCAGTTTGTGGGTAAATCATGGAAAATGACATTTTGAATGCTGTTCTATAACAGACCTGTATATCCATAGAGTTGGAGGAGGTTGGGATGACCTTGTCAGCCATGGAGAAGTCCCCGTGCGTCAGGGCTCGGTCCACAATGTCGTTAACATTCACCGTGCTCACGAACCTCACAGGCAGCCCCATCATTTTAGCAATACACCCAGCTGAGGAAACAAAAGTATACATAAAAACTTTTTTTTTCTTCAAATTATGGTTCTAAGTGGCAAATGTGCAGATCTTAGCACATTGGCAACACCAAATCTGAGTGCGTCCTCATCAGTGTTCGTGACACTATCAACGATTAGCCGAAAGGCACAGTGGCTCCACCATACATTGTGGGAAGTCGTGTAAAGTGCCTTTCCCAGGGGCACAACATTGGGCTTGTCAGCGGATCGAAGCCAGGACCTCTTATGCCACTAAATACATGGGAAATATCAAAAAGGTATCAAATAAAAGGTAAGTCATCCATGATTTCTGATGCATTCAAATTTGCACAACAATCTTCTACACTCACCTGTGATGTTACCCATTGCTCCTGTAGGCACCACAATCTCTACCTCCTGGTCACGTGACCTGCACATCTGATAAAACACTTACATTTATGTGTTACACTGGATGTCAGCTATCAACAAGAAACCAAAGACTTCACCCATCCTCCAATTTGACCTTCATGTCAGTCTGCGGTTACATTCCCCCCCCTCTTTCCCTATCATTCTACTAACTTAACTACTACTTAACCCTGGGGGAACATTTTGACCCAACTCTACTGTATTCAAATAACTACAGACACACAACCAAGTAAACAAACAAACACACAAACAAACAAACAAACAAACAAACAAACAAAGAAACAAACAGACCGAAAACAAAACCTCTGTACACAGAGGTAATTGAACTTTCACTGTTTTCATTGAAAGATATACAAGACAGGTCTGCTCTCCTATTGACATTCAATTAACAGGTGGCTACGTCTTGTATTTATCCTTACAAAAATATACTTTTTACACTTTCTCAAGCTCCGATTTGAAGAGTATACAAAAGAACCAAGTTTCATAACTGCTCCTTGCTACCTGGAAGTAGGCATAGAAGTGGTGGACTGTCTGCACCATGACCCGGGCCCAGTTGATAGAGTTGATGCTGATCAGGTTGTGTTTCTGCACGAACTCTGCGTCCACAAAGCACTGCTTGATGGGATGGTCCAAGTCATCAGACGTGCCGTCCACTGGGTGACAGGAACAACAGTTACCGTTTGGTCAAATCTACAATACATATCATTAAGTAAATCTGCTGCAAATGACCAATTTCGGCTGAGAATGTGTTTAAAGAAATGTTCCTGCGTCTGTGAAGGTTGTGACCATTGTTCTGACCAAAGGTAAGGTGTCTAGGAGTGTTCCTCTTGGGGTGCCGTCATATTCTTCACATGATCCTGGTAAGATTGCAAAATGGCGGCATTCTTGGAATAGTCATGCATATGAGATATTATTACATGCAAAAATACGGCTGTCTTGTTACAGAAAAGGTAGACTTAGATCTGTTTTGGTGGTTTCTTCTGTCACCATCTGCTTCAAAATGCTACGACTTTAAAACTTAGCATCTGTGTTGGTACAAGCTACTACGGTCACGTGTCTCTGACGTCACGTTCCAAGAGTAGACGGGTCCATTCCGTGAACAAAGTTGACGGAGTCAGCCGAAAATTTTGAAATTTTAGAAGTCCCAATTCATTCCAGTGTTGGATATAAAGTTTAGTCTTCATTTCATTACTACTTAAAAATTTTATGATGACCTAGGATGAATGTGGCCGCGCCCTTACCTGCGAACACGTGGACATTGTCGTCTAGAACGGTGGTCATCTGTAGCTCTTGAATCCTGCTGCAGCGTCCGTGTGGCAGCAGGACCACGATGTCCACCCACTTCAGCCCGCGGACAGCCTCGATGGCCGCACTGCCCGTGTCGCCAGAGGTCCCTGTAAAGCGACATCAGCCAGTTTCATATCTTTCATTTGCAAAATCATGCCCAAAGGCTAATCTCACATATATACAGCATCAAAGAGAGTAATGGCTGTGATAGGTAGGTTTTGGGTTTGCTTGAAAAGTAGAAGTCAATATTCTAATATTGCTATTAATACTATTAATATAATCTGCCCAGACTATCAAAAAATTTGTCTTCAGCTATTTGCATATCAATCAATAGTTGAATCAGCTTTTTCTCCAGTGTCACTGACAAAAGGTAGTGGATGCTACCTTAAACATCTGACCATTTCCAAAATCATATCCAGTTGCTTGAGTAACCTGGATGTCTAACCTTCACCGACATACAACTAATGTAGCAGAGACCTTTTAGCCCAGTGTATATGTAAAAAAAATATACAAATGCATCCAATACATCATCGTAATTATTGTACAGGATGCATTTGTATATTTTTTTTACATACACACTGGCAAAAAGGTCTCTGCTACATTAGTTGTATGTCGGTGAAGGTTATAGCCACAAGACTGAACAGGCAGTTGCTTTTCTACAGTCAGGTAAGATCATTCCTTTAACTCATTTTCTTAAGCGTTTCATGGCATCAGGGGTTTACTGTGTACGTGTGGCAAGGGAGACGTGTGGCAAGGGAGACGTACACCTTAAGTCTTTGTCCAGTCCTGATCTTCCCCCGCATTTGTTCCTGAACACCAGGAGCACGTCGGCAGAACGTACTGCGCCTGCGCAAAACCTGGATTTTCGCTGGATTTTTGGTCAATGTTGCATCAGAATTTTGCCTGTTGCAGACCATATCTTTTTCTACACAACATTTGAAAACTACAGACGGGATGTCACCCTTATATACACGAATTCAACCTTATATGAGACGTTCTGCCGAAGTGCTATGCACAATACATTACGGGTTTCGCGCAGGCGCAGTACGTTCTGCCGACGTGCTAACATCAGGCAATCAGGTCCGTCTTACGTTCGGGAGCACTCTGACCAGATTTAGGCCTAGGCCTTTCTATATGAATCCAAACGAGTTGCATTTTGAGTCAAATTTGACCCCCGAACACTCCCCGAACACTGTTGACTTACTCCCAATGGTTAACTGGTGTTCTGATGACTTACAGCCGAATACCAGCCAACCATGGTCAAATATCCTAATATTACGGACAGATATGATGATGAATCACTGCCCACAAGGTTTACCTTACCAACAACGATGGTGACGTGCTTCTTCCTCTTCTCTAAGAAGTACTCCAAGAACTGTCCCACACAAGACAAAGCCAGGTCCTTGAAAGCCAGTGTTGCACCATGCCACAACTCTAGGACATTCAGGCCCTTCTTAAGTCTGGCCACGTTCACCACATCTGGGTGCCTGAACTTGGAGAAGGCCCTGTCTATCAGTCCTGGAGAGGGATACATGATTGTACATTTGTTCGTTTATTCGTTTATTTCGATGCCCTTTAGTCAATGACTAATCTTCCAGGGCTCAAACATTTAAAACATACTGACATTAAAAGAAAATGAACATACATAATCACCACAAATTATATACAAGTTAAACAAAATGATCATGACTTAACTTAATATATACAACTTAACTTATGTACAACTGGTGGATGGCCTTTTTGAATTGATGTGGACTGGTCAGTGTTTTGATACTGGGTGGCAGGGTGTTCCATACATGTAGATTAATGGTGCGGTAGAGAAATGTTCTCTTTTTGCTGTTTGTTTTAGGTTTAGGTAGTTTGAAACTGCAAGAATGGGAAAATCTACTTGTGGGTAGAATTGACGGGAACAATTCTAGATGTAGATGTTTTGGGGTTCGTGACTGTTAAGAATTCTGAAAAACATATTTAAAGTACTGGTGGCGAACCTCTCTCTGACCGTAAGCCAACCCAGATGTTCATTAGGATTAGGCAATGGGGTGGTGTGATTCCTTTTTTACTTCAAGGACAGAAGTATTGTTTTGGGAGGTGCTGGTTTAGGGGAAATTTGCATGTACATTTCGTCCTCAGCATAAAGCTTAAGGATTGGAAGTGAATCTGTGGACACATATATCAATATTGCATCATAATCTGTAACAGGTGCACCATATCACACGTTTCACCTTTAGGCCATACCAATTTAATTAATTGGTTCTCAGATTTGCCCTCTTCAATTTTTGTCTGATTTGCAAAGAAAAAATTCAGGTTCTGAATCAACATCAAAATATTTTGGCTGCAACAGTTAAAGAAAGTCCTTTTCTTCCTAGTTGTTACGGTTTTTCCATTTATCAATGCAGTGGTTAGAAGTTTAAAATTCATTAAGTTGCAAACCAGCCTGGTGTGTTGACTTCATGACTTCTATCATAGCATTTGAGGCTATCATAGGATACCTAGGTCTTTTTTTTTGCCCTGTCATTTCATATTTTATCTAAAAAAATCTGGGAACCAACAAATCAAATTGGTGTGGCCTTCTCTCCTACATATCTGCTTTACTGCTTAACATTTGGTAATCCAGAAATATGTACTGAAATATGACATACTCACCATGGAGATCTGTCCTTGGTATTTCTGTGTCATCCACAAAGAGGGGAAGGATCTCCTTGCAAAGGTCCACATAAGACAAGTCAGCCCAAGTCATCAATGTTTCTGGAGGTATCTGAAAGAAAACTTCAAGTTTCAGTAATTCATAGTTTCATCACTACATAGTATGCAATTATTTTCTGAAGCTCTTTTGGTACTAGTAGGTACCATGAATGATACATACAAAATCCCACTCCCTCTTGAATATTTTTACCTCCGTGAAAAATGGAGGTACTGTTTTTGGTCTTGTCTTAAGTTTATCATATGTCATGACTTTGCGATGGAGCGGTCAACGTGAATACCGCGAAAATAAAACCACTACGAACATTGCAAGATTTACGGTATATCTCAAGATCTGCCAGACGGATTGCGATGGTATTTGGCAGGTGGGTAGGTGGGGTAAACCAGATGATGAAAGTTGATTTTGGGCACCTGGTGATTGACCTTGGTACTGCAGAAGGAATTTTTAAAAATATCTTTGGTGCTGAATGGTCTGTGGTTGCGATGTTTAGGTGGCATATTTGACATAAGGGTTTAGTGGTGTAAACTTGGGCCCCTAGCTGTTTGCTGTGGCCCTGCAGGGTTGTTTAGTTTCGCGGTTTTCGCTTGTGTTTCCGGCCAGAAATCTTAAGAACCACTGAATGGACAGCATCAGGGAACACCTGACTGTTCTTACCTGGGGGACAGCATCAGGGAACACCTGACTGTTCTTACCTGGGAGACAGCATCAGGGAACACCTGACTGTTCTTACCTGGGGGACAGCATCAGGGAACACCTGACTGTTCTTACCTGGGAGACAGCATCAGGGAACACCTGACTGTTCTTACCTGGGGGACAGCATCAGGGAACAGCAGTCCTCCATCACTGCAGTATCCCGAGAACAGGGCCTGTTCAAACGTCTGCCCTTTGACCCCACCTCTGGTGCTGCTGTACCTCATGCCGCCAGGCTATTGTCAGTCACTCGTCATTACAGAAGTTCAGGGATCTGGGAAACGACAGTGGAAAAGATTACATCGACACATTTTTACCATTCTGTGTGCTTGGCTGGGTCCTCTTTCCACTAGACGGTGATCACTGAGCGACCGTTGACCGACCAAAATTGGATTTTTGTGGACCTTGGTTTTGTAACAGTGGGGTTCATACGCCACCAAATGACCAGCCCAACTGGTCCTGGACCTTTTGGCCTAGCGGTTATGACGATGACCTGTGGGCTGGCTGCCCGGGTTTGGCGCGGGTTCGATTCCCGGCACCTGGGAGCCTGGGGTTTTTCCTGTTCTACTCGCCTCTATTTGTTTCACTGGTTCCCACACTGGCCCTGTGTGTAGGCTGTGTGCCGCACAGGGATGTCGAACTCGGAAGATTCGAGGACAAATCTTGAAAGAAAAGGGGGAGTAGTGTGACAGTGGGGTTCATACGCCACCAACTGACCAGCCCAACTGGTCCTGGACCTTTTGGCCTAGCGGTTATGACGACGACCTGTGGACTGGCTGCCCGGGTTTGGCGCGGGTTTGATTCCCGGCACCTGCGAGCCAGGGGTTTTTCCTGTTCTACTCGCCTCTATTTGTTTCAGTTTCATATTTGGAACATGATGAATGATGTAAGAGTATGATATAAAAGACAAGAAAACATACAACATGTTCAAAGATGTGTTTTTATCTATGAAATTAATAGAGCAATCTATCAAATTTGTGCTTGCACATTGGTTGCAGCCTCTAGTGGAAAGGGGGTGTTATCAACATGCCAAAGATGCAATGTTGCTGGCAATATTTACATCATTAAATTGGCTTTATAATGTCCCAGTGATCATGTCATGCCTTGAACTTGATTAAGCTGAGGACTGTGCAAAACTCTCTAAAATTGAATAAATTACAAATATACTACCAACAATTACCTACATGTACTTGAAGACGGCACGTTTACTAATGGCAAGCCCCGCCCCCCTCCCCATTGTCACAAAATATAAATCGCGACAGCATAACTTCCTTTAGATAAGTTCGTGAGACACGACAGTGCTTATAATATGTAGAACTGAAAGATAAGCGATTTGGATCTAGGAATCGCCCTATGCTTGTACAAAGTACGTAACGCGTTACAGGAAAAATACCAGAGATCTGCTGCCCGGTGCACCAGCTGTAGCTGAACTTTTGAACTTTTGACTCCGGACTATTCTATTCCGAGGGGTGTATTTTGTAACCCATCGGTCAGCGTTAATAACGACACCTAGCGGGGTAAACGCTAACGTTACCTATAGGCATACAGGCGATGTTTTTCTAAGCTTTGTGTGTTATATTTAACCTTCGCAGAAGGAAAACATATTGTTACTCCGTGAAGGAGGCATACCTCCTGCAAGAGTATTGTGGTCAGCCGGTTTTTCGTGTTCGCAGCTAAAACTCACGGTTCCCCTTGTTCAATCGGCATGTAATTTCATACGTCGTCTGCAGGCATGCCAGTGATGATGCACGTATATCAATATTTACCGTAGGTGTTTTCGCGGTCAAGATAATATTCGAAAAGCACCCCTACATTTAGGGGCATATGGGACCGCCCGCGAAAAACCCGTTGTTTTGAATAGCGGGGGGGGGGGGGGAGAATCCTTCAGGTAGATGTGCGGTGTGGTTTTTAATGCAGACCAGATGCGGACCGTAATGGTTTATGAATGGGCCGGAATTGTGAAAGGTGTTCGCACGTAAAAGTCATGTTTGTGTACGTTGTATTTCTATGAATTTGGGCATGTGGTGTGCCGTTACGTCCGTGTTGATGCACGTGTCTTTGTTTTCACCGTAGCGGTTTTTATATCAAGGTAAATTTGATATTTCAAAATCACCCCTATTTTTATAATCCTGTGGAATAGTTGTTTGGCAGACATTCTGCCAACGCCACACTGAAGGTTCTGTCCTTTTTGTCCAAAGCAAATTGAAGATGAATTTCACTTTATCATGAAATGCCCTAAATATGATGTTCTACGTAATAAGCTATTCACATTTATCGAATCTAGTACAAGGAATTTGATCAATGTCGCCAGATATTACGATATTGCCTACCATTTGAAAAAAAGAATAATAAAAACTACCTACGTACATGAGTTGCTTTCCCCCATCGTATTAAGACTAAAAATATATATATACAGCTGCAACCTGTAGAGTTAAACAAGCTAATTAATGTTACTTGTAACCCAAGCTTTCTATCAAAAATTAATGTGTCATAGATATGTGAGCAAGGCATAATGGAATAACGTTTTAGAAACACAGATCTTGTTTGTCTGATTTGTAAATGTATAATCTTTGCCAAGAGATTTAATGCTCTAAATGCCTGAGGAACCCTGCCAAATGGTTTCACACTGAGGTCTCTGACACTTCAGATCTTTTCAATCAGAGCCAAAAACGAAATACTGCTACATGTAAATGAGCCATTTGTCCAATAATCAATACTTACAAACTTAAGATAACTATTTCAAAACATAGTGGTCTTTGTTTTTATACCTCCATGTACGGAAGTGTTGCATTGTACCCTTAACTCTGTTTTTTAAGAACTGTTCCTGTCACAAAATATTGCACGATATTCTGTGATGCTCTTTGGGATTCATATCAATGAACTTCTGATGACCAGTCATTACAAAAGAAGACATTACGAAAAGAAATCAATGTAGTCTATATTTTCTGTACAAAACTGGTGTGAGTTATGTTAAACAAACAAACAAACAAACAAACAAACAAACAAACAAACAAACAAAACTTTTTAGCAAACACTGGGCTCCTGCAAGTCTAATTGAAGATCCAACAAATCGTTTTTGTGGAGTGTGTGGAGCTTCGCAATAAAACAACTTGATCTTTTACATAGCCCGCAAACTAGTATACGCATACCTAACGCGTTTCTGACCCGTCATCGAGAAGCCCAGTAGAAAAGAAGTCGATCGGCTAGCTAGCGCCAAACCCTGCCTTATAAGCAAACATGGCGACCAGATTGCTTTGATTAAAGACGCCGTCGACACGTCGACAAAGGCCAGAGTTGTTCAAACTGTAGTGAAACATTATCCACAATGTCCACATGCATTCAATTCAAAGTCCACCGCAGGTTATCAAAGCTGTAGCTTGCTGGGAACGGACACAATATCTCATAAAGCTTTATAGACTTGGCCTTCAGTGGCATATCTTAAATAAGTAGCTGCCGTTGCAAATAGCGTGAAAGTGCCTACTACATACATATCTGTCCGCAGAATTTCAATCACTTATACAGGATGACAAAATTAGAAAGCATCACAACGTACTCAATGTTAGGAAAACGTTTGACTGCCGTCGGTTGAACAGAACAGTAGGGTCCTGAGACCTCAGGTAGTAGGGCCACATTTGCTATGATTTATACTAGAGGCTGCGACCGCTGAGCAGCGGAAAATTTTAAAGATCGCTCAACGAATTCCATACATTAAAACGGCTGTTTTTCATGTTTTTATATCCTTTATAATCATGATTTAACATCGTGCATCATATTCCAATTATAAAGTCAGTGACGTCGCTCAACAGTCGCTCAGCGATCGCCGTCTAGTGGGCAAGGGGTTCAAATAAACCGACAGCGGTGGATAGCTATGGAAGCCACAGACGTATAACAAGACTGGCAATGAAAACATACATTGCCATGGCGACGGTGGTTGCTGTTAGGGCTATTGTTTGCATGGCACTGCGGCCCTGCCATCATTTCATGATTTTGAGGAAGTACCTATACAGATACAGTGCACCCCTCCCCTAAGTGTATAGTGAACGAGCCCCGGGGTCACAGAAAGTAGGGCATCCGGGACAGAGCTAGAGAGGTCTTCCCAGAACAGGGCCCTAAAGGTTTCCAGGAATGTGGGCATAGATGTGGGTCACATGCCTGTGTACATTCCATTCCTGTGGACAAAATGCCTGTACGATTCCTAGAATTCTTGTGAATTGCACACAATACTGTACCATTAGGCTCCTCCCTGAGACGTCGCCAAAAACTATGAAGGTTACATGCCCGCCATGGTGTATATAGTGAATGACTAGTACGGGAGGAGGATCAATAAGCTGAAAACAAAGGATTATGATTATGAAGACAGTTGCCCACGTTGCCATAACTAACCGTATTCATACATGTATTACTACTGAATCCATATAATGGCATACATATTCCATTTTTCATGCGGATTTCAGAAAGTTGGTCAGTGGAGAAAATGTGTCTTGACTACCAGAGATGATGATAAGCCTGTTCTCTATCCGGGTGTGTGTGGGTGGGAGGGGGGTAATTATAATCTATGTTGCTCGAATCACAACTCCCCTCCCACATTATACACTCCACATGTTCTAATTACTTGGTACACAAGCCATGGTCAATCGCTAATCTGCCAGGAGTGATAGGCATATTTACACAGGGAGGCAACAACAGGTATGTTCACACGTAAATGACACAGTTGATAGGATGTCTGGGGGTTATATCGGTAACCAGGCAACATTTGAACGCCAAGTCCCCCCCCCCTGTCCACTGAGGTGATCTCAGAGCGACCAAAATTGGACTTGTGTGACCCTTGCTTCTGTAATTGGAATATAATTCACGATGCAGAAGTATGATTTATAAGACAACAAAACACACAAAACGTTGAAAACTTCGTTCTCTGTCCATGAAAGTCGTTGAGCGATATCCGTCAAACATTTGGTGGTTTATCGGTCGCACCCTCTAGTGGAAAGTGTGTGTAAAGTGTGTCTGGTGTCTTGAATATGAAGCAAACAAGTGCACACGACCTGTTAGCACTCTTTGATCCAGGTGAAAGCTATGACGTCACAATTTTGTTTGCTCAAAATATCTGCAAATAGGATGTTGTAGTTGACAAAGAAGCCATGACCTCACAAGTTCCGTCTGGGGAAGAGCTGCGTTAAAAACATGACTCGTTCCTCACGTTTTTTTTAAGTTGACAAAGAGAGAACGCCATAATTGTGATGACAAACAAGTAAATCTGAACATTCACATGGATGACGTAAATTAGAGAAGATGACGAGCAAACAAATTAAACCAAGATGGTCATAACTCTAATTTCTCTGCTGCAGAAAATACTTTGACCAGTACTTTTTAGACCAGTAACTTTTAAATTGTTAATGTAGATTTGTCCATTCGTTGTTGATCTTGTGTTACTGTTATGTCCTTTAATTGTATAGATCTATACTGTATGTCATTTGTTCTATGTATTCATGTTATTTATGTATTGAGCCTTGGAAGATTAGCCTGTTGCAGGCTAAAAGGTTTCGAAATAAAACAAATAAATAAAACAAACAAACAGAAAAGGAAAGGGAATTCAAAAGATCGTCTTTGTAGGTATGTTTCCTTGACATGTCAGAGCAACAAAAACAAATATAAGCAATCAATTTCATCTATGCACTGCCTTCACGCAAAGGAACATTTTCACTATGTTGGAATAGAAAAAAAGTGGGATAGAAGAATTCTGATAACGATTTCTCGTAGCTTAACTGCTGTCCTGTTTTTATGTGATAGGAAGAAAAGAGCGGAGATAAAAGTAAATCGTCATGATACGCCTGAGCGGGAGGGTCCGGATTCTGGCGGCCCTGTTGTCTGTGCTCGGATTGTACGCGCTCTTAGAGCTGGGAATCCTCGGCTTTCAGTGTCCACAATCCGTACAGCAGCGAGTCCAGGACAGCCGCAAGCTAATCACGGAAAACACAGAACACGAACATGCCCCAGTGACTGTCCACCTTACCTCAGTCATCAACAACCGGACCACGGGGTTCAGACGACTTCGACTGAGAGAGCAAGACGAGGATAGAACAACAACCTCGCAAAGCGAAGTGAATAACATTAGTTTGGTTTTAAAAGAAGTTTTATCCAAGGTGAACAGACTAGAAGACCTTGCGAAAGAGGATAGGAATAGAAGTGCAGCCCTGATTGCTCGCCAGGATTCTTTTTTACGCGACAGAGAAGGTGACATGAAGAGGGATATGTTGAGTAGGAGGCTGAAACAGGAGGCTGCTGACAATGACATGTTTCAGTTGGATCGTAGGTAAGTTCTTTATAAATTAAATCATTGCAATAAAGCACAGACTGTAAAAAGCAGCTCGTCTTCAGCTCGTTTTTGCAGAAAATATCACGTTGACCAGACGTTAAACAAGAAAGGGTGGCTCACATCCATGTTTACCTTATTTGATTAGATCTAGAACGCTTACCGTAAAATTTTGGCGACGCCTCTGGGGGAGCCTGATAGTATAGTATATAAGCAGTCTGCAAGTAATGTTCACAGGAATGTGTCACTAATATCTCTAATGATAGAGATGTATATTAAAAAAACCCAGGGATCTAATTTGCATAATTGATGAGGAAATTGTACTATGATACCATAAAAGTTCATACTTGCGGCAAATTAAAGGTGAACATAATTAGACATAAATTATGCAAATCAAGGCCATAGCTGTTACGCCGGACAACTCGTATGTTGACTTCTGTACGTTTCTCTTCTACCCCTGGTAGAGCACCCACACGTGTCGTTACAGTCCCTGTCGGTCCGGGAGAGAACGGCAAAGCCCTGTACATCCACGGGCGGGACACGCGGAAGGCCGCGGAGGAACTACACGACCTGTACGGGTACAGCGTCCTGGTCAGTGACGTCATCAGCCTGGACAGGAAGATTCCTGATCAACGAAACAAACTGTGACTATTGTTCTATCTCTTCTACACGCCATCTTTTTGTTATCTTTTAACGAATGATTCTGGCATGTCGTTTGTTGTGTCTGTTTTGTTTCACCGAAGGTTAATTTACTTCTCTAGCTATACAGTAGCTTTTGAACTAAGAATAATCTTCTAGCTTGCTAGTACATTGGAAATGCATGGCAAACTGCATAATGACTTCGAGGTATCGACGCCTCACATCAGAGATCCACATGCACGGCTGACGAATTTGAGATGGACATATAGTGATCGACAGAAGAGCACGAAATCAGTAATCTTAACAGGATATAAACATGTATAATGTAAAGTTATAGATCTAATCTAACACACCCCCAATTAGGGTTTTCCCGGAACCCCAATTAGGGTTTTCCCGAACCCCCAATTAGGGTTTCCCAGAACCCCCAATTAGGGTTTTCCCGGAACCCCCAATTAGGGTTTTCCCGAAACCCCCAATTAGGGTTTTCATGAACCCCCAATTAGGGTTTTCCCGAAACCCCCAATTAGGGTTTTCCCGAAACCCCCAAATAGGGTTTTCCCAGAACCCCCAAATAGGGTTTTCCCAGAACCCCCAAATAAGGTTTTCCCGAAACCCCCAATTAGGGTTTTCCCAGAACCCCCAAATAGGGTTTTCCCGGAACCCCCAATTAGGGTTTTCCCGGAACCCCCAATTAGGGTTTTCCCGGAACCCCCAATAAGGGTTTTCCCGAACCCCCAATTAGGGTTTGAAACTTTGAACTTTGAAACTTTAAAACATTATTTATTAAAACAACATAGCAGGAGTACATCCTGAATTGTATTGTAATTTACAGTGTACAGCTGTTTAAAAACATTTGATTTGATTAAAAGCCTTAAGTTAACAGATTGATAGTACATTGTATAATGGAAAGATCTTTAAAATATTGTGCTTATAATAAGTTATATAAAAATACATTTATGCACAGGTGAGAATTATATGAATATTGTGTAAGCATATTCTTTTGCTGATATTATAGATACACTGAAAACATTCTTAACCGTGAATTGTGCTGCAGGTGCCTGCAGGAAGAGTACCCGTCTGACCTGCCCCAGGTGTCGGTTGTGATGATCTTCTATAACGAGGCTCTGTCCGTGGTGCTTCGGTCTGTCCACAGCGTCATCAACCAGTCCCCTCCGCACCTCATCCGGGAGATCATTCTGGTGGACGACTGCAGCGACAAACGTGAGAAATATTCTTATAAAAAGATTAGAAGTATAATTGTTATATTGTAGTCTTCCTTTCTCGTATTATGTGATTTTATGTATTGATGTGGAAAGAATAGCCAACAGTTTAAACTGAAGCTAATTGTGGCTCCTAAATAGTCACTTTGGCCGACAACTTTCTGCCAGTTGAATGCGTTGCACAGGCGCTTGACGTTTGCTGCTTGACGTTTGAGATGACAGTCTAAAAAGCAACGCTCCCGGCGACCTGAAGTTTGAGCCTTGAAAATGAAGACTACTTTATATAACCCTGTCAGCAAAGTTGTATCTATCACCAAGAGTTTCGGGAGGTTCAAAGTCTCTACGTTTCTCCGCAGCTGACTTACTGTTTCCCCTGGAAGCCCACATCTCCACCAACAGCAAACTACGGGACAAAGTAAAGATCCTGAGAAATACAAGACGGGAGGGTTTGATCCGGTCCCGTCTGAAGGGGGTGCAGCAGGCCCAGGGCCCGGCTCTCGTCTTCCTGGACTCGCACATTGAGTGCACGCCTGGATGGTAAGAGACTGAATTGTTGTATTTAATCACAAAATTTCGAGAATCCTAATCTCCAAGCAGACGTTTTCGGGGACAAAATCGTAACCAGCTGCAGCCGGCAAGGCAGCCAACTGGCCAGACAGTAACGGGGTCGGTTGGATACTGCCTGGCCAATTGGATACTGCCTTGTCGGCTGGCAATTCTGCCAGATTGCCATCTCTATATAATATATTTCCAGGTTGGAACCTTTGCTGGCTCGTATTCGGGACAACAACAGCACTGTGGCGTGTCCAGTCATCGACCACATCGATACCCAAACATTTGCTTACGAACAGCTGAAGTTCCTGGCCGGTGGATTCACGTGGGATCTCAACTTTATGTGGATTTACGTCAACAGACAAGAAATGGCCAGACGAAAATCAGCCATAGATCCAGTAAGGCAAGTGCTTGCCACACTGTTAATTTGTGTATGTAGTTAATTGTATATATATTTGCACACATGTAGAATCCAACAACTTGTAAACAGCTGTAAAAATCTGTTGAAAGGGAGACAACAAACTGATGAATGGTATGTAAGCCCCAAAGTAAAAACTGTTGCTGGTACTTAAGACCAATAGAGGTGCTTTCTCTTGGTTGATGAGATGTTCTTTCTCTTGGTTGATGAGATTCCATGTCTCATCATGACAACGAAGGTACCATACGATCGCCTCCATGGATGATAAAGATGGAAATTTGACGCTCTTTGTTCCCCCTCCATGCCCACATGTAGATGCCCTGTCATGGCAGGCGGACTCTTCGCCATCTACAAAGATTACTTCCAACACATGGGAGCCTACGACCCGGCCATGGAGATATACGGCGGAGAAAACGTCGAAATGTCTTTTAGGGTAAGAGCATGCACCTCACTAGAGGTAATTTGCAGTAGTACTAGTAGTCAGTTTCAGTAACCAGAAAACATGATTATTGGTTGACTCAAAGGACAGAAGATGTCAGTGCGATTGTCACTAGTTCTATAGAGAGGCAGACATCTATGCATGTGAACATTCAATCTAGTACCAAATCGAGAGGTAGATCTGTATAAGAGTCATGTTCCTCCACATTAGTGTGAAGAGATATATACAAATGTACACGTCAATGTGAATGATATTCAGCAATAAACATAATCTATAAGTACGGTGTTTTTTTTATTGAAACATACATTGACGAGACATGGTGGCGACACACTCAAGTTACACTTATATTCATGTCGCCACCAGACAATACACAATACAAGCAAGCAAAGCCATGATAAAAAAAACAATAATTAATCAATGAACAGGTGAAACAAATATATAAATACTGACAGGATTGATCAAGATGTTACAAAAAAACGACGGTGTTTTAGTGCGTGGACGAGAGACGTTGTCGTTAGCGTGAATGTGCAGGATTAGTTAGTGATGCAAATGTGTCGATGTGTAAATGTTCTTCAGCACTAAAATGATGTGTAGAAAAGAATATATTACCTCCAAGACCATTGCGTTAATTTTTTGTCATTTCACGTTCGACGATGTCTGTAGGTATGGCAGTGTGGCGGTCGGATTGAGACGGTTCCATGTTCTCGGGTGGGGCACATTGAGAGAACAGACAAGCCCTACCTGTACGTCAGGTCTAACGACACCAAGGACATCAACATAGAAGTCAACAAGGCGCGCGTGGCTGAGGTGTGGATGGATCAGTACAAAAGATACCTGTACGCTAGAGAACCCCACCTGAAGGTATGGAGCTATTGTTATGTAGCGTTTATAGCACACGAGTATATGTTGTGGTCATTATGATTACTGATCAGGAGGAGACCCTAAAAGGATATAAAATTAAGGCGCTTAAGAAGTGGTATGGAAATGAAGCTGAAGAAGTTCTGAACTTGTGCGCTTACTTATTGTTGGAACGGTCACAACTCTAAGTTCCAAGATACAGACATACAGCCCGATAGGCAATGAATGTACAATAAAGGTTATCATTTATATCATGATTATTCTCTATATGAAGATCAAAGTTTCCTTAATGAGTTGACTTTCGTAAATACATAAGTTTGTGCATATTCAAATTGTTGGATGTTTCCAGAATATTTCATACGGAGACATCAGTGAGCGGCAGGCCTTACGGAAACGTCTCGGTTGTAAGAGTTTCCAGTGGTACATGGAACATGTGTACCCGGACAGACTGGAGCAGACTGTGGAAAGCGGGTTCTTCAGGGCCTGGGGCGAGGTACGGCATGTTAACATTAGTTTCCTGTTCGTTTGTGCTGGAATCTATTATGTTTTGTTCTGTCTGTTAGCCCCTGTCACACATTCAGAACCTTCCCCTGGCCACCAAACAACCAAGGTTGGCTGTAGGTTGGGCCATGGGAGCAGTCTGACCAGATTTAGGCCACGCCTACCTTTTGATACTAATCAAATCAAATTTGAGTTAAGTTCGAGTCAAATTTGACTGCCAGCCACGCCCAAACCACTGTTGACTTAGTCCCAACCACCAGCCAGCCAGTCCCGAACCTCCCGTCCACTCCCGGATGTTTAAAACATTTTGAAACATTCGGCTGGTGTAGCCGAACAGCATCCAACCTCGCCGAATACCTGCCAAGCACAGCCGACCTACTGCCAACAATGGTTCGGCAGTGTTCGGGAGGCCATAGTGGGCTATGTGTGACAGGGACTTTACATCTATCCAGATATCATGACTTAACGACTTAATAACGTTACATGATTACCTCTTGTTATGACCAAAACGACACACTCAGTCCTAGCCTATAACTCAGTCCTTGGGGTAGCGACCGTTGGAAGCGGACAACTGGATTTCAGGCTAATTTAAACCCCCTTCCTTCCATCATGCAGCTGCGGAACGCCCAGACTGACCTGTGTTTGGACATCATGGACGGACGTGGAGTAGGGCTATGGGACTGTCACGGCCAGGGTGGGCAGCAGGTAGGTAGGCTGGTATATGTCATGTTTACCCCTGTCATTTGGTTATGATATTCAGTGTGGCGTTGGCAGAATGTCAGCCGAACAACTTCGAAAAAGCTTGGGTTTCTATGCAGCATGGGGCAACTAGAAGCAGATTATTCCAACAGGTTGCGACTTCTCCTCTTTCTGTCAGGTGTTTTGTCCGGCTCACAACTGGGTTTGATCTGCAATCTAAGTATACACCAACCTAAACCGATCCAAACCTAAACCGATCCAGCCAACCGGGGCATACAAGTCAGTATTAGATTACTGCACTCAATTTGTAAATAAAGGAGAATCATCACATGTGTGCTTTATGTCGTTTTTGAAAATTACTTCCCTAGTTTTTTGCCCTGGGAAGGCCGGAAAATGAAAAAGAGATACAGAACATACTGACAAACCAAGGGGAAATGCAGTGTATGGGAACCCAGGGCACTGCGAGGTTAGAGGTGTCCATCATCAAGGATTGTCATACCGGACTGCACGAGAGTTGGAATCACAAGAGCAAGGTGAGAGCATTTCATTCGCCATAAGATATTGGTGTATTTTCTGATTCCTCTTTTCGTACATGTTGTACGCATTTCCATTCAAGTCTTTTCTTCCTCACTAGTACTCTCGCTCTCTCTCTCTCTCTGTTTCAGGAGGTCAGATGGTACTGTATTCTTTCCGCTGCCAATCGGTAAGCTTAGATTTAAAATGTACGAGTTCTCGATAGACCATGACATGTTTTACTGCAAGTAAAACATCGAAACTTATAACATTCCTTATACCACAGGGCGGGATACTTCTAAACACCGAGACTGGACTGTGCTTGGACGTGGGCCAAAACGCCACCTCGGGAACGAGAGCGTTCGTCACCAACTGCACCCGGGCCGCCTCCCAGTCCTGGACATTCACAGAGTACTTCACACCATGAGGCCGATTTACCGGAATCCACAAGAGAGTTGAAATGTCGCCAGATATTACGTTAGGGCCTACCATTTGAAAAAAAGAATAATAAAAACTACCTACGTACATGAGTTGCTTTCCCCCATCGTATTAAGACTGCAAAATATATATACAGCTGCAACCTGTAGAGTTAAACAAATAAATGTTACTTGTAACCCAAGTTTTCTAAAAAAAATTAATGTGTCATAGATATGTGAGCAAGGCATAATGGAATAACGTTTTAGAAACACAGATCTTGTTTGTCTGATTTGTAAATGTATAATCTTTGCCAAGAGATTTAATGCTCTAAATGCCTGAGGAACTCTGCCAAATGGTTTGACACTGAGGTCTCTGACACTTCAGATCTTTTCAATCATTAGAGCCAAAAACGAAATACTGCTACATGTAAATGAGCCATTTGTCCAATAATCAATACTTACAAACTTAAGATAACTATTTCAAAACATGGTGGTCTTTGTTTTTTATATCTCCATGTATGGAGGTGTTGCTTTGTGTGTGTCTGTGTGTCTACAGTTGAGTGAAACTCTCACGATCTCACAAAAAAATATTTCACTGTAGTATGAAATCTCTGATTTCTTAAGCTTGTTTTGCATTGTACCCTTTTCTCTGTTTCGTGAATTTTCTTTAATCACCAAGTTTTTAAGAACTGTTCCTGTCACAAAATATTGCACGATATTCTGTGATGCTCTTTGGGATTCATATCAATGAACTTCTGATGACCAGTCATTACAAAAGAAGACATTACGAAAAGCAATCAATGTAGTCTATATTTTCTGTACAAAACTGGTGTGAGTTATGTGAAACAAACAAACAAACAAACAAACAAACAAACAAAACTTTTTAGCAAACACTGGGCTCCTGCAAGTCTAATTCAACAAATCGTTTTTGTGGAGTGTGGAGCTTCGCAATAAAACAACTTGATCTTTTACATAGCCCGCAAACTAGTATACGCATACCTAACGCGTTTCTGACCCGTCATCGAGAAGCCGAGTCGAAAAGAAGTCAATCGGCTAGCGCCAAACCCTGCTTTATAAGCAAACATGGCGGCCAGATCGCTTTGATTAAAGACACGTCGACAAAGGCCAGAGTTGTTCAAACTGTGGTGAAACATTATCCACAATGTCCACATGCATTCAATTCAAAGTCCACCGCAGGTTATCAAAGCTGTAGCTTGCTGGGAACGGACACAATATCCCATAAAGCTTTATAGACTTGGCCTTCAGTGGCATATCTTAAAACTGCGTTCGACGGGCGATAGCCTTCACAGTTGCGCCTGTGATATATTACAGGTCACAGAGGAAGTCATCAAGCATCATGAAAGGTAGGTTTTGGTCAGTCACTTGGGGCCGCCGGTCACCTACGTCGTGCGATCGCCGCACGATGGCAAACTGAGGGCATTCTTGTGGAATAGTCGTGCATGTGCCCTGCAAAATGCAACTGTCTTGTTACAGAAAAGGCTGTCTTAGACCCTTGTCGGCGGTTGGTTCTGTCACAGCCTGCTTTAAAAATCTAGGCAGCATCAAAATCGTACGACGACCTACAACGAATAATGTACAATGTAGGTTAGGGCCTAGAGACGTAATGTTGAGGGTGTGATACGTTACCCAGTAACGTCTAAGGACTGTTACTCAATTCGGTGTCATGGATAAAGACAAGTTGTGTTGTTAGTAGTATGCTACATAGAGTAAGATTCTGATCGACCTTTTGTTATTTTTTCATTTGATGATTTGTTATCATTAACGTCTGAGTTTTTCCCAAGGCTAAAAAAGGCAGATCTTGTCGTAAATATCAGGTAGCTGCCGTTGCAAATAGCGTGAAAGTGCCTACTACATAGTTATTATTACATATCTGTCCGCAGAATTTCAATCACTTATACAGGATGACAAAATTAGAAAGCATCACTACGTACTCAATGTGAGGAAAACGTTTGACTGTGTATTTTCAGCCGTCGGTTGAACAGAACAGTAGGGTCATCAGACCTCAGGTAGTAGGGTCACATTTGCGATGTCTTATAGTAGAGGCTGCGAACGCTGAGCGACCAAAAAAAAATGTAACAGATCGCTCAACGAATTTCATACATTTCATACACGGCTGTTTTTCATGTTTTTATGTCCTTTAGAATTATGATTAAACATCGTGCATCATATTCCAATTATAAAGTCAGTGACGTCGCTCAACAGTCGCTCAGCGATCGCCGTCTAGTGGACAAGGGGGTCAAAGAAACCGACAGCGATGGATAGCTATGAAAGCCACAGACGTATAACAAGACTGGCAATGAAAACATACATTGCCATGGCGACGGTGGTTGCTGTTTGGGTTATTGTTTGCATGGCACTGCGGCCATGCCATCATTTCATGATTTTGAGGAAGACTTGGTACCTATACAGATACAGTGCACTACCCCCTTAGTGTATAGTGAACAAGCCCCAGGGTCACAGAAAGAAGGGCATTCCCGGCAGGGAGCTGAGGTCTTCCCAAAGGTTTAATTTCCAGGAATGTGGGCGTAGATGTGGGTCACATGCCTGTGGACATTCCATTCCTGTGGACAAAATGCCTGTACGATTCCTAGAATTTTTGCGAATTGCACACAATACTGTACCATTAGGCTCCTCCCTGAGACGTCGCCAAAAACTCTGAAGGCTACATGCCCGCCATGGTGTATCGTGAATGAAAAATACGGGAGGGGGATCAATAAGCTGAAAACAAAGGATTATGATTATGAAGACAGTTGCCCACGTTGCCATAACTAACCGTATTCATACATGTTTTACTACTGAATCCATACAACGGCATACATATTCCATTTTTCTTGCGGATTTCATAAACTTGGTCAGTGGGGAAAATGTATCTTGACTACCAGAGATGATGATAAGCCTGTTCTCTATCCGGGTGTGTGTGGGTGGGAGGGGGTGGGAGGGGGTTAATTATAATCTATGGTGCTCGAATCACAACTCCCCTCCCACATTATACACTCCACATGTTCTAATTACTTGGTACACAAGCCATGGTGAAACAATCACTAATCTGCCAGGAGTGATAGGCATATTTGCACAGGGAGGCAACAACAGGTATGTTCACACGTAAATGACACAGTTGATAGGATGTCTGGGGGTTATGTCGGTAACCAGGCAACATTTGAACGCCAAGGCCCCGCCTCTGTCCACTGAGGTGATCTCAGAGTGACCAAAATTGGACTTGTGTGACCCTTGCTTCTGTAATTGGAATATGATTAACGATGCAAAAGTATGATTTATAAGACAACAAAACACACAAAACGTTGAAAACTTCGTTCTCTGTCCATGAAAGTCGTTGAGCGATATCCGTCAAACATTTGGTGGTATATAGGTCGCACCCTCTAGTGGAAAGTGTGTGTAAAGTGTGTCTGGTGTCTTGAATATGAAGCAAACAAGTGCACACGACCCGTTAGCACTCTTTGATCCAGGTGAAAGCTGTGACGTCACAATTTTGTTTGCTTAAAATATCTGTAAATAGGATGTTGTAGTTGACAAAGAAGCCATGACGTCACAAGTTCCGTCTAGGGAAGAGGTGCGTTAAAAACATGACTCGTTTCTCACGTTTTTTTAAGTTGACAAAGAGAGAACGCCATAATTGTGATGACAAACAAGTAAATCTGAACATTCACATGGATGACGTAAATTAGAGAACATGTCGAGCAAACAAATTAAACCAAGATGGTCATAACTCTAATTTCTCTGCTGCAGAAAACACTTGAGAAAAGGTAAGGAAATTCAAAAGAACGTCTTTGTAGGTATGTTTCCTTGACATGTCAGAGCAACAAAAACAAATAAGCAATCTATTTCATCTATGCACTGCCTTCACGCAAAGGAACATTTTCACTATGTTGGAATGTAAAAAAAAAGTGGGATAGAAGAATTCTGATAACGATTTCTCGTAGCTTAACTGCTGTCCTGTTTTTATGTGATAGGAAGAAAAGAGCGGAGATAAAAATAAATCGTCATGATACGCCTGAGCGGGAGGGTCCGGATTCTCGCGGCCCTGTTGTCTGTGCTCGGATTGTACGCGCTCTTAGAGCTGGGCATCCTCGGCTTTCAATGTCCACAATCCGTACAACAGCGAGTCCAGGACAGCCACAAGCTAATCACAGCAAACACAGAACACGCACATGCCCCAGTGACTGTCCACCTTACCTCAGTCATCAACAACCGGACCACGGGGTTCAGACGACTTCGACTGAGAGAGCAAGACGAGGATAGAACAACAACCTCGCAAAGCGAAGTAAATAACATTAGTTTGGTTTTAAAAGAAGTTTTATCCAAGGTGAACAGACTAGAAGATCTTGCGAAAGAGGATAGGAATAGAAGTGCAGCCCTGATTGCTCGCCAGGATTCTTTTTTACGCGACAGAGAAGGTGACATGAAGAGGGATATGTTGAGTAGGAGGCTGAAACAGGAGGCTGCTGACAATGACATGTTTCAGTTGGATCGTAGGTAAGTTCTTTCAAAATTAAATCATTGCAATAAAGCACAAACTGTAAAAAGAAGTTCGTCTTCAGCTCGTGTTTTTGCAGAAAATATCACGTTGACCAGAAGTTAAACAGGAAAGGATGGCTCAAACCCTTCTTTGCCTTATTTACCTAGAAGTAGAACGACTGCCGTAAAATTTTGGCGACGCCTCTGGGGAGCCTGGTAGTATAGTATATAAGCAGTCTGCAAGTAATGTTCACAGGAATGTGTCATTAATGATTAATATCTCTAATGATAGATATGTATATTAAACAACCAGGGATCTAATTTGCATAATTGATGAGGAAATTGTATTATGATACCATAAAATTTCATACTTGCGGCAAATTAAAGGTGAACATAATTAGACATAAATTATGCAAATCAAGGCCATAGCTGTTACGTCGGACAACTTGTATGTTGACTTCTGTGCATTTCTCTTCTACCCCTGCTAGAGCACCCTCACGCGTCGTTACAGTCCCCGTTGGTCCGGGAGAGAACGGCAAAGCCCTGTACATCCACGGGCGGGACACGCGGAAGGCCGCGGAGGAACTACACGACCTGTACGGGTACAGCGTCCTGGTCAGTGACGTCATCAGCCTGGACAGGAAGATTCCTGATCAACGAAACAAACTGTGACTATTGTTCTATCTCTTCTACACGCCATCTTTTTGTTATCTTTTAACGAATGATTCTGGCATGTCTGTTTTGTTTCACCGAAGGTTAATTTACTGCTCTAGCTATACAGTAGCGTTTGAACTAAGAGTGATTTTCTAGCTTGCTAGTATATTGGAAATGCATGGCAACTGCAAAATGTCTTCGAGGTATCGACGCCTCACATCAGAGGTCCCCATGCACGGCTGAAGAATTTGACATGGACATACAGTGATCGACATAATTCGAAGATCATGCAATCAGTAATCTTAACAGGATATATTTAATTCATGTAATAGATCAAATCTAACACACACCCAATTAGGGTTTTCCCGAACCCCCAATTAGGGTTTTCCCGAACCCCCAATTAGGGTTTTCCCGAACCCCCAATTAGAGTTTTCCCGAAACCCCCAATAAAGGTTTATATAAATATTGTATAAGCATATTCTTTGGCTGATATTATAGATGCATTGAGAAAACATTCTAACCGTGAATTGTGCTGCAGGTGCCTGCAGGAAGAGTACCCGTCTGACCTGCCCCAGGTGTCGGTTGTGATGATCTTCTATAACGAGGCTCTGTCCGTGGTGCTTCGGTCTGTCCACAGCGTCATCAACCAGTCCCCTCCGCACCTCATCCGGGAGATCATTCTGGTGGACGACTGCAGCGACAAACGTGAGAAATATTCTTATAAAAGAAATTAGAAAAAAATTAGAAGTATGATTGTTATATACATATATATTGTCTTCCTGTCTCGTATGTGATTTTATGTATTGATGTGGAAAGAATAACCAACAGTTGAAACTGAAGTTAATTGTGGCTCCTAAATAGTCACTTTGGCCGACAACTTCCTGCCAGTTGAATGCGTTGCACAGGCACTTGACGTTTTCTGCTTGACGTTTGAGATGACAGTCTAAAAGTAACGTTCCCCGTGACCTGAAGTATGTACTATTAAAATGAAGACTACTTTATATAACCCTGTCAGCAAAGTTGTATTTATCACCAAGAGTTTCGGGAGGTTCAAAGATCTTCTCTACGTTTCTCCGCAGCTGACTTACTGTTTCCCCTGGAAGCCCACATCTCCACCAACAGCAAACTACGGGACAAAGTAAAGATCCTGAGAAATACAAAACGGGAGGGTTTGATCCGGTCCCGCCTGAAGGGGGTGCAGCAGGCCCAGGGCCCGGCTCTTGTCTTCCTGGACTCGCACATTGAGTGCACGCCTGGGTGGTAAGAGGCTGAACTGTTGTTCTTCATCATAAAACGAGAAGAATCCTAATCTCCAAGCAGATGTTTTCGGGGGGCAAAATCGTAACCAGCCGGCAGGCAGTATCCAATTGGCCAGACAGTAACGGGGTCGGTTGGATACTGCCTGGCCAATTGGATAATGCCTTGTCGGCTGGCAATTCTACAAGATTGCCATCTCTATATATAATACATTTCCAGGTTGGAGCCTTTGCTGGCTCGTATTCGGGACAACAACAGCACTGTGGCGTGTCCAGTCATCGACCACATCGATACCCAAACATTTGCTTACGAACAGCTGAAGTTCCTGGCCGGTGGATTCACGTGGGATCTCAACTTTATGTGGATTTACGTCAACAGACAAGAAATGGCTAGACGAAAATCAGCCATAGATCCAGTAAGGCAAGTGCTTGCCACACTGTTTATTTGTGTATGTCGTTAATTGTTTATTTGCACACATGTAGAATCCAACAACTTGTAAACAGCTGTAAAATTCATATCTGTTGAAAGGGAGACAACAAACTGATGAATGGTATGTAAGCCCCAAAGTAAAAACTGATGCTGGTACTTAAGCCCCAAAGAGGTGCTTTCTCTTGGTTTAGTAGTAGTAGTAGTAGTAGTACACTAGTTTATTTGACAGCATATCAGCATGACAACAATTATCAGCCTCCCGGCAGCTATCATATATATATATACATATAGCTGAATTGCGAGGTTTTTTACAACAAAACATTGCATCATATATAAAGTTATACATTACAAATATAAAAATATAGCCGAAGTTAGGCTTACTTAGTTTAAAATAGGTAGCGACACTTGGAGAATTGTTCGGTCACATAAATGACAACTTTGTACATGGGAAAGGAGTTCGTGTGGCTGATGAGATGATGAGATGTTCTTTCTCTTGGTTGATGAAATTCAATGTCTCATCATGACAACGAAGGTACCATACGATCGCCTCCATTGATGATAAAGATGGAAATTTGACGCTCTTTGTTCCTCCTCCATACCCACATGTAGATGCCCTGTCATGGCAGGCGGACTCTTCGCCATCTACAAAGATTACTTCCAACACATGGGAGCCTACGACCCGGCCATGGAGATATACGGCGGAGAAAACGTCGAAATGTCTTTTAGGGTAAGAGCACGCACCTTACTAGAGGTAATTTGCAGTAGTACTAGTAGTCAGTTTCAGTAGTCAGTTTCAGTAATCAAAACATGATTATTGGTTGACTCAAAGGACAGAATGTGTCAGTGCAATAGTCACTAGTTGTATGGAGAGGCAAACATTTATGCATGTGAAAATTTAATCTAGTACCAGAGAGGTAGATCTGCATAAGAGTCATGTTCCTACGAATGAGTGTGAATTATCGAAGAGATACATGCACATGTACACGGCAATGTGAATGATCTTCAGCAATAAACATAATCTATAAGGACGGTGTTTTTTTTATTGAAACATACAGTGACAAGACGTGGTGGCGACACACTCAAGTTACACGTATATTCATGTCACCACCAGACAATACACAATACAAGCAAGCAAAGCATGATAAAAAAAACAATAATTAATCAATGAACAGGTGAAACAAATATATAAAATATTGACAGGATTGATCAAGATGTTACAAAAAAACGACGGTGTTTTAGTACGTCGACAAGAGACGTTGTCGTTAGCGTGAATGCGCAGGATTAGTTAGTGATGCAAATGTGTCGATGTGTAAATGTTCTTCAGCACTAAAATGATGTGTAGAAAAGAATATATTACCTCCAAGACCATTGCGTTAATTTTTTGTCATTGCACGTTCGACGATGTCTGTAGGTATGGCAGTGTGGTGGTCGGATTGAGACGGTCCCATGTTCTCGGGTAGGGCACATTGAGAGAACAGACAAGCCCTACCTGTACGTCAGGTCTAACGACACAAAGGACATCAACATAGAAGTCAACAAGGCGCGCGTGGCTGAGGTGTGGATGGATCAGTACAAAATATACCTGTACGCCAGAGAACCCCACCTGAAGGTATGGAGCTATTGTTATGTAGCGTTTATAGCAAACGAGTATGTTGTGGTCATTATGATTACTGATCAGGAGGAGACCCCTAAAAGGATATAAAATTAAGGCGCTTAAGAAGTGGTATGGAAATGAAGCTGAAAAAGTTGCAGTCTAGCATATGGGTGTCAACGTTCCGAACTTGTGCGCTTACGTATTGTTGGAACGGTCACAACTCCAAGTTCCAAGATACAGACATACAGCCCGATAGGTAATGAATGTACACGAACTTTGTCGGACCGGCCGCTACCGTGGTTCGTTCGAGTGGGCCGAGAAATTCTGAAAGACGCGGTAAATTTAGGAGCACGTGTAGATCCGCCCTGTGATTGGTTAGGGCGGATCAAGTTTACACTGTGATTGGCTAAGACCGGTCGTGCCTCGCCCGTGCTCAGCACGTGATAGAAGTCCACTCGTACATCACTATTGCGTAACATGAATTCATGACCCCATAGGTATCTACATAAAAATCTATATATTATGATTATTCTCTATATGAAGATCAAAGTTTCCTTAATGAGTTGACTTTCGTGAATACATAAGTTTGTGCATATTCAAATTGTTGGATGTTTCCAGAACATTTCATACGGAGACATCAGTGAGCGGCAGGCCTTACGGAAACGTCTCGGTTGTAAGAGTTTCCAGTGGTACATGGAACATGTGTACCCGGACAGACTGGAGCAGACTGTGGAAAGCGGGTTCTTCAGGGCCTGGGGCGAGGTACGGCATGTTAATATTTACCTTCGGAAGTTCCTGTCCTTGGTGCTGGAATCTATTATGTCATGTTCTGTCTATTAGCCCCTGTCACACATTCAGAACCTTCCCCCGGCCACCCAAACAACCAAGGTTGTCGGTAGGTTGGCAGCAGCCTGACCAGATTTAGGCCATGCCTACCTTTTGATACCAACAACGCCCGACCACTGCTGACCTACTCTCAACCACCAGGCAGCCAGTCC
The DNA here is from genome assembly GCA_013266295.2 of Branchiostoma floridae x Branchiostoma japonicum. Classification (NCBI taxonomy): domain Eukaryota; kingdom Metazoa; phylum Chordata; class Leptocardii; order Amphioxiformes; family Branchiostomatidae; genus Branchiostoma; species Branchiostoma floridae x Branchiostoma japonicum. The sequence goes on along the minus strand of CM023824.1, from coordinate 20,720,707 downwards.
GCAACCATGGCCCAACCTCCCGTCCACTCCCAAATGCATGTTTTAAACAGTTAAGTTTAAAACATTCGGCCGGCACAGCCAGCCGAGCACAAGCCAACCACAGCCGAACTACTCCCAACCAAGGTTGGGGAGAGTTCGGCAGTGTTCGGGAGACCATATTCGGCTATGCGTGACAGGGGCTTTACATCTATCATGACATTATTGACCTCTTGTTATGACCAAAACGGCACACTAAAGTCCTAGCCTGGAATCCAGTCTTTGAGGTAGCGACCGTTGGAAGCGGACAAGACTGGATCCCACTAACTTAAACCCCCTTCCTTCCATCATGCAGCTGCGGAACGCCCAGACTGACCTGTGTTTGGACATCATGGACGGACGTGGAGTAGGGCTATGGGACTGTCACGGCCAGGGTGGACAGCAGGTAGGCTGGTATATGTCATGTTTACCACTGTCATGTGGTTATGCTATTCAGTGTGGTGAATGCTTGCCGACCAGCTTTGATAAAGGTTTCGTTTTATGCAGCATGGGCAACTAGAAGCACATCCCAACAGACCATGACTTCTCTCATTTCTGATCTGGTGCTTTGCCCGGCTCACTCGTAACTGGGTTTCATCCCTCCCAGTTCACAGAAGCTAATCCAAACAAACGGGACATACAAATCAGTCTTACATTATTGCACTCAACTTGAAAATAAAGGAGAATCATAACAGATGTGGTTTATCTTGTTTTTAAAATCATTTCTCCAGTTTTTCGCCCTGCGAAGGCCGGAAAAGGGAAAATCGATGCAGACCATCGGGACAGGGGACATGTACTGTATGGGAACCCAGGGTACCGGGAGGTTAGAGGTGTCCATCATCAAGTACTGTCATACCGGACTTCACGAGAGTTGGTATCATAATGGCAAGGTGAGAGAGTTTCTTTTGGTCGTTTTCTGTTTCCTGTTTTCATACATTTGTACGACTTTCCATTCAAGTCTCTCCGTTTCCTACGTCCACAAGAAGTCAAACTTTACTGTACATGTGTTCTTTCCTCAACCAAACTTAGCATTGAATTGTATTAAAAATTGTTCTCGATAGACCATGAAATGCTTTTATGGCACGTGTCATGTAACATTGAAACATATAACATTCCTTATAACATAGGGCGGGATACTTCTAAACACCGAGACTGGACTCTGCTTGGACGTGGGCCAAAACGCCACCTCGGGAACGAGAGCGTTCGTCACCAACTGCACCCGGGCCGCCTCTCAGTCCTGGACATTCACAGAGTACTTCACACCATGAGGCCGATTTACCGGAAACCACAAGAGAGTTGAAATGTCGCTAGATATTACGACAGGGCCTACCATTTGAAGAACACGAAATAAAAACTATCTAGCAGCTGCTATCTAGTATGTATATAATTTGTTTTGATAACCGTCTTAAAACTTAAACAAGACTGGCAATGAAAACATACATTGCCATGGCGACGGTGGTTGCTGTTAGGGTTATTGTTTGCATGGCACTGCAGCCCTGCCATCAGTTCATGATTTTGAGGAAGACTTGGTACCTATACAGATACAGTGCACTCCCCCTTTAAGTGTATAGTGAACGAGCCCCGGGGTCACAGAAAGTAGGGCATCCGGGGCAGAGCTAGAGAGGTCTTCCCAAAGCAGGGTCCCAAAGGTTTCCAGGAATGTGGGCATAGATGTGGGTCACATGCCTGTGGACATTCCATTCCTGTGGACAAAATGCCTGTACGATTCCTAGAATTCTTGCGAATTGCACACAATACTGTACCATTAGGCTCCTCCCTGAGACGTCGCCAAAAAAAGATATATACAGTTGCAATCTGTAGGGTTAAACTATGTTAGTTGTAAGCTTTCTATCACAACCATATGTGTGATATGCTATATGTGGAATAAAGTTTTAGAAACAAACATCTTGATTGTCTGCTTTATAAATGCATGATATTTGCCAACAGATTTTATGCTCTTATGTCTGAGGAAGTCTGCCAAATGGTGAGACACTGAGGTCTCTGACACTTCAGATCAGAGTTCTTGTTAATCGTTAGAGCCAAAAACGAACTCGTCCTTTGTTTTCCCAGCATCTACCTACATACAAACTGGTCCGACGAAATCACCACAGCAAAAATAGGATGTACGCTTATGTGATACCTAAAGACGACTTCATTTATTATTTATCAATTCCTTCCTAACCAATATTAACAACACAGATACGGATATGGAAACATAATCTTAATCTATAAAACGTACCTAGCCCTTTTGTGAAGCGGATAGATACATATATTCAGTCTTAACATTAAATACATCCTAAAAACTGCATTTTAAAAGTATTCTTTACGAAGTGGAAACGATACGCTTAAGTTAATTAATTGTCAAGTCTATGCGCAGACTTTCAAGTACATTTACTTGAGGGATTTGTCGTCGTTTGTTTGCCATTTATCGTCCATACCTGGATATTTACGACTACTTAAATTGAAACCTTCCCGCCAGGCTATGTGTGTGTTGGGTTAAGCCCCTGTCACACATTCACGACCTTCGTCCCCGAACGCCAGCCGAACGCCAGCCGAACACCAGCCGTATAGGTCGGCTGGTGTTCGTGAGCACTCTGACCAGATTTAGGCCACGCCTACCTTTCGAAGATCTATTTGAATCGAAACGAATTTGGGTTCAACTGGAGTCAAATTTGATCCCTGAACACGCCCTAAACACTGCTGACTTACTCCCGGATGGCTGACTGGTGTTTTGCTGACTTACGGTCGAAAACAAGCCAGATATGATCGAACCTCCCGAACGACTCACGAATGTTTTAAACATTTTGAAACATTCGGCTGGCGCAACCGAACCGTAGCCAACCCAGCCGAACGCCAGCCGACTCACTCCTAACCATGGTTGGCGGGCGTTCGGCTAGCGTTCGGGAGGCCAAATTCGTGAATGTATGACAGGGGCTTTAGGCTACGGCAAGAACGAATGGGCAAGAACAGACATCCGTATGTCGCCTTCAGATGGAGAGGGAAGCGCAAGAGAGGCAGGGCCCTATGGACATGGAGAAGGACAGTGGAGGAGGAAATTTAAGAAGCCAAAAAGACCTGGCACGAGGCTAGCTCAGGACCGGAGTGGACCGGACCGGAAGCTTGTCAGCGTCTTATGTTCCACAGCACGTCGGCAGAACGTACTGCACCTGCCCAAAACTCCTAATGTATTGTGCACGTGCATAGCACTTTGGCAGAACGTCTCATATAAGGTTGTATTAGAGCATATAAGGTTGACAGGCTGTCTGTAGTTTTCAGATGTCGTCTGCAACAGGCAAAATTTCGATGCAACGTTGACCAAATATCCAACGAAAAACGTGAAAAATCAGGGTTTTGCGCAGGCGAAGTACGTTCTGCAAACGTGCTATGTTTTACAGTATGTGTGTGTTGGTGATCTAATCCTGACGATTGTGCCAGTGGATGATCTTCTCGTCGTGCAGTCTCTGCCACAGACGACTCTCCTCAGTGTAGTCGTGGTAACCCTCCTTTACCTCCCCGTCCTGCTGTTGTCCTTTAATCTTTTGGTGGTCGTAGTAGTGCACAAAGAAGCTGTAGGAATGTAAAACCTTCTATAAGATTCATTCTTCTTGCGTGTACTTTGTGTGTTGATTATAACTTGGGCTGTATGTCATGGTTCACAATTTCGCGTCGTTGTCCAATGTTAGGTAAAAATTACGTCAATGTAAGAGGGGATTTTCATGCCTCCTAAATCGTGCAGAGCTGGTTCAGAACGCGTTAAGGACACGTGGAGGTGTCATACCGTTATTATTACAAAATGCTGGGTACTACAAATCTATACTAACACTTGAAAGGTAACATTTGCAAAGCAAATGCATAATGTTTACCTTCACATGGTCTAGCCTAACAAACTACTGCTCTGTTTAGTCCTACTCAAACACATTTAAATATATGGTGACCATGCCGCTCCAACTCTTGCTACATAATGTAACGGGGTGTCTGCTGCAGCACCAGTTACCGTGGTGACAGCCGTCTGGTCCAGGTCATTGACCTTATTTGTTTGGAACGGAAGAAGAGGAAGAAGAAGAAGAAACAGAGCAAAAACAGTATGTTTTCTTTCTGCTTTACGTCAAATCGGCCTTACCGTGGGTCATAACCAAAGCCGTAGATGTTCACCACGTCGCACAGTTGGATAGCCATGAATACTGTCATCGCTCCTGTGGTTGGTCGGAGAGACAATGACGTGTTCATGTAGTTCACGAAGACGTAACGGATGAAGTCAGGATGCATGACCTTCGTTGTTGTGCGGTTGACGTTAGCGTTCAGAGGAGTTTCACACCACCTAAAGATGTTGAAATACACGGTATATTTCACTCCTTTCATTTTAAGTAACAACACACACCAACGCTTTGTTTTCTATATTCTATTCATTTGTTCCGTTTGGATTTTAGAAGAAATAAAAAAGACTGGTTAGTCGGGGAAGCGGTGATATCTTTTAAGGTTTGATGGTCGTTCTTAAAGAAACAGGGTGTGAAGCTGTTGGCATGCTGTTGCTCTTATGCAGCTAACAACTACCACCGTGTTTCATAACTTCATTAAAAAATCAACACCAAAACTTGTGCTTTAGTTCTAATTTTGTATGAGTCAATTTTTAAAATACATCCATAACTTACGCTATTATATTTATTTATATGTCCATGTAATTTTCCAAATCTCTGTTAAATCATTTTGTGTAGATGGCGCCGTTAATATAAGTTCCATGTTACTTGAGTTCGTCGTCATCTCGTCTGTATTTATGTTTTTTTGCTGTTCTAATAAAAAATAAATAAATTAAAAAAAAACTTACGCTACGCCACATTTTGGAAGGGTCCGGTTGTACAGCCATCTGGTGATGTAGGGTAAGTCTACCGTCTTGAAAGGAATGAAGATCTGCAGTGCATGCTGAAAGTAGGGAACACTTCACATTTTCCTGATTTCTAACCTCAATGTGAAAGAAATAAACTATAGCCTGCACGTGAAGAGTAGTAACCAGTGTGACTTGTTTGTTTCCATAACCGGCCGTCTCACTGCATAGCACACCTTTTGACATTAACCACAAGTTGCGTAAGATCAGACTGTTACAAGTTTCATCCACTCATGATCACACAGGGGTGAACCCTTACTCCATAAGCGATCTAAGAAGGGTTGTCGAATGTTTAACATAATCTAGGTGTGGCCTAGCCGTGGCGACTCTCGATTCGGGCCTATATTATAGCCCACAATTCAAAAAAGGGGCCCGCTCGGCGCGTTTTCGGGCTGTTTTGGGGCACTACCGTACGGGACCTGGACGGAGACTGGCGGGATTCCCGACGGCTGCCGGCCTATTTTGAGGCCCGCGCGGTCGCCGAATTGATTTTAACACAAACTTAAAATCACTTCGGGCCCCGTCGGGCAAGGTACGCCGAAACGAAGCCGTAACCTAACTGCCCGGGACCCATCAGGCGGCCGCACAGGCACCTGCCTAAGATTATGACGTCACATGTGCTGATCAGTGCATCAGGTGGTCAGAAAAAGGGGGTTACAGGGGACATATCATAAACTGCTTCCTCGGACTATGTCGCACAGTTCACCACGTGTGTGTTACATTATGTTCTTGTGTGTCAGAATTCGCGACATAGCTCCATCATCAGTGAGTCGTACTTTCCATGCACGGGTCTGCGCATTAACCAGGGGCGAACCCACCCTCGTCTTTTGTGACAATCCAGTTCGGCCTGCCTCTCGTCTTCAGCTACCAATACCACAATACCTAGGTTGTAACGGTGACGCGCTGTCGCCAACCTCAACCTCAGACGGGCTTGCAGGTTGTCTGCAGGTTGCACTAATTTGACTAAACGCTGCATCGCCAACTTCAGTCTACCCTTCACGTGACGTGTCGTACATGAAGAAAAAAGTGAACATTGACAGGCCGAGCAGCGCTTATATATATATACCGGCTCAAAAACATGCATATGACAGGAGCCCGTCGGGATCTCACCAGGGACGCGCCAGGATCACCCCTGGACCCCGCCAGGGACCCAACAGCTGCCCGGCCGGACTGTAAGAGTGGTCGGCACCCTACCGCACCCCGCACGGGTCAAGACGGGAGACTGACCAGGAATCGGACGGGTCCCTGACAGAAACCGGCCGTCAACGGGACCGATAGTTTATGAATTTTAATGGACGGAGCACAACAAGGCCCCGACAGGGAGCCGTAAAGGAACATTTAATTGTGACCCTGACAGACGGCGCACGCTCGGCTTCATTACGCCGGTCGGCGTCTACCCGGGGAACATGCCGAGCAGGCCCCGTTGGTAATGTGACTCCAGCATTATATAGGCCCGAATCAAGAGTCGCCACGGCTAGGTGTGGCCCTCCTCAAAAGGGGACCTCCGGATTTACATCCCATCCAAAACAACACCCCTAACCGAAGCTTCGAACTCATTTTCACCCGAGTCGAGTAAGGAAATACTAGTAGATGTAAAGTGCCTTTCCCAAATGCAAGGGCACAACATTGGCGCCTGTTAGGAATTCGAATCTAGAACCTTTAAATTCCTAGTCAACAACAGTAACACCTTGAGGTGGTAAAACATATTGTGGTTCAGAAGCAATCAAAATATAATCTCCAATCAGATCTTTCGGTGGCTGCAAAGACAGTATCAAATTGGCCAGGCTGTATCCATTGGCCAGACAGTTACCGAAGGCAAATGGTAACTATCTGGCCAATGGATACAGCCTGGCCAATTTGATACTGTCTTTGCAGCCACCGAAAGATCTGATTGGAGTTTAATCAAAGTATGTGAAAAGCTGTTGCAATGAAGCAAAATCAACGGCAGAAAAGTATGGAACTCACCGCCCTGGTAACCGCCTTGTTCCCCCTACTATGTGATTCCGGATAGAAGACATAGAAAGACAGCTTTTTGCCGACATCCTTAGTAAATGACCCCTCCATGAGAGCATGGTTCACTCTGGAAAAATATGTGTCTATATGAGTCGGATTATGACACATTCTGTTTCTGCATTGATGCTCTTGTACATATAACCATACCATCAAACATGATGTTAATATTTCTCTTGATATAGTTGATGTTGACAAAAGTAGTTGATGCCAATTCATTTTGTAAAGTGGTTTGATGAAAACGAAACTGTTTTCAGGATGACTATCATAGCATCTTTTAATTATAGAACGTATGTAGGACGGAAATATGAAATTACCTCTAATGTTACATGTATATGCAGATCAAGTTTCCTTCATATCTTGTTCCGAAATTATTTAATTAACTATGAAGGTTTTATAGCAGTTTAAGAATTTTCCGTCAGTTACTTCACACACACACAGACACACGCACGCACGCAGGTACGCACACGCACACACGCGCGCGCGCGCGCGCACGCACGCACACACACACACACACACACACACACACACACATACACACACACACACACACACACACACACACACACACACAAACACACACACACACACACACACACACACACACAAACACACCTATCCGATGTTTACCTGAAGACATAGTCGTGTGCGTCTATCTCTTGTCCTTTGTATGACTCCCTCAGGACACCTCCCGTCCCCACCACTGCACATCGAACACACGACTTCCTCTGCCTGTCGCCATGGAAACCGAACACATCCGGGTTCTCCAACATGCCGATCAGTTGCTCGGTAACTAAACAGGAATAGTTCTAGTATTGGTAAGACGTTTGTGCCCACAGATGTGCTACAAGTGCCAGTCAATGGATAGACACATCCAGAAATGGTTCTGCAAAAACGTATCAGTCTAAATCAAGAGGAAACTGGGAGGAAAATATGGCTCTTCTGTGGATTCAAACCTTCTTACATACTAAAAGAGTGGAGGAGACAACACCAAAATTTAGATACATCTTTGATGGAAACTAATGTTTGCTTGAGCTTTGAGCTTTTGCTTGTGAGATAAACAAATATAAGTGGATACTCAAAATACGCCTCTTGAATTTTTATGAGGCTAGGCCACGTACGGCTTGTAACAAAATTATCCATACCTCTTGTAAATGTAATTGCCTTGGCAAGGGTATGAACAGTTCTGGTGTTGATTGTAAGCATACAACATAGATTACTAACGTTATGTTATGTATAACTAAGGCTAACTATTAGTGCGTGAACTTCTATACGTGGCAAGACATTGGACATATCTTGCCACTACTGTTTACTTGCCAGATGAAGTTATAAATCTAACCTTCCTTGTCACGGGGCTTGTATCCAAAAGGCAGAGTGAAATATGGACTGAGGTGAGTTTTCCAGTAAGAATACTCTAGGTCCTCGCGGTCCATGAAAAGTTTGACGTCTTCCACGAATCGTTCCTTAAACCACGCGGACGAGTTGACTTTCAAGCGGAGACTAGCAGGACAAACCTGTCAGAGGGATGGATTACCATTTCATTACAATTTTTCTTTAGCTTTCTTCAATGAAAGATGTAAAAAAAAGGAGCGTTTCACGGCGTAATAACGCAGTACAACGCGTAATAACGCTTTGTGATAACACTGCAGTGTTTCGGCTAAAACGTAGTGTAGTGGACTTATAATTGCTCTAAAGGGGCCGTCACATTGCACGAAAATCGATCGGCCGACGAGTCGGCGAGCACTAAACGACATTTACGGCAGTAGTACGCCCGATGTTTCGTCGAGCATCGCGCGAATTTTCGGAATCGCCGGCGATTTTTTCGGACTCCGACGAAGCTCGCTGACATGCGATACGTAGTCTTTATATAATACCTGCGTCACATTATCGACGAGCTTCAGACAGCCGTATTTGTTGATCGCCGAAAGGTCGCCCGATTTTGAGATCGACCGAGGATCGCGCGTATTTTTGGCAATGTGCCGGCCCCTTAAGGAACCAGTTTGTCTAACACTGTGTTGCTCGTGAAGACCTTTCAAAGTGCCACATGGCGGAGAATGTGTCAATATTCTTTCACCCTTAACTTCATACTGATACACTATCTGCAAAAGAATTTACAATTGTCCGCTCACCGATTTGACGTGGTGTTGGTCTCTGGTGTAAGGTATGTCTTGAAGTTGAATATTTTGCCCGCTGAGAGGTGGTACCAAGTTCGATAAGATGTTTCTCGGCAACTTTACCGATAGATTTCCATATCTATCTTCTTCCGTTTCTGATATTCTATCCAAGAACTGAAGAAAATGATAGAAGTAAGTTGCATTTTTTTAAAAGTTAAGTTTTGGTGGTTACTTTTGAGAGCACTACTTCAGGGATGTGTACGTATTGATATTTGTAATATGTATATCAGCGGTAAGTTGGCAATAGTCCGGGTAAGATTTTATTGCGAACAAACGGGTCCGCTGGTAAACTGCACTAGTACTGTCTCTTCCAAAACATGTCCGGATAAACTACACCATCATATTTTTTTTATTTATTTTTATTGAACAACATAAAGGGAACAAAAAGGACACAGTGGTGGGCAACTCTAGCTAGTTGGTAATATTAGTCCCACCACTGACAAGGAAAGAAAATGCATATACAATGGCAAATCATTATAACAAAACAGCAACAAGTAACATAAGGCCAAAGCAAGTAAATTTTATGGATGACATCCTCCGGAGACTCCAAAATTAATGCGAGAGGGCGAAAAAAAAACAAGACAGGCCAAAAAAAACAAGATTCCTACATTTTCAGATTTTGAGATCGTAAACCTCGCTGAACAAGAATTTAGGCGGTAAAACATGATATCATACCCAACAGGTCTTCTGTCGCTGTATTCAACAGTATTACCTGTCCTTGCAGATGTGTCTTTACAAAAAAAGAGCTTGCTGTACCATCTTCAAGGTAGATACTACACTGGGTATTCATTTGTAATGGAACACCCTGGACTGTCAACACTTGCAATCAAACACGAGGAATTGCGCCTCAAGTTTGCTGGATCCCTGGTGGTCTCTGAGTTTAGAGACTGGCTACCAGGCAGAACACAGGGCTCAATCACTGACAGATTGACTCATAAACCGAACTGTCTGGAAGCCATACTCTACCTATATTGTGCCAACTGTTACAACACCGATTTGTCTCTGAAACAACTTTGAAAAAAGAAGTGACTAAATAAAATTTTCAACTTTTATACAAATGGTTTTGATTTAGTGGCAACATCACATATAAAATGAATAAAATACAACATTGTATCAAAGTAAAAATAAAAAAATAAATTAGAGCATTGTCTTGCCGATGGACGTTCACGGCATATTTGCCCTTTTTTGGCATGTTGACCACCGTCGCAGGGCAACAAAATTTCTTGTTTTTTTTTCTGAAATCAGGCGAAAATCAATGCGCGCGAGGATGTCATCCATAAAATTTACTTGCTGTGGCCTAACAGCAAATAACAAAACAGCAAAAGGGCAAACATCATATTTTTGATACGATAACTGCTAATGTTCCGGTACATCAAACTTCCCAGTTCCCACCTGCTTTTCTCTACCCATGTTCTTCAGGTAGGTTGTTGCATCATGATTCGCAGAGACGTCTGAGAATTTCTCTAAGCTGGCGTACAACATACCGCTCGTTTTTCTGGAAAAAAAAGTTAGGAAGATTCAAGCCACGAATCGGACCTTTGTTATTATAACAGCTATTGGGTCTAACGCCTAAATTCAATCAGAAGGAACCAGGCCTCGTTTTTTGTTTATTTGTGTATGTATTATATATACTTTCTTTTTGCTGACAGCAGGGATTGAATTGTGAGGAGCTTGCAATGTTTAATGGCACGACCGGAAAGGGTTTGGAGGGGCTGCTAGCTACTCGGGCAATATATTGTGGTCAGGTTACAGAAAACATTCAGTCTTTATTTTCCCAACAACAACCACTGCTTCATTCATATCCTGCATGTATCAGGATGTTAACGTTAGCCCATACCGTATTTATCAACAGCCATGTATAGTACAAATGTATACATATATATACATTTATACATATATACTATATATAGAGGTAGAAATACAAAGCTATATATTTTGGTAAGTTCACTACCAAATGTGGCTGTCTTATAGGAGCACTGGTAACGTTATATCTTTCACTAGAAGAAGTGTTGGGTTGGTATAAACATACGTACGCATGACCAAGCGATTAGGTCTCCCCCTCCTTCCATTAGTAATTGTACATACCGATAGCCACAGTTGCCACACATAAATCTTCTGGGTACTGAGAGTACATCATCATCATCATCAATCATCCTCCGAAGAGGTGGAGCATACAAAGTTTGATCGCCAGAACTGCTTGTCCTACTGAGAGTACATCGTTGTTGTATTTGTAACTTTCCTCCCAAAACAGACTACAAGGTTCGACATTCTTACCTTTCCAGGTCAGTCGCCTTTTTCAGAACCGTCCTGAACCAGTCACTACTGGCCATCTGTGACAGGAACATGAAATATGCTAGGCCCAGAATCTGCAGAAAGAGCGCCTGCAAACTACAGCACAGCAGCTTTTTACGGGGCATTGTACAATACTTTTACAATGAAGATAGACACAAATTATGGAATGGCTCAGGGACACATTTGATGCGTGTCGTGAGGGTATGTGGATATGTTCAGTGTTTACGGATATTAAAGACAGACCAGGATATGCGCTTAGCCTCCACCAGGCCTTCCTACGGGGGTCCGGATCGTAGAATTCGGCAAAAAGGGGAACCCCTTTGGTAGCCAAATTTTTCTGGCAAATCATTATCCCTATTAGCCAGCGTAGTCAGTCTGGGAGAGACTAGTATGCGCTTAAGTGTATATCAATATGTTCCATCTTACTCTCCAAGCAGAGGTTGGATGGGAAAATTGTGACTTTCATTCTGATTTTCCCGTTTTCTGTCATACGGCCAAGTCCATTGTCCAGTGAGAAAGCTAATCATTGAAGTGCTCTCCCTTCGGAAACCAGTACTCTGACTGTAGTAAGTTGTTACAGCATCTGAGTAGCATGCATGATTACATTCATGCTATTGGCCTAGAATTTATAGTGAGCGCGCAGAAATAGTTAATTAGTCTAATACCGTGCTCACTATTGCAAATAGGGGCCACAGTTGGCCTCACTGATAGTAATTTCACTTACAATTGAAAAATACATTTCTGGCGCTAGGTATCTTGACAAACTCTTAGGGATTTGGTCTTAAGAGCGAGATGCCTTCTCCTTCAAACACACAGACACACCAGAAACATAACAGTGTGTTCACAAACTCCAAAGAATTTCATTGTCACAGAAGATAAGGGGACAGCCCACCATTTCGAGCTCCCATTGGAATACATAGTAAACATACCAGAAACAAGCTATCAAAAACTACCTACCTGAGTGTTCAACTATGGAAAAGTGACATTGGCAGGGTAGTCCAACCTCCAAATTGTCCATTTAGTAAAAAAAAATCCCAATTTTTAATCGGTGTAAAGACGTAGGATAGATGTCAACAGACAGGGGATGACCTTTGACCCCTCCACAGCAACAAAACACAACAACATTGCATGACTTTTAGAGCTCTACCATCGTCATCGTCATCATCATCATCATCATCTGGCGGCTGCTTTTGAGCAGACGACCGTGAGTTCCCTTCAATAGTCCTGTTCTGGGCGATGTCAGCAATCCGCTTCGAAGAAAGGTCCAAGTTAGAGCTCTACCAATAGAGCTCTACCAGGCAGGCAAAACAAAATAGAAAGAGAAATAACTCTCCAGCTGGAAAATGCCAGTATTTATCCACACATACCAAGAAAAGGCTGTTTTCGGTTGGTTTGAATGCCATCTCTGCGCCTGCGTGAATAGTAACCTTTGCCCATAAAGATGAAGATGGTGGAAACGTGTCAACTCATATAGCTTCGGGTCTTAAGTACAGTCATGTGTAACTTTTTATGTAAGTACAAGCTAGTTCCTATTACAGCTGAGGCATTGTAATGTAGTAACAGCAAGAGGAACTGTAGACATTTATGGTTAAAGATGCTGCTCTGGTATTAGAGTGGCTGACAGTCATCCGACATCAGTTAAGATCAATTGACTGATTGAAGAATGTGGCTTGTTGACTTAGCTTGACCCCGGTACAAATCAAAATATATGCTCTTACTTTTTGATATAAGTAAGAATGTCAGAGGAAGTGTACATGTCTTCACCTGTTACCCTTGTGTAGAGGTGGATAACAATGTTCTGATCCCTCAACCATACGTTTGATAAGGATGTTGTTTCTAATTAGTTATAGTGACGAAAGGCGTAGCTTCTGATCTTAGTTGTGAACTTTCGAACTGGATTCATGGCGTTTCTCTGCAATTATCTGCCTCTATCCAGTTATAATGTCTATCTGTTAACCACCTTATACATGTATATAGTGTTTTTATGATTAAATGTATATTTTCAAAGCTGTCAATATGATATATCAATTTTATGATGATCCATAGCACTGACTTATACACGCATTGACCTGTTTGTGATTAATGTGCACTAGCACTGCAGTGTATTTTATGTAACGTTACATGTGTTATATCATACAAGTTTTTCTAATAAGCTGAAACTTAATTAGAAATCCAGAGAGGTGGAGTCCTTCGTACGAAGGTCTGTCCTCCTCCTCCGGCTCCAGTTGTCCATACGCACCTGAAAGCACACAGAAATAGAATAACTTCTAAATGGAGGTCATACTCATTGTTACAAGAATAAACTGCTCTGTTAAGCCCGTGTCACACATATCCGGATATGGCCTCCCGAACACTGCTGAACTCAAATTTAGCTCAAATTTGATTCGATTCGTATTGAACGGTAGGCGTGGCGTGGCCTAAATCTGGTCAGACTGCTCTCGAACTTCAGCCAACCTTGGTTGGCTGGTGTTCGGGGGAAAGTTCTGAATGTGTGACAGGGGCTTTATCATGTATCAAGAACACTAACTATAATACAGGTAAAGGCTTACTTGGATTACGGTGCTGGAAAGGTCGAGAGGAAGGTCCGGATTTGGACACGTGGTTCTGGAAAGGTCAAGAGGAATGTTCGGACTTGGACGTGTGGTGCTGGAGATGCCAATAGAACGGTCCGGACTTAGACTCGTGGTACTGGAAAGGTCGAGTGGAAGGTCCCATCTTGGCGCAGTAGAATCAACACCGGACGTAACTACTTCTTGCAGATGTGATGCATTCGCCCCTGCAGCAGCTTGAATCTATGGTGAAGGTAAAACAGTCATCCATCAATTGAGATGAAGCATGATTTTCCAATTAGATAATAATGCAAGGCAGCTGTTGTGTTCTTGTACTTGAACTTGTCGAGACGACAACCGATTCCAGTATCTTTCTAGTGGTTTAATCCATAGGGTTAGTAGGAGAGGGTGTGTACATGATGTGCTCAGGGTCCGGTCGTCGGGAGAGAGAGAATCAGAGTCCGGAGATGCCTTCATATGGCAAGGCCACTTAATATGTAAATGTTCTGTTGGACTAGCTCACACAGAGTTGGAGGGGTGTGTGTATGCCTAGCTAACTTACTGAAACCACAACAGCAGCTTCGCTACAGCTCGCATTTATAGCCAACACACCGGGCCACCCCTACTCTTCTCGATACGTGTTGGGTTCTTTTACCAGAAGAGGTTTGACGGTTGTGGCTTACGCCTGAAGCTCGATCATACACGGGGACGTCAACATAAAATTCTCGCACTGAATTAGATTTGTTATTGTGCCCAGTGCAGTTAGTTATGTTTCAAGATGTCTCCTGTTCATACATGTACTGTTGTAGTTATTGAGGACATCAACAGACAACTGGCGGATCCCACTGACACTTACCCATCCGTGACCATGGCTTGGTGTTCCAACTGGTGACGCAATGTTTCCACAGCACTGTACTCCAAGTTGTCTATTTACGTCGCCCTGTGACGCCAGATCTGGATCACCGTAGGTTATTATGGGTGTAGTACTGTCAGGCTTTCGTCCTACGTAAAAAAGGATTAAAGATAAAGGTAGCAAAATTGTTATGCATAAACAACACAAGCCCCAGAGTCCATATATATTATATATATATTCCTTTTTTTATTTTTTATTTTATTTTTTATTCAAACATTTCGAGACACGACGAGTCACGAGTCATGGTGACGGCACACTCAAGTTTTTTTTCAACTTATTTTATGCCGCCACCAACACAGGACAAATACAATGTACATGCAAGACAATACTCATTTACACCTGAGTCAAGTGAGGACAAGGGCACAAGGTCGGTGGCATGTCAGGACTCGAACCCGGGACCTCTTGGTTCCGAGTCGAGTACTCTGTCGTTGCGCCACACGACCCCATATTCGTCTGTATCTTTCCTATGATACTGCTAAATCATTCCAATCACTGATTCTTACCTTCTTGTTGACCAGCCACACTAGTACTGGCGTGGCTTGCTGCATCTGCAGGGTTTACAACTCTGACGATAGCCTTGTAGTTTTCCCTGCGAACAAACTCGCATGCCACCGGTTGCAAATTCATGGCTTTGACTCCGGCCCAACTGCGGTACTGTTTGGTACAAACAAGTCGATCTAACATTAAACTAACAGAATAGACATTTCACCTTCGCTGATACACGTTCCGTCGGATTTATCTATATCCGTCCAGGTACAAACCAGCGTTCGTCGTCGTGAAAGACTGAGTATAGACTGGTTTATTTGCAGAAAAAACATAGTTCATACATACATAGTGCAGTAAATTAGAAGCTTTTTGCAGCCGAGAGGCTGAATTGAGAAGCTTTTACATATTATTAAAAGTTACATGACTAGAAATACATAACAAGGTATATACATAAATTGTGCATAAACACCACTTATGTGGTAGATTAATGCACATATTATGCTAAAATTACAACATACAAATTCTGTTAACAAATTACTTAAGAATAACTGACAATAATAAAAATACTATTACATCATATACAACGACATAAAATAAAATCTACCGTATGGCAAGGGTATTCAATATGTTCAGCATTGAGGGAACAGGACTGCATAAATATCTTGAATGCGTATGTTTCCGACTTGACATATTACACAGATTTGTCAAACTTATCAGTGTGATGATGCATTAAAAGTACAAGAAACACAGCATATAGCATTGGGAAGATACCCAACAGCCAGTTAGAAATAAGCACTTAAAAGCAGTGAAATATAATGTATTCAAAAATCAATTTATTTTTTCTCAGCATGGTCAGAGACTCAGAGTACAACTGCTATCATAAAGTGACGCAAGATCCCATTATAAACTTACACAATTTGAGCCAATGTACCAACGTCGCTTGTTCTTGTACGGGACATATTTCTTCAGATAGGAAGTCTTCATCAACCATATAGGATGGTTTTTCTACAGAAAGGAATGAAATTTAATGTGTTAAATAACAGAACTACAATGATTGCCAGTCAAACTAGGATGCCGGTTACACTGTATTTGTATCTGTATCTGTATAGCCGGTATAACCGCCCTTCGGCGTAACACACCAGCTTCGCAGGCACGCGGCGCGGCGGCAGCTGGCTACATTACACCGAACGAGCTGTTACACCTAACCTTTGAACGTCTAACTCTAGACATTGTTTAAAGCTATCTAGTGACGATGCCCCTACTGTACTTGGTGGCAGCAAGTTCCACTCTACGATTGTTCTTTTTGAACACCTCAATCCTTGCTTGATGGCTCTGGTACTTGAAGGCATGGCTATTTCTTGTTCTTTTCTGAGCTGGTATTAGGTACTTGGTAGTTGGTACATCCACCAGTTTATTAGTCATTTTGTACATGCATAGTCTGGACATTTTTCTCCTGTCACCCAGTGACGCCCACTGTAGGTTTCTTCATTTCCGTGACACTGGCACCCCTTTCGTAGTTGTTCGTGCAGAATCTTGCAGCTTGGTTCTGTACCCTTTCTAGTTTATCTTTGTCTTTCTTTGTATATGGATCCCGCTGACTTACTGGTTTCACGTTGATTTCGGACCTTTCCCTGCTGTTTATTATACGAAACGAAATAGACAACAATATACAACAGTCACAGTAACTATTGCACCCACCTGGCCGATCGTTTTAACGTCCACAGCAAATCTTTCCTGCATGTGAAAAATTGCAAATAAGGGGTAAAGAAGGTTTATCAAAAAGTGATCACATGTCGTCTAATCTGATTATAGTTACGTTCACATATATCGTGTTATGATAACAATGGAAATGGAGCCGTCTGTAACTTGTGACCCCAGTTGATATCCGGTGGTCACTTAGCCTCTACCAGGCTTCGGGAGGCGGCTGGAAAGAGTAGAAATTGGCCAAAATAGAGAGATAACACGTCAGGGGAGTTGGTCCGCGAGAGAAAACAGGGCTTACCAATAACAAGGACAGTATATAATTATGTCATTGCTGATAAGAAACAGAAAATGGAATAACTGTACCATTCTATATTAACTTTCAAAATCTATATAATAACTTTATTGCACAACAATTGTACAGTGTACAAAGTATGGCACCTACTACTACATAACTACGTATACCATTTCAAAATGCTAACCTATCTCATACATGAGTGGGTGGCTAGTATAGGAGTGAACTTCTACAATGAATTTCTGACGTTTAAACAGTCTTTTATATATATTCCTATGTATACCATGTATGGATTGTCGCATGTCAATATATGTATTGGAATTTGCTTTTTAAATCTATGGAGGTAAAACCTGGTATGGAAGCTGATAGTCTAGTGTACAGTGAATTACGTATATTAGCATATTTAGGACATACAATCAAGAAGTGATATCGAAAGTCACAAAGCAAACATTCGCCACCCATGACATGTAGTTTGTTTGGTCTCACCATGAAGGACGAATTCTCATCGATCATGAGCAAAGATGACAGGGTCCCGACCAACCACCTCTGCGAAGGAAGCAATGGTACAATGTACATGCACAGTTCTTACCGACGACAACCAAGTGTTACTTGAAAAGTGACAGAAAAAAATTACTGAAAATGAAATTGCCTTATCTTAAACCCCTTGACCCGTTGGCATTGCAGACAAAGACAATGAAACAGTAAAAAGATTATACTCTGAACAATCGATTGTTTTCGATTTTAAGAGGACTGCTGTCACCATCAAAGCCAAGGGAACATCAAGAGGCTACAATCAACAGACACCTAGCCAAATTGGCTTATTATTGACCGTGACCGTATGAGCGTAGAAGGTATAAAATTTTGGTCTTGTCTACCGGGATGGACGGAGCATAGCGACAGTATTTTTATATAGCATGAATAGAACGACACATTTACATAAGGTATACTGGGCCGGGTAGCAGCAATGTATAAGATACTGCGACTAATAACAAACAGAAGTAACTTACAAGAGAAATACTCGGACGTGTGGCTGGATCTTGGCTGATTTTGTGCAGAATGGAAATATTCACTGAGTTCCTTCTGAATGTGTCGACTCGGAAGAGGTTCCGTATCTACTTTGTTTGTTGCTATATTCTATAGCTAACATAGACAAGTAATCCGCATACATAACAATATGCCTTCGACAATTTGTACAAACTTATGGTCACAGGCTGTCAAACATGCCTAAACAGAACTTTAAATGGGAAATCACGGTTTCAGAAATTCTGGCATATCATTAGTACTGGCAGTGCTAGTTGAACAAGTAAATTTTAGACTGCAGAGCTATGGATTTTTCCATCATATTTTGTAGTTGCTGTGCGTGCAACTATTGCAACAACAAGAGGTCATGGCTGGCAGGTCATGTCAATCCAGGTCTTGATATATGGATACCCCCTAGTATATTTCGTGAAAGAGTAGGAAGTACCTGAGCAGGTATCATCCCAGCAACCCAACCAGAACACTGTACAGATATGGGCGTGTTTTATTACTTGTATTGAAGTCCTATTATGGAAAACAATGGAATCATAGAATTTCCTCGTCAGTTATGCAAATTAAGTCTTATGTTTTTGCACTGGTCCCAAACACCAGAAATACGAAATAAATATGCAATTATGCTAAAAAGGGGTTGTACATGTCATTCAAATTTAAAGGTTTGTTTTTGAAAATATGTTCAGTTTAGGGTCCAAAATCTTACATCATGGACTTTTAAGATGTAATTTTGTCCGATCAGATTTATCCAATTTTAAGTTTAACAGACACCCATTCCAAAGCCCATACTACAACTGATGAGTGAATACATTATGATATTGTTTACCTAGGGTGATATTTTACATACATCATGTCTACATGCCAATACAGTGGTTTATTTTTCTGATTTGCATAACATGGTGGACATGAGATCCGGCAAATTTAAAAAGAATACCTTCTCTGTTCTCACAACGAACACAATTATGTATAACAGATCACCATATCAAATGGACCTTTCCTATAGTCCCGCATACCTCGGTCAAAACATAAAAATGTAAATATGTGACCGACATGTAGCCACTATCTCATTGGTCGAACCACTAATTGTCGTGTTATCATTGGTTGAACTGATAATTGTGATGGACAGTCAGGAAAGGTCCATTACTAGTGATAGTGCAAAGACCCAATTCTAGATATACACCTACGATCTGAAATCCAGTTCAGACAGTGACGGTGCTAGCAAAAATAGATCCGTTCTCTTCTTGAGCAAGCCTAGGTTACCACATTTACCTTACCGTTGACACTAGAATATCATTTGCCTGTATAACCTGCTAGAGTTCCGCACAGAGCCCACAAATGTGCTACATGTGCCAGTAAATGGATGGGCATATCCAGAAATTGGCTGGGGTCTGCAAAAACATTACAGAAGTCCTATCATATCAGTCTAAGTCAAGAGTAAACTGGGAAGAAAATATGGCTCTTTAAATTTTATGGATTCAAACCTTCTGACATACTAAAAGAGTTGAGGAAACAAAATCTGGAAATAGGTGGGCTTTTGCTAAAATATTACAGATGTCCCATTGTTTTAAATCAAGAGGAAACTGAGTTGTATACATCATATGGCTCTTTTATGGATTACAACATTCTGAAGTTGAGTTAAGGAGACAACACCAAAATTTGGATACATCTTTGAGGGAAACTAAGGTTTGTTTGAGCTTTGAGCTTTTGCTTGTGAGAT
This sequence comes from Branchiostoma floridae x Branchiostoma japonicum, assembly GCA_013266295.2. NCBI lineage: Eukaryota > Metazoa > Chordata > Leptocardii > Amphioxiformes > Branchiostomatidae > Branchiostoma > Branchiostoma floridae x Branchiostoma japonicum. Next base: position 20,700,647 of record CM023824.1, on the reverse strand, counting down.
TTGTGAGATAAAATTCAAAGGCTTTGCTGAACAACAACTGTTCCAAATAGTCTCATTTTTCTAACCACAGAAAGATGACAAACTTGTTCCTTTGGGTCCCTTTTCAACAACTCTGGACAGATTTGATGACAAATACTAGTACCCTAGATTTCAGAGATGTGTTGAAATCTTACTTGTAAATTAAGCTTTATACTTAAGATGGTGGATTTTGTCTTCTTTCATACATTATCTAACAAGATTTAATTTACACTTCCAACACAACAGGCCAGTGGGCTTACCACAAGTATAATCTCTTGGGTACTTTAAATAATCATGACCATTAACACCAGATATATATACAAATACATGCACACAGGTAATTGCTAAGTATGTGCATTGTTGCACAATGGATGTAAGATACAAATGATAACATTCATTTCATTATACAGTATGATAAAATAACCTATTTCTCAACCTCTGCATTTTCAACTAAGTATTATCATGATGTACTATATTATTAGGATTATTTTAGAGAAAACAAATAGTAACTAAGAGAAAATGACTAAGAAAAGAGGACAATCTGCACATGAAAATAATCCAGTATAATAATTATCACATAAAAATGCACCATGATGTACATTGTACATGTATATTCAGCAGCATCTATTCAAGCATTTTGAAAAGTCATACTTTTTTAAAAGTATGTATACAACCAATTCTTACACATTGAAAGAATATATACTTGCTGCCCAATTAGTTAACTAACTGTTATTGATAGACTTAACTACTCTTTTAAAAACTAAGGGAAGAACAATCATTGTAGGTGATAAACTAGTGGTTAATACATATACATGAGTTTTTCCTTCCACTGGTGCTGTTATAGAGCATCATCAGCTCAAGAGATAGTTAAGTGTACAACATACCGGACAGGCAACTGATCTAAGGACCTGTTATCACTGTTGTAAAAAGTATATGATAGTAATAAGATGGTATGCAATGGTATACAGTCTTACGAGGCTGAATATTATACAGGTATATCTTTTAGACTTCCCAAACAAGGCTTATTGTGCTGAGCAAGATTTGTGATCCCAAATGGTTGCCTAGATTGTTGTCTTTCAGAAGAGTAACATTCTATTGGACTTGCTGTTTAAACTGAGTCAAACATTTGTAATGTACAGTGGGAATTGTCTGAAAGCATCTTTGCCAGTAGGCAGTAGATATTCCTAACTACAAGATATAACCTGTTATAAACTATATAGTGATTAACAGGTGATCAAGTGTTTCAAGAACTCAACTGTGCACCACATGTACATTGTACATAAACACCAGGCATCAGTAGCTGTGATACATTACTTAGTGAATCCTGAACTCCTGAAACTAAATGTACAAGACAATTGACAAGAGGTATGGCTAGACATTTCTGGAACATGTATGGGTACAATGATTGTGACTGGTAATCAGTTTGTTTGTGATTTTTTTTAGGCACATCCAAAGATTTTTCTGGCTACAGACATGTGACGCATAAGGCCAGGCTATATTTAATTATGACAGTTTTGCTTCATCTGGTGGGGATTATGTTTTAATATAGAACAATGTGTGTGCCCAAGTGCATCACCTGGCTCCTTGCATAGGAAGAAGGCTACAACTTCAGATGTACCTGAATCATGCATTTATCTGTGCACGCTGGAATACTAGTAGTATGTATCGCACATGACTTTACATATGGTATCAAACATGCACGTCGGCAGAACATACTGCGCCTTCGCAAAATCCAGAATGTAACGTACATAGTACTTCAACAGAACGTATTGTTTAAGGTCATGTTCACATATTTAAGAATGATATCCCGACTGTAGTTTTCGAATGTTGTTTCTGAGAAGATATCTTACATGTATGCACCAGGCGAAATTCTGATGCAAAGTTGACCAAACATCCAACAGAAACCGTGGTTTTGCACAGTCACAGAACGTTCTGCCGACATACATGCTTATCAAACACAACCAAAGTTTGGCATGGCCTTCAACAAGACAGCACAGGGCTTCAGTACGACAGTGTGGGGGTTGACATCACGGCATACGGGACCGGCTCGTTGTTCATGTGACCCATGGAGTAGAACTGTTCCTGCTCCTGCAGCTGATGCTGAAACTCATCCTCAAGTTTCTGTGGAATTGATAACAGCATACATCTTTTAGAGAGCTACACCTTACAGCTTGTACACAAAAAGAAAGTCTTAACGTCTTTCAAATACATTAGTTGGAGCCTCATTATTAAACCCCCACATTACAGAAAAAGTGGGATCTCTCGTCTTCCACTGTCTCAGAAAAAGAAGTCAAACCCAACAAGTTACAAGCTAGAGCCTGCTTTTAGACTAGCCATATGTTACGTATGTGTAACAGTGGGGTTCATACGCCACCAACTGACCAGCCCAAATGGTCCTGGACCTTTTGGCCAAGCGGTTATGGCGATGACTCGTGGACTGGCTGTGGTTTGGTGCGGGTTCGATTCCCGGCACCTGGGAGCCAGGGGTTTTTCCTGTTCTACTCGCCTCTATATTTGTTTCATATGTATTGTGCTTTATTGTTTGTACGTCCTTTTCCTGTTACTTGCAATTAGAACTCAGTCAAAAATTTGCAATTAACTTATAATTATTATGTGAGAAGATATGTTTACCCCTTTTGACCAGGTATTCCAGCTAGATATCACACACCCCCTCACACATACTGGGGTACCTCCTCACACCTCACAGGTATTCTACATCCCCTCACGCGTCCCACACCCCCTCCCATGTACCTTTTTGCGTGGCCTCAGCTTCTCCCTCCACTCCCGCAGCTCCCGCTGGTGCTGCTCGTCGATTTCCTTCAGCTTCTGGGTCTCGTGCTCGATCAGCATGTGCCGCTTCTCGTTCTAGGTGGAAAATGACCATGCTGTTATCTTGGTATCTTATTACCTGGATGTCTAACCTTCATTGACTATAGGCACACTTTACACACAACTTTTTAAAGCCGACTAGAAATCAGGACGACTTTAGTTAGTCAACTTAAGCGAAAATTTCCCGGTGTAAAGAGAAATAATTCAACTGAAGTCGCAATTTAATCAAGACGACTTGAGTCATATCCAAAGTAGGGTGCCGAGTCCACTAGCTTTGTGTGTGTAAGCCGGTCAAGTCGACTTGAGCGTCTAAAAAAGCAGGTCAGGGTTCAAGTTGACTTGGGGGGAGGGTGGCACAGCGGGAGTCCCAAGTCGCTTCGTGGCCCCGTGTGTAAACAGAAATTTTTCAAGTCAACTTCGCCGAGTCAACTTAGAAATGGTGTGTGTACAGCGGGCCTATCTTACAGGTACTGCAAGTTAAAAACTTGACCTTTTACTTTCCTGAACTCCCAATAAAATATATTTGGCCTGACCAGACATGGCTTACCTGCATCTGCTGTAGTTCCTGCATAGTGACGTCGTGTCTGGAGCGCAGCTCCTCCAGCTGTTTGGAGTGTTTCTGCTCCTGCCTCTGCTGCTCAGCCTTCATGCGCTTTGTCTCCTGTGTCTGGAACTACAACAAACACACACCCGGGCTCACTATCCTGCAGTACCATCACATCACACAAGGGGGCTACCAAGGAAGACAACTTCCTTTCCAAAAAACACCCGGGCTCACTATCCTGCTGTACCATCACTTCACACAAGGGGGCTACCAAGGAAGACAACTTCCTTTCCAAAAAACATCCGCAGGCTTCCTTACCACACAATTGTTCACCTTTCAACTGAGAACTTCTTGGAAAACCAGCACCACCGACCAATCCAGCCATACTTACAAGACGTGGTTGTTGTCAGCTCAATGAAATTTTTTTCCTTTCTAATCCAATACTGGTAGTTTTGTCTTGAATACCACCTCCCTTATGAAGGGATTAAAAGCAAATATCAGGCATAAAGAAGTCTCACATACTTGAATGTGCCTCTTTACTTTTCCACAAAATGTTGTCCTCGAGACTATTATTAAACTCAAAGTCTTCTGCCTTGGACGCAGCTTACCGGTAACATAAATTTGCATGTGGCTTTAACACAACAACAATATTGTGTATTCATTCTACCATTGTTACACATGTCACCTGTGCACTTAGAAACTCCAACTTCTATCTTATCCTCTGAGGTGGTCAGGTTATAATACCTTCTTTTATATTTAGGACAGACATCCTGGTGAAGACTGAAAAGGCTACTTTCACTAAAGGATTGTTTTTACTTTAGGCATAGACATAGACATACAAGGTTACATCACAGTACTCTGCCTGCAAATCAACTGGAAAGAAAGAAATGGGAAGAGCAAAAAAAAAAAGAAGCTTGCATGCATAGGAAATTCTACATAGATTGGGTGGGCTTCTGTGTTGTGTTGATTATTTAATGTGAGATATGTGACGGCTGTTTCCATGGTCCAAGAGTGTAACTGACAGGGGGGTTCCTAGAGATGGGGGAAAGAAATGATCCACTCTACATCCTGCAAGCACCCCTGCTCTGCTGGGTGGAACAGTCCAAAACTGACAAGAGATGTGATGAGAAATGGCTAATGCCACTGAAAAACAGGGGTGTCCAATATAAAGTGGTGGAGATAGATGAATGCATGTGTTATGAGTGCAGGTGCAATATGCTGTAGAACTGTCCAACTGTTGTGAAACTCCCAGGGTAGTTCACAGCGCAGAATTCTCTGTGATTTGGGCATGGATCTATGTTACTTGCTTGAAATACCACCTGCATATCCAGGTCAAATTGGAGCTGTACAGCTATTTCTGATGTCTATCTGTACTTGACCTGCACCGGTCCATGTACTGGGTTTACATATACATGTAGGTGTATGTGGATGTTTATTTACTGTACCACCTGAGAAGCACAAATTTAAAGAAATAACGGCAATGGTTTCTGATCCATACTTCCTACATTCTGACTGGTGCAGGTAAAATTTGCCTGGTGCAGGTAATGTTACCTGCATCAGTGAAGGTATGCAGAAAAAAGTTTTGCAAGCCCCTGTTGCGGCTGTGTCTAACAGCCTCCAGTTTAATTCCGGACTTCCAGTTTAATTCCGGACTCCTCTCCATATCTCAGCAACCTTACATCTAGATGGGCTGAAAGGTCGTTAACTACAGGTAAAAATGATGTAAGAAATACGTAGCAGCCATCGAGGACCCCTTAGGGGTTAACCCAATTTTGCAGAATTCTGCATAATTCTGGGAACCTGAGCCAGAATTCTGCATAATTCTGGGAACCTGAGCCAGAATTCTGCATAATTCTGGGAACCTGAGCCAGAATTCTGCATGCAGAATTGGGTTAACCTCCAAGGGGTTCTCGATGGCTGCTACGTATTTCTTACATCATTTTTACCTGTAGTTAACGACATTAGCCCATCTAGATGTAAGGTTGCTGAGATATATATGGGAAGTAGTCCGGAATTAAACTGGAAGTCCGGAATTAAACTGGAGGTTGTTGTCTTCTCTGTGAGGTCTGGAGTGCTTCACCATCAGGCTGGACAGTTCTACAGGAGTACCTTGCTCCCGGGGTTAGTGTTAAGGTGAGACAGTTGTGCCTCCGTCTGGTGGGAGGGCAGCAGTCAGTCCAGTCCCATGCAGTAAGCTCTGGGTGAGTTCACACCGACACTACATCTACCAGCCCAGGCTGCGTCCAGTCTACTACATTACCTGCACGTCTGGTCAACCATCCACCAAGCTTGCAAAATATACCCTGCTGTATCTGTCTGCAAGAAGCTCCATTTCCTTCTAATGCAAGCACCACAATTTGATTACTTTGCCATAACTTTTAGGACATTTTTTTGCAAGGCAAAATTGAAATGCCAAATCTCTTGCATTTTAGCAGACAGGTTTCTTTTTAATTTTTTTTGCAAGGCAAAATTGAAATGCCAAATTTATAGCATTTTTGCAGACAGGTTTTTTTTTTCATTATTTTTTTGCAAGGCAAAATTGAAATGCCAAATTTATAGAATTTTAGGATGCATTTTCTAAAACAAATCATGTGAAATCAGTACATCTCAAAGCGTAAAACTTCTGTTTCTTCTGTTATGTTAAATAATCTTGAACACATATTTTCTGCACAGTCTTTCATCTGTGGATTCTTAGCATGATGGGAAAAGCACGGCTATGCCATAGACTGGAAGCGGCGCGGGCAGCGCTAACCAAGCTAGCATCTAACCTGCTTCATCAACTGTTTTTCCTCCTGATTGACTATGCCACCAACTCCTCGCAAGCTCCTCTTGAACACAGAGTCCTGTGGGTTCTGAGGGTATAGTTATGCTACATGTCAGCAGGCAAGGTGAAGCTGGCAATGGGTAAAAGAAAAAGGCAAAAGACTAAAGGAGAGCTACTGGTTTGCATGCTACAGTAAAGCGGCTACTGTCTCTTTTAAGCTTCAGTTGGTTTTTATCTCTTAGATATATTACAATAAGATTTTGCTCTGCTATGAGTGCACATGAGTGTTTTAATGCAAAATTTCTTGAAGACTGTAAGTTTAAAGTGTTTGTATCGTCAAAGAAGTCAAGAAAGGAGAGGTTATAAAGCTGCTGTAAAAAAAAAAGGAGGCTTTTTCTACCCAGAATTTTATTTCAGGAGTTTTGTGTATTATTTGTGAATCGCAGAGTGAACATGCAAACCACTAGTACTAACTGCGGCCTGTTACACAAAGAAACGTGACTTTGGGGAAACACTGCATAGTTTTACCACATATATACAGATATACACATACACACATACATATACACACGACATACTCAGCCCGCCTGCTGTGTACCTGTTTCAGTTTTTCCTTATCTTGCTGTGGTGTGCTCATGCTGCTGATGCGCAGGCTCTTTTTGAACATTTGTTCTCGGACTTTCCCCTCGCTTCGCTGGATCTTGGGCAGGCGTCTCTTCTCGCTGGTGTGTCGCCTGACCAGCTCGTCCTGTTCCCGATAATTTATTCTGTTCACTTGCTCTATTTCCTGTAGTGAAGCAGAAAGGAAGGACCAACAGAACAGTAATTAGAAAATAAAAAAGTTTGTATGTCCTTGCTGGAAGATACACAGTACATGTATTTTCCTTTTCTTGTTAGCTGCAAATACAGTGAATTATTTTCTTTTATGGGGAAACATATTTAAGCATGTTTCTAGATTGCAGTAGCAGCAATTCCTCTTCAAAACGTGCAATTATTTTTACATGGGATAGAAAAAGGCCATAAAAATACATAGATAAAATAGATATGTTCGGATCTAAGGCCAACCTTCCTTCTCAATAGGTACTTTCCCAAAACTCAAGAAAACAACTAGTCCACATTCTACAGGCAAAGACTGTGTCAGTCCCAAGGCCACACCAATTTAATTTGTTGCTTCTCGGATTTGCTTCTTCATTTTTTTCTGATTTGCAAAAAAAAAAAAAAAAAGATTCTGGTTCTGAATCAACTAAAAATGCTCATATTTTGGCCCCAAAAGGTAAAGAAAGTCCTTTTCTTCCTAGTTGTTACAGTTTTTCCATCTATCAATGCAGTAGTTTGATTAAAAATTAAAAATTCTTTGTTTAAATTTTAACCCAGCCTTTTATTTTCACTTCATGGCTCCTATCATAGCCATAATAGGATGCCCAGCCCTGTTTTTATCTTTTTATTTTTTTCGCCCTGTCGCTTCGTATTTTTTCTGAAAAAATCCGAGGAGCAACAAATTAAATTGGTGTGGCCTAAGCTGATATAAATGCCCAGTGCTGTCACCTTCTCATGCCTCTTCAGCAGCTGCTGTCTCTGGAGGAAGAACTGGTCCTTCTGGTGCTGCTTGGTCTCCTGGTGTTTCTCATGCAGGTGTTTCTCCTCAAGTTCCCACACAGATGCCTCCCGAGCTGAAGGTGCAAGGGACATCATTACAGGTGGATCAGTCATTTGTTAGGCAAGACTGTTGTAGAATGAGTGACATTCTACATTCCCCCAATCTGCTAGTGTTATAAATCGTTCCAGCTTCAACCCTTAGAACACATCTGGACAGCACGTTGTCAGAACGTACTGCACCTGCGCGAAACCCGTATGTTTCACGGTTTTCAACATTTGAAAAGTATAGACGGAATGTCATCCTTAAATATGCGACTAAAACCTTAAACGAGACGTTCTGCTGAAGTGCTATGCACAATACATTACAGGTTTCACACAGGCCCAGTAATACCTCTGTGCTTGTATCCACAGGTGGGGTCCTGTGGCGCAGCAGTAGCGCATTCGGCTCAGGGCCAAGAGGTCCCGGGTTCGATCCCCACCCATGTCACCGATCTTGTGCCCTTGGGAAAGGCACTTTACACGACTTTCTTCACTTCACTCAGGTGGAAATGAGTACCTAGCTTCGGTTAGGGACGTCCCTCGGATAGGACGTTAAATGGAGGTCCCGTGTTTGGGGAGAGCCACACCCCACGCATGTTAAAGAACCCACCATACTTATCGAAAAGAGTAGGGGTCCTTCCCGGTGTGAGTGGTTCAAACCTTACAGTCTGGTCTCAGGTTTGACATCTTGTAGAGGTGATAGTCACCTGTTATGTCAATCCTTCCACAATGTGGTAAATCTTTATAAATTCATAAATAAATAAATAAATATCCACTGGCTGTGGAGTCTGAGAACACATTTGGACAGCCCACTCACCCCTGAGCAGCTGCTGTTTGTGCTGCAGGAACTCCCTCTCCACCTTGGCCAGCTCCAGCCTGTGCTGGTCGGTCATCTTCCTCAGGGCCAGCTCCAGGGCCTGGTTCTGACGCGACACAAAGTCCTGCTCCTAAAATAATTTCATCAGGTTGGTAGAACATAGGAATGAATAAATGAATGAATGAATAAATGAATGAATGAATGAATGAAAAGCCATGAACTGTCCTTTGTCCCTAGAGCATTGAAACTGTACTACCACTCTGGCAACTGATTCTTACAACAACTCCATGTTACACCTTACTGCTTCCCAGCGTTATGCAAATCATGTATATATAGTTGCACTTGAGGACATAATATATATTGCCCGTGTAAAGTGTTTTTAAATCGCATTTTAGTAGTTTTTATCTGCTCTGTGTACTTTAAATATTCTCATAATTGTAAATGTTGGCTCAATTCATCGAACATGTCATGCCAATGTCAATAAAGCTGAATCTGAATCTGAATGAGGCTTTATTTACGTGTCGTGCGCTTCACACGCCCAGCCCGTGTGGGCTTATACGACAACCGATAAAGAGTACAGTAAGGCCACACCAATTTAATTTGTTGGTTCTCGGATTTTTTCAGAAAAAATATGAAGCGACCGGGCGAAAAAAATAAAAATAAAAACAGGCCTAGGCATCCTCTGATAGCCCCAAAAGCAACGAAGCCTTGACGTCCCCATTCCAAGCTGGTTTATAATTCAAACAATGATTTCTGAATTTTTGATCAAACCAGAGCATTGATACATGAAAAAACTATAAAACAAGGCAGACGAGGAGCTTTCTTCAACTGTTTTGAGCAAAATCGGAGCATTTTGCAGTTGATTCAAAGCCTGAATCCAATTTTATTTTTATTTGCAAATCGGAAAAAAATGAAGCGGCGAATCCGAGAACCAACAAATTAAATTGGTGTGGCCTAAGTATGGTACAAAATGAAACAAAAGAAAATCAGAGGTACAGAGAGAACATAGGACATTGGGATTTTCTTATACACAACCAGTAGTTCTCTGGCTTACATTTCGATATCCTGTCCTGTCCATCACGAGGGTGTCTGATACCGAAATGTATGCAAGGTGAGAGAATTACTGGTTTTGTATAAGAGAATCCCAATATCCAAGTCTTGCTTCTGTATACAAAGACAAACTTGCCTTACAGCACGGCCACGTTCGTTGTAGGTTGTCGTATGATTTTGATGTCGTAGGAGATATTCAAGCAGGCTGTGACAGAACTGCCACAAGTATCTAATTTATAAGACAGACTTTTCCTTAACAAGACAGCTGAATTTTGCAGGATACATGAATAGCTATCCAAAGAATACATTCAGTTTTTTCAGGGTGGTGGATATGACCTGGTGGAATCATGTTAGTAGACGTTACCTTTTGTTGCTGTTTGATTTCTAGTTCTTCCTTCCGCCGCCTCATAGCGTCCTTGCGCTCTGACTTGGGCAGACGCTCCACATCCAACTTCATCTCCTTCTGTTCCAGCTTCAGTTCCTCTCGGAACTTCCTCAACTCCTTCTCCTGTGGCAGGAACACGAGAAAAACGGTCTGTCACTTGAACTTTTTAGTGGTATTCGTTAGTATTACATTAGGCCTAGGAATGTGTTGTGTTTCTGGTTTTAGTTGTAAAAAAACTTATATCATACCCGGGCAGCGATACAGTGCTCCTGGCCGTGTTGTATCCACCCGTACAACACAGTTGTATAAAACGGCTTCCATAGAACGATGCGAACGATTCGAATGCGCTTCGCCCCAACCGTGTGCGCCGCTTTCGAACATTCGAATACAGGATTCGGACGTTGGAATTGATGTTGCTGCAGTTTTTTGGTTCAGGGACACCAAATTTTCGCTCATTTCGCCTTGAAAGACGTGTTTTCTAAGGTGGGTATGATATAAATAGCATACAACACGGTGTATTCCGCATCGCCCTCGGTCCTCCCGCGAGTCGGATCGCCCTCCGGCCTTCGGGCGATCTGACTCGCGGTCGGGCCAACACCTCGGGCAATACGGAATACACCGTGTTGTATGCTCTATATATAGGGTCAGTAGATAGGGGTTTTCTTTTGGGGGGGATTTGGCTGAAGTGATGCAACAAATAGAGTTTAACAATGTAAAACTGAAATGCATCATAACTGGGGCGGTCTACTTGGTCATAATTGAAAACTGAAAATCACATCCTCTTACCTGTTCCTGGCGTATTCTCTTGGTGGCCAGCCGGACGTCGGTTGTCTGCGACTCTTCCAGCTTCTCCACGTGCTGTTTCTGCTGCTTGGTCAGGGTGTCCAGCTCAGTGTCGTAGCGCCGTGTCAGGTTCTGGGGAAGTCACATGTAGAAGTTTTTTTATATTTCAGCCATACCATAGGTATGGATGAAATGTATTGTATTCCCTCATGTTTCTTCTTCTCCTTCTCCTCCTCCTGTCATTTCTTTAAATGGATTCAACTCTGTCATTTTTCAGCCAAATGACCTGAAATTTGGCGTGATGGTAGAGTGACTAAATACCCCCAGACGATTTTTTCATTTTTTTGATACAGGCTTTGAAAAATGTTTTATTTGGGTTTTTTGGTCATTTTCAGGCAATAAATGTACATTTTGGGATCTGGAGCCCTGGTACTACATCCAAATGACGCGAAATTCAGTATGTGGATACCTTGGACACATTCCCACAGAAAGACATTCACGCTTTTGACATACAACACTTTAAAATTGTGTAAAATAGGGCTTTTTCGCTATTTTTGGGCAAAAAATGTACATTTTTGGCTCCTGTGCCCTAATATTAAAACCAAATGACTTGGAATTTGGCATAGGGGATCCTTGGACACATGCCCACAGAACTTCATTCAGTCTTTTGACATACACCACTTTAAAATTATGTAAAATTGGGCTTTTTGGCTATTTTTGGACAAAAAATGTACATTTTTGGCTCCTGTGTCCGAATAATAAAACCAAATGATCTGTAATTTGGTATGAAGGTGCCTTGGGCACATGCCCACAGACCATAAATCACACTTTTATCATATGCTACTTTGAAATTATAAAAATGGGACTTTTTTTGCTATTTTCAGACAAAAAATGTACATTTTTGGCTCCTGTGTCCTGATAGTAAAACCAAATGACCTGGAATTCGGTATGGGGGATCATTGGGCACACGCCCAAAGAATGTTATTCACACTGTTGGCATGCACCACTTAAAATTGTGTAAAATGGGACTTTTTTGCTATTTTTAGACAAAAAATGTATATTTTTGGCTCCTGTGCCCTGATATTAAATCCGAATGACCAGAAATTTGGTATACGGATACCTTGGACATATGCCCACAGAACATCATTCACACTTTTGACATACACCACTTGAAAATTGTGTAAAATAGGGCGTTTTTGCTATTTTCAGCCAAAAAAAGTACATTTTTGGCTCCTGTGCCCTGATATCAAAACCAAATAACCTGGGATTTGCTATGGTGGTACCTTGGACACATGCCCACAGAACATTGTTCAAAAGTTTAGCATACACCATTTTAAAATTATGTAAAATGGCACTTTTTTGCTATTTTCAGACAAAAAATGTAAATTTTTGGCTCCTATATGACCTGATATTAAAACCAAATAACCTGATATTTGGTACGGGATCCTTGGACACATGCAAACAGAATGCTATTCACCTTGCTGGTATACACAGCTTTCAAATTGCGTAAAATGGGACTTTAAAATGGGAAGGAAATGGCTGAAATATGCTGTATTTGCTCCGGAGCAAATGTCGGCCTTTCTAGTTCTTATTTACTTCAGTTTTCACCTCAAAACAAGGCTCGTGAGAGCCACTTGCATGTTTTGGGTTACAATGAGGACTGCGTGGTCAGATGTTTGTTCACCCTAGATTTAAACCGTTGGAGGTCGTACCTAGTGGGGAAACATTCACGGGGAAGCTTGTTCCACAGTAAAGTGGTTCTGGGGAAGAAACTGTCGGCATGGAATTTTCTCTTGAGTGGTTGAGTTAACATCTGTTTATGTAACATACAACACACAAGCAACTTGCCATTTATGTACATGTATGAGCAAAAATCTTCCTGCCAGGCAATATTTTCCATTTTATTGTCCAACATTGACCCACAGGACAGGGTCGCTTGGAGACATGGAGTCCTGTCTAGCCGACTGCTGCCCACCCCTGAGTCAGGGAAGCCGACAGCAGAATATTCAAAGCCCGGATATGTATGTATGGTTAACATTTCCAAAGCAAACATCTTAGGTGCAATTTTTAGTTCATTTTGTATGATAAGAAAAAAATACTAATCTAAAAACTGATCATACAAGGCAAAGTAGTTTGGTATACAAAAATGTAAAGAAGAACTTTGTTGCATGACAATTGTATACTGTACAATGTATGGCAACAACTATTGAACATAGTACAATATAGTGGTATAGAATAAAAACTTACATCCTAATTACTAAAGCAATAAGGGCTAGCATAATTCTTTGATATAGTGTTACAATCGAGTGGGGCTATATACATATATGAACTGAAACTGGAACTGTCAGAGAGAGGGTTGAAGACGTCAGACTTACATTCATCTCCTGTTCGAATCTTTTCTCGGTGTTGTCGACCTGCTGGCGGATCTTGACGTGCAGCTCCTGTTGGCTGCGCTGCTCCTGACGCTGCATCAGCTTCAACTCACGCAGGTCCTGCTTCCTGTCGGGGAGGGAAGGGTCTTACTGTCAGACTGATTATCATGTAGATCATTATTTCTGGGTACAGAAGTATTGTTTTGGGTGGCTGAGTTGTTGGTTTGTCTCTCTGTCTTTATTGCTTCCGTCGGAGGTGATTTTGACAGATGATTTATAGAAAGGGTATATTGTGCAGAAATTGAGGAAGTGGTGTAATACCCGATTAAATTACATCATACAATTCCCTCCAATTCCTTTAAAAAAAAATACATTTAAAAAAAACAAAAAACAACCTTCATGAGGCCTGTGAACTTGAAGGTCTGGAACAGATATCTTTCAACTGGTGCAGGTATGCAGAAAAAAGTGAGATCAAGATCTGTATCATAAGATCTTTTACTTTAAGTCTTAAAAGTTGTACTGAATAACATTGGACATTTAAAAAACACTAACCTCAGTAACTGCTCCACTTTCTTGTCCTTGTCATCATCGTAAACCTCCTTGACCTGAGTCTGGGTCACCACGCGCCCGTCAATCTCGATCTTACGTGTCTTCTTGATGGTCTTCTTCCTCCTACTCTTCTCTTCCAAATCCTGACCAAGAAAAGCAATTTTGTTACCTTGAGGGGTTTCTTGAAGGGATTTATTATTATTGCCCAACATCTGGATTGTATGATACAGTGTTCGAAATACTTTTTTGAACCAGGTAGCACAGTGTGCACCTTTTAGTTCAGCGGTACATATTTTCAGGTTGCGTGGTGCGCTACCTGAGTCAGGGAGCAACTAGCGCACAAGGAAATCAGGTAGCAATTGCTAGTGTGCTAGTGGGTATTTCGAAAACTGTGATATAAAATTTTCATCAAGAGCCTCATATATAGTAAAGCTAAAACTTTTAGTAAAAGGGCAGTTGCTTATCTGCTTTAAAATATACAAACATGTACATGCATCACGACAGCTCTATATCTAGTAACAAATATCCAGCTAGTCCATTTAACTAATACATAACACAATCTATATCCACACTTTAAAAGATGAATACATTTTTGGGCCAACAGAAGAATACTGCATGCAAAAATACTCATAAACAAATCTGTCATTTTGCATCTATAATCTGGTACTAACATGGCTGCCCTAATTCACATTACACTTACATCCTCCCACAGGATTTTTCACTCACCAATCTATCTGAATCTTTCCTTTTCTTTGATGGCTCCACTTTGACTTCAGGAACCTCGTTATCCATGGTGTGAATGCTGCCACTGTCAGCTGAGTTCTCCGACTTTGCGTCCCCAGAACCCTGCCTTCTGTGCCTTGTGGGTACCTCTTGTGGCTCCAGTACTCCTGACAACGGCAAAGGCATACTCTGTGGAGAATCCTGGGACTCCCCTTGCTCATCCCCTAGCCGCTGTACTTTCTCATCAGGGAATATCACAACTATTTCTGCTGAAGCACTTTCCTCAACGTCATCTTCGAAATGTTCAGTTCTGGACTCATGGTCTTTGGTTTCGGAACGATCGTTTTCAACACTGAGTGGCTTTGGTAAGGCATCTTTCTCAAGGACGCCAACAGTTACTGAATCTTTCTCGCTCTCTGGCTCTGCAGCCCTTTCTGGGACATCCTCTCTAACCTCGGCTCCATTCCCCTCGTCCTTCTGTGTCTCTGTGTGTACAATTTCTAGCAGTCCATTCACAATGTCCATTGCTACACTTGCCGAACTGTCTTTCAGTTCGTCAACATCGGAATATTCAGGAGAGAAATCTATAGTCTGCTCGTCAATGGATTCCTTGCTCGGCGAGCCAGGTGCGTGGCCGTCGTCGCGGAATCCTTCTGGTGGTGCCAGAACAGCGTCCGGAGTTTCCGACCCTTCTCGCTCCTCTACCAGTGGCTCAGCCACACTTGGCAGCGCTATCTCCGAACCGATCTCGGGTAGTTTTTCCGTGCTGCCGTTGGTCCCAATGCCCTCATCAGAAGACTTGTCTTCGTCCGCTTGCTTAACGACCTCCTGTGCAGGGGGAGGAGGGGCGGGTGCCTTTCTCTTTACCGGCCCTGGTTCCTCTGTGATCTCTTCAAGTGGCTTCTCTGTAGCACCGACTGCTGCTTCATCGGAGTTCTTGCTATCTGTGCTCTGGAGACTCTCACGGCTCTTGTTCAAGTCTCGTGGCTGGAGAAGGAAAAAGGCACTGTTGGACATTGCTCCAGATCATGCAATATCACCTCAGCATGCTAAGGCAGTGAAATGTGTTATGTGTTGCTATATTGCTGTAAGTTAGAACCTATTCTTTTAACTATTCTTCCCGTCATTTTCTTTATATTTTTATGCACAAAGGACAACAAGCTCAATAGTTGCTACCCATTCTGCATTCTTAAAAACTCTGTCTCAGTCTACTTTCAGATTGTCCAGTACTTTTCATTCCTTTTTTAAATCTTACAACACAAACTATGATCGACTTACTGTTGTTGGTTCCTCCTCCTCTTCATCATTCTCTCCCTCTACTACTTCTTCCACTACCTCTGCCTTTGCCTCCGCCACCAAGTCACGGATAGGCTTCTTCTCTTCTGCAGTCCTCACAAATGGATGCTGTGGGGAAACATCACATTAGCCTGGGTTCCATCCGTGAACGCTATACCCGCTCCGTTTTACCTCTGCTCTGCCTTCCCAGAAGAGCTAGAACAGAGCAGGTATAGTGTTCACCCAGGCTGACAGCACATTACAATCAATACCAACAAAAGGAACTACCTTCTTCATACAACCACTGGTGGCTCCTGACTGGTCAATACAGCTAAGAAGACAGTACCAAACCACAACAAACAGAGACATTCAACAGTATCCACAGTAACCCAATTTTCCAGGAGATGGGTATTATATAGTGCTGTGTACCTAAACCCAATTGTTTAGGTTCAGGTCTGGATTCAAGTCCAGAGGTTTAGGTTCAGTTCCGGACTTGTAAGTCCGGACCTAAACCCACGGTATATACAAAATTGCATGTTGGCAACCTTGCAATGTTGTCTGGGCGAAACTGTGGCCACATAACATGGAGGCTGACACTTGACAATGCGATGGCAATGTTTTCTTCATTTTGCAGCACAGATTTTGCAATCTATGGAAGGTCTTATGTGGTTCGGAACGAAAAGGGGTATGTGACATGGGTTTTTTTCTAACCAAGTCCGGAACTGGTTCCCGCCATTCAGGTTTTTTGGACCTAAACGTTTTCACAAGTCCGGAACTGAGTCCAGCGAACCGGTACACAGCACTAGTATTATAGATAGCTTTTGACTTCTTTGTGTATATAGAAAAGTGAGACTTTCCCTTTTATCACAAGTACGTAGTTTTGTGGATGATCCAACTTTGAGTTAAATTTTACACCGGTGACTGAGATTGGGGACGTTTCTGCCAGCCTGCAAGTTATTTTCCCTACCGTTAACAACTCTCTAGCAGAAGGCCTTCCTTCGGGGATCTTCTGTAGGCACTGTTTGAGAAAGTCGGCAAACTCTCGCGACCAGCGGCCGGGATCCTCCAGCTGCGGAGGCTCGGACTTGGAGATCTTGATGAGGACCCTCATGGGGTGCATCTCGTGGTTGGGCGGCTCCATCTGGGCGAACTCTATCAGGGTGATGCCCAGGGACCAGATGTCGGCCTTGCAGTCGTACGGGGTGTCCTTCACTGTCTCACACAACACCACCTCCGGGGCCATCCTGCACACAGAAATGATTGTAAAAATATTCACGCTAATAACAAAAACAGGACAGTGACACTTTAATAAACCTTTAGGTAAGAAGACTTTAATTTTGTGGTGGTTATATTTCAGGGTAGGAGGGAAAATACTGCAATTATATACTGACCAGTAGGGGGTTCCAATAAAGGTGTCCCTCCTCTGTCTTGTGTTGTTGTTCTTTGCAGATACCCCAAAGTCAGCTGGAACACAAGGTCACATTGTCATCAAAGGTTTCTCCATAGTCTAACCTATATTACTCTATTTGTAGATAAGGTTTATTAACTTATAGCTGTGGATTTCTAATAAAGTCCTACCAAGAAACTTTCAAAGTAAACCTGACTTGATATCTCCTCAGGTGTAAGTATCGCGTATACACTGCTAACTTTTAGGTCTCTGTGGATCTGGTAACTAACTACCTACCTAACTAACCTGCCAACCATGTAATAGCTACCTAGGTAACTAACACAAGAACCTACCCAGTTTGATATCTCCCTCTAGTGTGAGTAGTACATTGCCAGCCTTCAGGTCCCTGTGGATGATGTGGTGAGTGTGCAGGTAGTCCAGCGCCTCCAACATCTGCCTGCAAATCACACGGATCTGAGGCTCGGACAGGGGGTGGTCCAACTCTGTGGGGAGGGGAGGAATCGTTTCAACAAAGAGATTCAGCTACAAGGGTCCTTGAGGGACAGAATCCATGTTGTTGCAGTTGTAGACAAAGATGAACCTTTTTTCAAGTACAAAGTTCCCTTAAGGTTGCAAACTTGCAGACTGCTGACTTTTGTTGATGGAGAGGCACTGTAGGATTTTAAAAGTAGTGTTCTGAAGATTGCTATTCCCTTTGCAAAATATAGCAGATGATGGAATTTCAAACTGAAAGATCCCTTTTCTAATACAAACTGTAAATAGTTCAAGTACGAAGTTTCTCTAAACTAAGCCACGTCAACCAGTAATAATAGCGGACTTTCGTTTATGGAGAGGCACTGTAGGGATTTAAAAGCAGTGTTCTGAAGATCACTATTCCCTCCACGAAGTACAGCATTTCAAACGAAAGAATCTCTTTTCTAATCCACACTGTAAATATGCTTGCATCCTTCAACTTTTCTCCCCTTCACAGGATCCCAAGAGATGTGAGTCAAGATTTACGAAGAGCTTCTTACCTAGCATGACGTCGTCTAAGGCACCGCCTGCACAGAACTCGATCATCATCTGTATAGAAAAGAATACATTTCCCAGACATGAGTCAGACTACTGAAACATTCTCAATACTAATCACATTGTCGTAAGATGTTTCCAACACACTGACTGAAGATAACGACGTTACAGCCAGTTAGAGTTTAATAGAGTAGTTCTGGTACTTATTTGCAAGGATGCTTCAGAGAACACAGTTCATAGGGTGACGATTTCTTTGAGGACAAGAAATATTGATTATAAAATTAGGATTGGCTGTTGCATATGACAAAGGTCAATCTGCGACACCTGCAAACATAATTCAGGGTGTATATATATTTTTAAAGCTGACGTGTGACTAATTGGAAAGTTCCATGTAATCAATGCAATAAAAACATTCAACTAGGACAAAAACAGTTTTATGTCTAATTATAGACAAGTAGAGTTTTACAATAAGCAAATTGTCATGACCCATACTACTGTAAATGTAATTAATTTCGTAGTGGTTTTAGTTTCACAGTTTTTGCATTGACCTCATACCGAGAAATCAAAACACAGTGAATATGTGTAAGTCTACTGTATTACAAAATTGTTTCAAATGTGAACTTCAAACACCATGACATACAGCCACTGCAAAAGTTTCTGCATTTACAGTAATATAAACATATCCTAGAGGCCTGTCTTACCCATAGTTTCCCATCGTGGAAGTAGGCATCATCCAAAGCCACGACATGGCGATGGCTGCACTCCGACAAGATGTCGATCTCCACGGTGTAATCCTCCAGTTCCTCCTCATTCTTGATGTCTATAATCTTGGCTGCAGCCAGGTTTCCATTCTCCTTGTGCTTGACCTGCAGCAAGGAATATAATAATAAATAACTGTTTTTGGCTGTAAATTAGTTACAATTGACAGACCAAATCAGTGTATGTCTCTGTACAGTTCAATCCATCTTCGTTTGTCTCTTGCTAAGTCTCTGAGGTGTTTTAGTACATAAGACTCGAGTCTGATGTCATGACTTAAGTACAGTTTGCAGTCGTCGACTAGGCTGCTGAGGAGACCTTCACGTGGTCTTCCTTGCAGCAAGGAAGGAGCACACCAATGATCAAACCTTACGCCTCTTTCCCACTAGATAGTGACTGTGAGCTACCAAAATTGGACTTGTGTGACCCTTCATAATGGTGCATGATGCAAATGTATGATTTAATAGACAACAAAACGTAAAAAAAATTGCCCTTTGTCTGTGGAATTTGTTGAGCAATCTGTCAAATATTTGGTTGTTCAGTGGTCGCAGTCTCTAGTGGACAGGGGGTGTTAACAGTAGTGTTTTATCGTGCTTATTGTTTTTCACAATCACTATTTCCTATAACCTAAGAAACAACAAACATATTGATTCAGATTTGAAAGCAGCAAAAACCTGAGGCCAGCTGCTTATGCACAAACAATGCATGACTATCCAGGTGAAACACTACCATGGTCTGACCTGATTTTTACTGGCCAGTGACCAGAGACCTCCCCAGCATCTGTGGACTTACCACTAATACCAGTTCAATAGAGTGTGAAATGGAACAATTCATATGTTATTTCAAAGCTATGATTATGTAAATGTCTACACTCTATTATATAGTGGTCAAATTCTTCCATATATTTGGACATATAACAGTTCCAGTTCCATAATACTGGATGTTGACCTACCAGTATCTTGCAAATAACATTTCTTGGTAAAATTTCATGTATTGGAACAGATAAAATTTGCAATGATTATGAAGGGCGGTAAAATTTGACATTGATGAATGTTTTTAGTACTAGCTTCTTGCATACTAACATCTACATTTAAATCTAAAGACAGTAATACATCTACATGTACATCTACAGTTATAATTTTTTTTACCAATACCCGAGATCAATGAAATAATACTTCAACATAGTCAGGGCTTTCAACTTTTATCCTGTAATTTATCGTGTAAACATGACAAAGGTCTATGTGTACTTTCAACTTTTGCCCTTGTTGGTAGAACTTTGCCTTAATTGCACGCTTCAGCTGCCTTGTGATATAATACCGCTCTGATACAAGAGTGAAAACAACAATGTGTCAAAAACATGAGAAGCCCTTATTTTCAACGAAATACATTGTTTTCAAATCATGTATATCCTTATCAGAAATAAAGGAGCCAAATCCAAAAGTCCCCTAGGTTGAACTTGAACCAAAACATTTCAGTTATAACTGAACATTCTTGCTGGCAATAGTTTTGTATCAAAGGCATATTTTTTGCATAAATACATGGGGAACAAGCTGTGCCCTCAAACTAATGGGCTCTCTGAATGGCTAGAAATTAAGTAGAATCTCTAGAGACCTTTGATAGTTGTTAGCCCATTGTTTCCATCAGAATTATCTTCAAAATTCTGAAAACACTACCATATTAGGAATGGCTGTTCCAATCTTCAAAGTTCTGACTGGCAAAAGAGTTTTGACATATGGCTGTTTCTGGAGTAGACAAACATGCCATAGTTATTACCATTACTGGCATTAGTCATCTCCTAGCCTCTACCAGGCCTTCCTACGGGGGTACGGATCGTAGAATTCGGCAAAAGAAGGGAATAGCTGACCAGTAGAGTCAGTCCGCGGGAGGGTTAGTTTCCCACTGCGCGGCCAGTCAAACTATTATAGCCAGTGTAGTTAGTCTGGTAGAGACTAGTCATCTCCTACAAACAGATTCTGTGTAGATTGTACTATCGATTTATAGGTCTAAATGACCTAACACAAAGTCCTGCTGGCATACATTGTAACACCTCCCACCCTTTTCTGTATACATCCCCTGCCCTTCTAATGGCCACAAGTTGATCATAACACCGCCCAACAACTGGACAAACCAAACACCCAAATCAGTCTCTGACTCAAAAGGCTGTGGACGGAAACTGTTTCAACAACAATTTCAAGTCCAAAGGTGGATTTCCGCATACTTTCCCAGACCCTAGGACTATACCCTCCAGCTAGTTCAGCACTTGTTCAAATTTAATACAAAGCTAGCACTTCTAACGTGAAAACAAGGATTATAGAATTAGATATAGAAAAGTATATTGGACTGGTAAATGCACTGTCCTTCTACATGAGTGCAGCCAGCAAATAGTTAATCATTGACAGTGTGCACAGGTTAAATTGCCCCCAGCCAGAGTGTGTCAAAGAAAGGAAGAAGTGACCCGCCCAAAAGGATAACAATCGAACAGACCAAGGAGCTTCTACACAAGGAGAGCCGTCGTGATTACTTTTCTTTCAAGGATGTTCGTAGCGCGTGTGAAAATTTAATTCACACCCAAGTGCCAAAGACACTCATTTGCATAGGACACACGTTCAATTTCTTTGTGACGGCGCGTCATGGCACGGCCCGGGGATGACGATTTTGTGTGGAGCGATTTTGACTTCAGTGATTTCGAGGACGATTTTGATGTTATAACGTTAGGGGAGGAAGAAGTCGAGAGTCTTCCCGACAGCAAAAGCTCGGAGCACCAAGACCTGCGCTGCGGCCGCCCGCGGAGCTTTTGAACGCGACGTCCGCGGCAGAGTTTACAAAAATGCTGCATGGGGTACATACAGCATGGACCAAAAACTTGGAGATTCTATTTTAGGATTCTATGGGATCATACTCCGTAATTTGCTAGTAATATTCCTAAAATAAATCGACGTCTGTGAACAAGCAACTTGTAAAGTATGCGACCGTCAGTAGATCGATCGACTAGAATACCCGACAAAAATCAAGGAATTACGAAAGAACTCAACACGTACTAGTACACGAATACCATTATCGAAACGAAAACCATGCAAAAGTCGCTCTCTCCATTCTCAATGACTGATATAGTCTCAAAAACAACGGTACGGTACGAAAAAAACAAGAACGGTACGAACACCAGAGAACACACCATTTTGACGAGTACCCTTTCAATGTTTCGGCAAAAATGTCAGCTTACCGAGAAAAAACTCCATATTCTCTTTATAGCCACCTAAATATATATCTAAAAATTCATAATTCTGTCGCAAGAAAACGGGGCTTGGTCTACAAAAGTGGCCGTAAACTTATCCATGTTTGTCGTGAAGAGCCGATCAAAATATCCCAGTGGCGGCCATTTTGTGCTCTTTCCGAATATGACGTTTTCGCAGGCCTCCCGAGTTTTCCAAATAAGGAAATCGACGGAAACCCGAACCACTTCGCCCCTTGTCGACCGGGCTTCGGTGTGACTCGTGGAAACCCGGGGGATGTGACGTCATGGCTCGGCTCATTTACATGGAAAAGCCCGCGAAGACCCGCTACGAACATGGGCATCAAACAGATGCCGCGCCGGCTGGGGAACAAAGGATCGCAGCGGGTCTTGACGGGGGAAAACAAAGGCGCACAGCGGGCGGCTAATCACGACGGCTCTCCTTGTGTAGAAGCTCCTTGAACAGACAAGCAAACAGTTCCACCTAGGTAAGTATGAAGGCATTAGACGCCAGTGATCTATACTGGGAAAGATGCCAACAGCACTGAATGACGATGATATGCAAATCAAACATTTTGAACACCTACTGGGCACAATTACAGCAGCTTTACCAGATGGTTATGGTAATTTTGAATCCCTTTAAAATCTGGAGGCAGGTACCTTATGTATCTCTTGTCGTGTTTTGAATGACAAAATTTCGAGTGACAAACTTGTCCAGACAACCCTCATAAATAAAGAGTAAAAATACTAGTACATCTATACAATGTTGATATACAAACTAGGAAGAATTGTTGCAGTATTAAAAGAACATGGTTGAAAATAGAAAAATAATGACAAAAATTCACTGTGATTTGATAAGGAATCTTTAAACAAAAAAACTGAAGGAAGTTGAAAAGTTAACAGAGAAATAGATAGCATATGTTCTAAGCCTAAAGGCTTAAACTAAAAGAGAGAAATTGTCAGAACATTTTCAACAGCCACTTACATCGCCATTCTTCCTGACTTTACAGTCTTTATTCAGTCTGCTAGGACCTCAATAATACTTTCTCTACCCATAGCTTACCCCTCACTACAATCAATTATCATTAGGGTATTGACGTGTAGAACAATAGCATTAGCATACTGGCTATTCACAGCACTAACAATAGAACTAGTAATCAAAAGAAAACACCACACACTCTGAACAGTACACCTGTTTCAACCTCTTAGCTGCAAATGGCTCTGGCATTGTGATTATAATTCTGAACTCTAAATGCTCAGTTTTATTGCCAAAACTGTATTCGATTTCGTCCTGCCAATGTGGACAATAGCAATTTACTGGTCAAAATGGCTGACTTGATTTTGTTGAAAAGAATTTGCTCTGGAATTCCGCTTTTGTAAGCTAAGGATGCAGCTGTTTCCTATACCAGAGTCAACACTTTCACAAACCAATAACCTATAAATGTGGGTATAATTATAGCTATGTTCCCCTTCTTTCTGTTACATATACAAATGTATATGAAATGCCCCATGCTAAGATAGAACTGTAATCAAGGAGGAGCAAATTATCAATTCTGCCAGACGTACATCCATTAGGCTTGGTAATGGAATTGCGACGGGGTGTGAACTGCCTGTACATGGGAACAATTGGCCCAGAAGTGCTTCTCTACATATTCAAAGAGCCAGTGTTTGGAACAGAATTCCGAAGCCCATTCTTTTACATGGAATATTTTTTGGTGCATTATGTCTGGGAATTTCTTGTATTAAAACATATAACATGTGCTGCAGTCATAAAATTATCAAGAAGTGATCAAAAAATTTCCATCGGCAGGTGAAAGAAAGAGAGCTTAAGAAATAGTACCTGTTTTGATGGCGATAACATTTATGTTTACCTTCACATGTCTATATTTAGATTGTGTAGTGTTACATGTACAGATGTTAACACCTGCCACGATAAGACTGGACATTTTGTTTACTGCCCCACAACAACCACACTCGTACCCACCACTTCACCGTGGTAGAACCTCCTTCATTACAGTAAGTCCTCTCAAGGATGTTATGCTTTGAAATTAAATTAGAAAACAGTAACATGGGGATATGGTTCTGCAAATTATTTGTCGAAACACACATAGTTCGCAGGGAAATTGATTTATTGAAAAGGTCTGCTGCGTAGATTCCCATGAAATTATCATACTTCTGAATCCCGGTAAAGTCTTCGTGTTAATGAGTTTAACTTACTAACGTTAGTTCTTGACCGATTTATCGAACAAAAGAGAAGGAAGTAACAGAGGTGGGGAGGGGGGCCGGTGGATAACCGGATTACTCAGTCAAGTATAACGGGACGGCCCACTTCAGAACTATTCCAACCATACCGATCGAGCACAGTCAAGAACAGCTGTGTGTTATGCTTTAATAAAGGCACTGTTAGAATCGGTCATAACCAACGGTCCATATGAATGGGTGCTGACTAAATCGCCCATGCTAACTGCAGGCATGTAAGTACAGTGTTGGCGGTTCCTACCTTGTACACTTTACCGAATGCCCCGTCCCCGAGCTCTCCGATCGTCTCCCACACCGAGTTCGGGTCCACATCCCGTCTGATGTGCTGGTAATACTTGGGTTTCTTCCGCTCCTGCCTGATGCTGAAGATCTTCTTGAAATCCAGGAGCGGCATGTTGTTTCTGGTCTATAGTTTCACTTACTGGGGAAGAAACTTGCAACTATCTGCGAGCCAACTCCAAAGTCAACAAAATGATGACGCAGTTTGGAACACTACAAGCCTCAAATTTGTTAGATAATGTCCCAGTCAAAGTGAAAACGTATGGGATCAAGGTCCCACAGTTACATCAACTTCAAATAGGCCTCAGACAGCGATTGGGACAAAGAAAACCCGCAGTCAACCGAAGTTCCCCACACAGTGATCCTCCATTTTGAAAATACTACCACACCTCAGGAGTGACGTCATATTACAACCCATAATAGTCTTCCGAGCACGTGACATCGAGTGGGAATTTTTGGCCACGCCTTAGTAGCTGACCCAAAGCAACCTCAGCATAACAAGTTGTCCACATAGTAGTATATATTTCTCCAAATTGTAACGATAATGCGTCTGATTACACTGACTACAGTGAGAGCGGTCAAGGCAACTTCAGAGTTCTGGCATTTTGAAGTAACAAGACAGTAGCCTCTACCGGGGTTCAGAAGAGTGGCAAACTGTTAACATTACTCCTTTAGCAGGCTAACTCTCCTGTGATGTTATCTGTCTATTTGGCCAATTTCTGCTCTTTCCAGCCACCTCTGAAGCCTGGTAGAGGCTAACAAAACAGTGCTCAACTCTTTATTCATTTATATATTCTTCATAGCGAGGCAAGCCAAGCTAACGATTGGAGTAGCATGTCAGGATTTGTAGCACATTATAATACATGTTTCTGTTGTCCATTTCATCTAGCCTAGAATGCATGAAAAAGTTAATACAGCCAGTGAAATCCTAATAATATTGAAACACATTAGTTACAAATTACACAAGTGATAAAAGTTTGAAAACATGAAGTTAGAAACGAGTGGAACTCAGACTTTGTGGCTGTAAAGCAGATTTTATTCTTAAAGTTGTTTTGTAAAGCTATCACAGTTGACGGTAGTAGAATAACTTGTTATTCACACAAAAGTTTGATTCCATACAAGATTTTAGCAAACACAACAAACTAATGCACCCTACATCTATGTACATTGTACACAATTGTTTCGAACAAAATCTCTATATACACTTTAAGCTGTGAATGATACAGAAATGTTACAAATCATGGTGCTTATAACACAGGAAAAGTACATTGCTTAAAAAAGTTACACATTGATGGTATCTAAATAAATCTGCTATGCAGACATGTACATGTAGAAGGATATCCAGTCTGTGGTTTCCACATTCTAAAATTTAGTTAGTATATCTTAAGCGACAGTTGACGCAAGTACAGTATCCAGTTTGTGAAGGGGGTAATTGATCCCCTGTATTAATTAACAAACCTCATACATTTTAAATTTAGACATTGGCGTTGTACAATGTACATGTATTTGCTTCGTTGCGCAGAAGACTGTACAGGTGTCAGTCATTGGCTGGCTTGGAATGTCAAGAAAATACTAGCAAAGTCATTTACAACAGTTTAAAGAACAATTTCCTACTAGATATTAGTGTTGCAAATTCACATTGATCGCCTCCAAAGTAATATTTTTTCACAGAATGTTTCCGTGTTTTAAGTGACATCTTTACTTCAAAAATAGCATTGAATCTCAGGACACAAACCAGGGTTGTGATACACACATGTATGTTGTTCATTTCAGATCTTTTGGGTAGAATAAAAAGGGAAAATGACAGTCTTGCAGCCTTCAACAAGAAGAAAAGGGTATCTATATCATTCTTAATTAATACATTACTTCCCAACCTCCCATGTTTTCTGAAATTTAAAAAAAAATAACTGAAAGAAAACAAAAAAACATTTACATCATTGAGGTCCTGACTGTTGCTTTCTAACCTATAGCACTCCTTGTATCACACACCAAAATACAATGTAATATTGGTACAACTGTACATTGGTGAAGTAGACTGCAAAATATGTTAATAAGTCTCCAGTATTAAGCACTGTAACTTCTTTCAAATTCACAACTTACACACACATGCAAGAATTCTTTGTGTCTTTCGATGTGCAAAATAGTAGTGTTAATGTGCTAACATGTATTGTAATAAGCTCAAATTTGGTGCCAACTGCTAGTCTTAGAGCACTTAAGGTTAAGCCTATTCCCATTTGCTAAACCGCCGGTACAACTAAGAGGTTTTACCCAAGTTTGAGGTACACATAACTACAGTGTGAAGATATGTGAATACAAGACAAACTTTCATATTGGACCAGAATGTGCGTAAAATTCTCCTCCACATTGAAAACCAGATTTGCGTAATTAATGGTAATTTGCATCAATATAGCTTCTTATTACTAGTATATCACATTTTGAGGCCCTATATGTAATTACAGATAACAAAATGCTACTACATGTATATGATGACGTATACTGTAATGGACATCTTTGCTGTAACTGCATGTTCTAATGGACCAAAGTAAAATAAAAGTTTTTAAAAAATGTAAAAAAAAATGGGGGGAGGTCAAAGGGAAAGCAACATAGTTTGGATGAGAGACAACAAATATCAACATAAACAAGGTAAACACAGCAGACATGATGAAATTGTTTTAAGCCACATAGACTAGACAACGTGTAAGAGATCTGAAACACAGATACCAAGACTACAGAGATGTAACAAGAATATTGCACTAGGGAAACACACTTCCTAGGTTATACCTACAACAGTACAGTGAAAAAACAATGAATACACCTGCCAACCAATGAACAGATGAAATTTGCTTTTATACATGTAAAATGCCTGAAAAGTGAGCTGAAGTCTAAAGATCTAAATCAGTTTTCTGAAACTCTTACAAGCTTGCTGTTGTCATTTTCAATGTCCAGAATTCCAAGTTTAAAATTCAGGACAAAGTCATTAAACTGGTAATGGTACGACTGGACATTATAACAGTGCTACCTAAATCTTAGGCACATGTATCTTTTAGTAGTGATGTTTAGTAAACAAGGTTTCTTCCATTGACTACACTTCTATGGTCTTCCATCAGAAAAGCTGGTTATTCCATTTCATTTCTTGCATTTAATAAAAGTAATTTACGTAAAGTGACAAATATTTACAGTCATTGCATATGTAACAATGCAAAATATTCAATAGAGTTGTTATGTCTTGAAACATACAAGTTTTCTAGTGAACTTCTAATAGTTGCTACAGACTAGCTTCAAAACAACCACAAGGCCAGAGGTTGACATAATGCAAGTTCTCTATGCCAGATATTTTAGAATGGACATGATATTGGGAATTTAAGTAATTAATCTACAAAATGTAGAGACACTTTATATGAAGCAAATCACAGAACTCTAGAACAAAAAAAAGCGTTAAACAAGCATGGTGAGTGTGTGATAGAGGGGGCCAATGCTGATGCTATAATGAAAATTTCTGAGCATGTATATATTTTGAATGAGTGTTAATAGCAGTCTTGAGTGCTTCACAAATAAAGACGCACTCAAAGACTTTCTCATTACATCTATAGAATTGATTTCACAGAGCTGTATAACTAAGGGTGATGAAATCATAAATCTACAAACCAAATTAAATCTACAGTAACTGTTATATTCTGCCAGTAGTCTTACATTTAAAAGTATTCCTGTCTAGCAAAACATGGCCCCAACATTGTGAGTCCTTTCATACTTTTTTTTATGTGTTTTAATTCTTTTGAGTATTGAAGTTCATCCATAATTGCCAACATAAAATCTGAGTACATACATACATGTACACTACAGGGACCAAATAAGGCTTTGGAAATGATCTTGATACAAAACATCGAACTCTGTGAATGTGGCACTTAATGTTATGTGGTAACAAAAAATGGCAATTTTGGGAGGCTATCTTTGCTACTGTATATCAGGTAAAACATATGACAAAAGTTGAGGTCATCAAATCTGTGATGCTTTTCAAAAAAATGATTCTATCAAGTTCTGTTCATTACCTTTGACTTGACAGCATTTCTCAGTGAAATGAAGTCAAATACACTCTAGTAGCTTGGAGCTACATCTTTGTACAGTATTATGTTTGAAAAGGAAGATAAATTGAAAACACTTACTTCTAAAACAGTAACATTAGCGACCAAGTTGGCGTGAGATGTGAGGCGACCTTACCTAATTACCATGGCCTTATACACTTATGGACACAGTGTGAGCTTCTGCTTACATCATACTTGTGCTATGGTGCCTTGAGAGTTTTAGCTTTGTTAAGGGTATGTACACAGAACAGACCACCCAGAAGTTCTGTCACTGTTGCTTAGTTTGTTACAGAAGTGTCCCCTTACATTGGCATTTTGCAGCAAGATTTACATATGTACAGAACAACACAGTTATGAACACAGTCACATTGACATCTACACATAACATGCAGGTCCCTCTACACTATCAGAATGTCCAAAAAGGGTTAAGTTTAGGGACAAACCATCACTGACAGTAGGGGGTTCATGCAAAAAAAAAGACATCATTTTGCATGCAACTACAGCAAAAAAATCTTACTTAAAAATTCTCTGATTATATTGCAAGAGACTTTTGTTTTATGATACATTTGTACTGTAAGAACTAAGAAGAAAATGCATTTGAGGTGTAGCTTCCCTTTTTCCTTTTTTTTATCTTTGTTGCTCTGTCCCTCATCGAAGACAATGCACAGGAATTGTAAAAGACTATCGTGTACATAAGCATATGTATATGCAGAGTCTTAAGTCGAGTTTTACCAGCACTTTTGGGTGGTAAAACTGGTTTACCGATAGTGGTGCGCAGTATGTGTGAGCTGAATAGGGGAGAAAAGGGAGTCATCACATGCTTGATTCTTCCAGGCAAACGTAGCAGCAATACCGCAGGAAAATAATTTCAACCATCCACGGGGGTAGGGTCGGGCTGGGAAACAATGACTTGGACCACAAAACCTTTGGGGATTTTTGCATCTTCTATCCGCATCTTATCCTGGAGCAATTTCCCGGAGAAGTACCACCTTTGCCGCGATGATTCGATCCCCTCTTCTGCATTCAGTCTCTTCTTAATGTGTAACACAGAGTCTGTGGTCTGCACGTTAAGTTTCAGGTCCTTGCCTGTGGAAAGTCTAAGTTTAAGGGAAACCTCCTCGCCGGTGCTTAATGACTCGGGAACATCGTTGGGGTCTGATTCACTATGCTCCTCGGAGATCATGTTGACTGGTGCAGAAATACAGTACACCGGCAGCTGGTACCTATTCCCCAGTTCATCGTAGCAGTCTTGGAGAGTCCCTGGCAAGGGAAGAGGACACAAGTGTCAGTTAATGACATGAATATGGATAGCTTGAAGCCTTCATGTCTTGTCACGAAAGGTAAAGTCTGGATCTATATCTAATACCAGTCAAGAAATTCACATATTATCATCAACTATTCTTAAGTTATTGCAAATATATGTCAATCTCATATTAGTCATAAGGGTGCAAATTCACACAAATGGTGAGCCCAATAAGTGCTCTCTTTACCATGAGGAAGTGATATGTTTGCCCCGTCTATGATGGCCTGTGCTAGCTCGTGGTCGTTGCTTTCCACTGCGTTGCACGCTGCCCGCAGGGCATCCCAGATTTCCTTGCGCCCTTCAAACGCCGGTGCCGTGTCCCAGAACTCGTCCCTCTTGCTGCGCAGCTGTCCATCTGTAAAGGGAACGTCAGACTTCCACTTCGGCTTGTCCTTCTTGAGAGGCTGGTTCCTTCCCATGGCAACTATAGGGAGACAAGAGCATGAGGTTTGAGATACTTAGTTTACAGATACATGTACTGGTCCAAGATACTCACTTTCAGTAAATGTACTCAGACATGATATGCATATTATAATGAAGCAGCAGCCTTAGTTACAAAGTCTGTGTTCACATGCATTTATTATAAGTAAGACAAGTCGTTATGATGTTACATGTGCCCATTGGCCATCCAACTACAGGGGGACAGGAATTCGAACATGAACCATGACTGTGTTTTTTGAGAAGCTAGGTTCACACATACTGGTCCAAGACAATCACACTTGGTAAATGTCTTCTGACATGATATGCATAAGCAAGCAGATGCTGAGCCTTAGCTACAAAGTCTTTGTTCACATGTATAAGTAAGACAAGACGTTGTATGTGCCCATTGGCCATCCAACTACAGGGGGACAGGAAAATGAGATAAGGTTTGAGAACCCGAGTTTACACTTACTGGTCTAAGACACTCACACTTGGTAAATGTCTTCAGGCACGACATGTATGCTCAACCAGGAACCTTAGCTACCAAGTCATTATGATGTTGAAGTGCCTATTGGCCATTCTTCTCACGTAAACGTACCCTTCAATTAAAACCGTTCAGCCTGAAGGATTCGGTTCGATGGTTAATACAACATGGGCTTCATTATCCTTTGTCAGCAATCGCTGAACCAAGTCCTTAAAGGCAAGCTTTTGAATTCACTCCTGGTGCAAAATTACACTGTCACGTAAGGAAAAGAATGAACAGAGACCATAAAATGGGTTCATATATAAGGAAGATAGATGAGCACAATGGACTATAAAGGCATTAAGAAAAACTATCTATGCCTTAGAAATACTGTAGTAAAATAATCATCATGGGGACTCACTCAGAGTTAATATAAACGTGCATTACACAAAGCAAAAAAAAATGTTGAGTCAGCTACCAAGCGTGTCAGATAACAAAGGTAACTATGTAACTTAAGTAACTACATCCATCCAAAGTAAATATGAAGTTGAAACTATGATAATATCAAAAAGAAAGGAAGCTCAAATATTAGTGCAAGTAGTACCTTCTCTCTGCTAAGTCCTGATATAATATCAATATTAAATTTTTAAGTTTGACACATGGAAAGAAACCACACCTATCTACCCTCCTCCCTCATGTCCCAGGTTAAACATGTGCTTGAAGATCAGTAACAACTAACAAATGTCAAAGTCTACCTACATGACACATTTTCCAGATGGATTTCTCATTGAGTAATTGACTTCTAGTCCAAGACTGGAAAGGTTTTAATGTCAAACTCGTGCACTCTCAGTCACGAAGGGTTCACTGTCATCTTGCAACACTGTACTATACATCAAGTCTGTTTTCAATCTGGGAGGTTCACTATGTACTGTAACATCTACCACTTGATACTTGTACTGGTAGTCAATGGCTGGCACATTTCCAGCGGCTTATGCATACATGTACATGTAGTTCAGAAAACAATGTTGGCAACTGTTGTTGCTATCCAAGATTCCTTGGCCTGCATTTAGTGATGGAAGTCCTACTGTATAAAGATACTGCACAAATAGTACATTCACTTTAATATTCTTGCATTCTCTGACTATGCTGAGAATGTGAGTGAGATAATTTTGCTGATTTGACTAATCTAGGGCTTGTTTTTCACATGATAGAAACAAGCTATTGCTGTTCTATATTCCATCCTAGGTTTGTAATTATAACAAAATGCATATAACTACATCCATCAGATAGCACACATCAAACACTGGTATCACGTGAATTGAACAAAAAATGATTGTTTTCAAAATAAGTGTGTGACTGCTGGTTGAAGGTACACCTTGTGTTGAATCTTCTTCCATCTTAAGTTTAAGAGGGCGTGAAAAATTATCACTCCCCACAATCAACAATTGTAAGGACATAAATCATTCAAATCGCTGGAAATGGAAAACAAGGTAAGTGAATTTACAGAATTACATAAAATCACCCAAAGACATGACAGGTAACTGATTCAAGTTGCATCCCTTAGAAAAATCAAAGTGAAACGTTGTTAAATACTCTGGCATAATGTTCAGACAGGACTTTTATCTCATGTCTACAGTTGTGTTGCCCAGAGTTTGGTTGGGCCTCTCTTGGCCAGACGGCTTTACAGCATTGCTGGTCAAACAAGCAAGCTGTTATCAAGTTAGTTGCTATGGTGACAAAGTGTCTGGAGGACAGGGCGGGAATATCTTTAATTTATTTTTTATTTCAAGATTTCAAGACACGATCTGTACCTCTTTGGGAGAAGATAATATTATGTACCCATTGTTGGCAGATTTTCCTTCTGTCGTGTCAGTGTCCATAATTACAACAGGGTGTCTTCCACTCCCTGTGACAGTGGAATGTGTCACTATGGCCGGATTTACACGGGGCAAAAAATCAATGTCGTACGACATTCGACGCGCGGCGCGACGCGCGGCGCGACGCAGAATGTCGTACGACATTGATTTTCATGCGTGTAAAACCGCGCGCCACCGACGCGCGGCGCCGCGCGTCGTTTTTTCTGTGGCGCATCGAGGAGGTGCCACAAGTGCGTCGCGACACTCAGCGGGGAGTCTGCGTCGCGGCCCAGCAGCGTGTAAACAGCCCTGCGTCGCGCGCAGCCCGTTTCTGCTTTGCAATTTTTCTCTTTTTCCCGCGCTAGCCCGAACCCACGCCACGCTCGTCTGTTTGTTTCTGTTCTTACTTCTAGAATTCTGAGTATCATATCACGTTCTCCTTGTTGTTTCGTCGGATTTTTGTTGCTGATTGTTTCGTAAGCATGGCGGAAGTAAACAGCAGTAACTGGAGCAGCGCGGCCGGAAACCCGATGCTTGATCGGCGTGTGGAACTGTGACAGAATTCGCAGCAAAATGGAGACTCACAAAAAGAAGGAGGCATTCGGGCAGATTGCCGAAGCCATGCTGCAAGAAGGATACAACAGGAACGCAAAACAAGTACAGAAGAAGATCAGGGATCTTAGTTTATAATAGGTACTCCTCGCGGCGGTCAGGGTTCACCACATGTGACGCAGCGCGCCGCAGCCCGCCGCAACCATTTTGCAGTGCGCCGCAGCTGCGGCGCGCAGCGGGAGTTACAGTCGATACGTGTAAAAGCAAAAGTGTCCTAGGCGAGTGACAAACGCCGCGCGTCGAATGTCGTACGACATAGATATTTTGCCCCGTGTAAATCCGGCCTATGACTCACTGACAAAAGTAGGCCAGTCTGCATGCACAAAAAAGGGGACAAGACAAACCCGAACAACTATCGTCCAGTGTCCCTACTATCAGGTGTATCAAAGGTTCTTGAGAGGGTGGTAGTACCAATTGTACGAATACCTCAGCTACCATCGGCTATTAACACCTTCTCAGTCTGGTTTTCGTAAACTACACTCATGTGAGACTGCTCTGCACTCTGTGGTAGAAGACTGGATTCAATCCATAGATAACAAGGAGTTAAATGGTGTAGTGTTTTGCGACCTGTCAAGAGCGTTTGACACGCTAGATCACGATATACTGCTGCTAAAACTGAAATGCTACGGCGTGGACGACTCGGCTTGTGACTGGTTCAAGTCATACTTAACTGACAGACAGCAATGTACAGGGTTGGGCTCAGTTTTGTCCTCCGCAACACGCGTTACCTGTGGTGTCCCCCAGGGATCCATCCTTGGACCACTTATGTTTATAATTTACATCAATGATCTACCTAATTGTGTCAAGTCGTGCAAGGTATCCATGTATGCCGACGACACTATTTTATATTTCTCAGCAAGGAGTATTTCGACACTCGAGAAGACTTTACAAAGTGACTCAACTCGGATCTCTCAGTGGTTTGCAGCAAACAAGCTTTCCCTAAATCCTAGTAAATGTAAGACAATGCTTATAGGGTCAGCAGGTATGAATGTGGCGAATACCAAGATTAATGTTATATTAGACGGGGCTAAACTGGAACAGGTGACTAGTTTTAAATACCTTGGGGTCACTATTGATTGCCTACTCAAATGGAACGAACATTTCAAGCATATGTATAAGAAACTTGCTCAGACCATTGGCATTATTAAGCACTTGAAATCCTACCTCAACAGACAAGCCCTAGATGTAATGTACACAACGCTATTTATTCCGCACATACAGTACTGCAGCACTGTCTGGGACATGGCAGGAAAGGGATACATTGAAAATTTACAAAAGCTACAAAACAGGGTGGGTCGGGTGATTCTGGGCTGTGACAGGCGAACTTCTACTTCAACCCTTCTAAACACACTTAAATGGGTCCCAGTGGTTGAAATACATAAGAAAAGCAAGACTACTCTCGTCTATAAAGCTATTAACGGATTGACCCCTTCCTACATCACTGCAATGTTCACCCAACTATTACACGTGCATACTCACAACACTCGCCTCAGGGCGCAAGGTGGTCTTCGGTTGCCCAAGACTAAGCTGGAATACAGAAGACGTGCTTTCTCTTCCTCTGGGGCGGCATTGTGGAACACATTACCACATCACCTAAAAGCAGCCAATACCCTAGCAGCCTTCAAACAACTCTATGTACTGGACAATCATTGATATGCAAATTCCAAGCCTGATATTTAATCTTGATTTCTATTTTGTTCTACCTTGGTTCTATGTTATTTGATGTTTCAGGCTTCACTATTGTTTTCATTTATTTGGGTATTATGATTTCAAGCGCAATGTATGTTATTTAAGTTACTTTGCTTTTGAATTATTTAGTAATTTTGTAACTTAACAGTTACTTCTGTTGTTAGTTGTATTATTTTGAGTTTGATGTTTTTGTCTGGGGTCTTCCCCAGGCCCAGGGCTCATTGAAAAGCGCCCTACGGGCGATATGTATCCCCCTGGTTAAATAAATAAAAACAAACAAAACAAACAAACAAGTAGTTACTATGTCACGTTTTCTCCTTGTTACAAAATTATAAATATCCGCATGATCGTTTCTCTGTTTCAACTGAAACCAACTACAATGATAAACAAAAACATAGTTCATAACAATAAGTAACAGGATAGAACAAAAGCAAATTATGTTACATTCATTCCAAAATGTTACACCTGCTTTGGATTTTTTTGCTTCCTGTCTCGTGGATTAATAATTTATTATTTTTCCGGGTAATCTTCATACGATGCTTAATATGAGACTCTAACCCTAACCTGCACACTATAAATTAAACAAAGCAAAGGCACTGGGAGAACTTATTATGTTACACACGACTGGAATTGATATTGTAAAGTGGACCATAAATCTCCAGGTTTAAAACTTGCAGCACCAGTTACACCACAATTATCAACCTGAGAGACTTAATCCAAAGGTCACGTGTACCGTCACAGTAAGTACGGTTTCTCCGAACTGTTTTGTACACATCGACTGACAGGAAACCAGACAGAACTTGAGGAAATAACAACAGACACTTCCTGGATCGTCACACAAAAGACGTGGCTTGTTCTACATTCAGTGTAAACTACATTAAAGCGGGTGGGTTTATAGCGAAGTTTCCCTGGCCATGTAAATGGAGTGTCAGTGACTTGGGCATGTGGAAGACTGGGAGCTTTTGTTGTAGACACTCGGTAAATAATTACACGACAAAAACATCAGCAAGGACGGAAAGAACATACACAAAACACCGGTTATAAGCGGGACATGGGGGAAAATTAAGGCGAGGACTAAGCTGACACATACCGGGCGAGCTGTTTTCCGTGTCATTTGTGACCGACGATCGGTCGTGGTGGGTCCCGATGCACCCTCCCATGGCATCACTGGCTTTCTGTGCGTCTTCGCGTCAGACAGAAGGGTTTAGGGCCTCCAACTTTGCCGAAACGGGATGTTTTCCCTCCCTTGCCGTCAGAGGTTTCCCTTCTTTTCTGGCCTGCCGACTTCACCTGATGACGTCACGAGCCACGTACTGCGCATGTCCGTTGTGAAGGGTGGCCCATCATGCCCTGCGCGGCCTGCAGGTTGAAGACCCCGTCACGTGACGTTTTAAAACTTCTATGTGACTTGAACTTGAAGATTTGTGACTTTAAAAAATAAAATAGATTCATCACGAGAGTGCGAAGATGACAGGCCTCTATTCTGTTCTGACCATTTAAAGAAACACACTAGTGCAACACAAGCCTACATAACTAAGGCTAAAAAAAACACCTGCTAGGCTGCTACAAGAGATTTCACTGAATTTTCTCATGATCAGAAAGTCTCAGCCACATATTTGATTAAATGAGGCACAACAAAAGATGACAGAACAGGACATGACAGAAAAGCATTTCCTGATATCCATTGCGTCTTCTGTCCTTTTTTTCTGTAAATTTCGTGAGTGTTGTACCCTAGCATTGTTGGAGGTCAATAATTCTATTTATAGATGAAATTCAAAAATTCCCTGGAACTCTGAACAATTGACTACATAATGTATGTTTTAACCTTAATTGGTATTTCGTAATTTCCAATGGTCAGCAAGGGCAGGAGAAGGAAGCATGCTCCCCCCCCCCCACACCCACACCTGTACAATCTATGTACAATCCCTTAGTACTTCAACATGAACAAAACTGTCACATTCTGTTGAAATGGAGTTCTAGACTCAAACAATAAATTCACTGTCATGGCCATCCTTCCCAACATCTTTATTAATAAAAAAATTCAATGCAAATGCAATGCACATTTTATTTTGCAATAGTGCTTCTTTGAAATCTCTAAATATAGTGTACGTTAGCTAAAGATGGAGCATTGTTGCTCAGCTTGTACCAATGGCTTTAATGCTCAATGAATGGTTAAGGTTAGTTAAACTCTTACTGGAATTAAACTAAGGCAAAATTGTGTTGCTTGAATAATTAAAATGAATAGAACCCATACTACATCCTGTTCATCTCTACCAATCGATATTGTTATGTAACATCATTGTTGATATGTTTCAGTTGTAAACAATAAATGGTTTCATTCCTTGCAGTCACAGTTCTTTCTTACAACTTTCTCAAGTTCTTTCTTTCTGGGACTTCTTTCAGATCTATATTCGGATCTCTATGAGTCTATCTTTCTCTTCTCTCAGTGTATATGACTTTTAAATGGGTACATCTATTTCTGATTTAGGCCATGGCTTGTAGTTGCCGTTTCTTCCTCTGATGCTATTGTTTCAGACTGAGAGAGGGGTGTACCTGTGTACTGGGCAATTTTTGCTGCACTTGTAGCTATGGGACAGTCAGAGTTTTTATTGTCCTCCTCTTCTTCTCCTTCACATGTCAGAAGGACACGTGGTTGAGTATGCATCTGCAAGTGAGATGCCAGCATTCTCTGATCCTTGATAGTCCTGTAACAGAAGCTGCACTCAAATCCTGATGAAGATGTAGCAAAGAAGGACTCCATCACCTCTCCTGGCATTCGGACCATGGCATGGAGGTGTGACGAGCTGTCCCATGTGCAACATTCGTAGTGCCTGACCAGAAGGGCCCATTTGGGAAACACTGCTTTGCATGTCAGGCACTCATAGATGACCCCCTCTGCTTCCAGCAATGAAATGTCTAAGGTGGAAAAGTCAGTGTTGTCTCCCTCATTACCAAATCCTACTAATGATTCTCCGAGAAGATTGTATGTCTTACTGCATACATCATGATCAGAAACAGTGTCCTTTTGGGACAGACTTGGACTGTGTTCATTTACTTCCTGATTTGTGGGACTTGGGTTTCCTTGTTCCTGATGTCTTCCGAATTCCACTATTTTTGCACTCATCTCTTTGATGTGCTTTACACAGTCAGCTCCATACTTGGAATGTTTGGTTTCGAGGTGATCAGTTGCATTGGTGTAGAAACGGAAGAAAGATTTACAGAGTGTGCACTGATAGATGATGTGGCCACTTTGGGCAGATGTCAGTTGCTCTTGTGATGGGGACCTCTTACTCAGATCAAGAGCTGAAGGTGACGGTGACAGATTCATGGAAAAGCTCTGTTTCTTTGAAGGATTTCTTACTGATTTTTCAGCACTGGGATGATGTTCTTGTACTAACTGTCTTTGGGAGTTTGCTTTGGTGCCATCTTTGCCCAACAGCTTACATGATTGATCCCTCTGAACACTGTCCTGAGAACAGCTTTCCATTTCTGGTGTAACGACTTCAACAAAGTCGGACCACTTCCTATTCAAGTCCTTCAGCTTGTGCTTCTCGTTCAGGTGCCTGACCATGAAGCCCATGTAGTTGTACTGGGCGTTGCACAGCTTGCAGCGGTGCTTTCCGTACGTGATGACCTCGTGCTTGCTGATCTCCAAGACTGGCACCTGCTGACTGGTGCAGTACTTGTCGAAGTCTGACATCACCTTATGACTGGTCATGAGATGATCCTCCAAAGTCTTGAACTGCAGGAAGGCATACCCTGTCTTGTCTTTAGACTTAGGGCAGAGTGCACAACAGTACTGTGTAACCGTCCGTCCATGGCTAGGACTGGGGTGGACATCAGAAGCTCCATCCTCTGTTCTTACCTCCCTTCCACGTCCCATGTTTTCCATAACCTCTGGTTTGACAATCTCAAAGTGTGCACTCCCCTTGACAATCTGGTCCTTCACACCATGTTGATCTCTCAGGTGTTTCACCAAGAAGCCAGGCATGTGATAGTAAATGGGGCAGTACTGGCACTGGTACTTTTCCTGGGTGTTTGTTTTAACGTTGGGGAACTTCTTGATGGTGAAGTGCTTCTCGTACCTTGACCGTATGTTGTGTTTCTCTCGGAGGTGTTGCGTGAGGGCTGTGTATTGTGTGAAAGCCGTGGCCTCCAGTTTGTCCGGGGATTTGACTGGGGTTGGATCGCAGACAAGGCAACAGTAATAGGGTATCATGTTAGCCAGAGCTCTGGCCTTCTGATGCGATATCTTTGCCTTTTTCACAACGGGTTCTCCATCGTTCTGTGCTCCACTAGAAATGAGGGATTGATCTTGAGATTGGGTATCTGCTTCCTTTGCTTTAACATTCAAATCCAATACATGGGGACTTCTTAGGTCTGGTGGCCTGCTTTGTCTCTTTCCACTTTCCTTATGACTTTGCTGCTGCTTAACAACCTTGGTCACTGACTTTCTCTGTACCTTTAGATTCATGGGTGTGACCACGGTTTTCACCTCAATTTTCTCAGCTTTCTTGCCACTTTCTTGACCTATCTTCTCTGCCTGATGAACTAATGTATTGCAAGACAACTTATCTGCACATGACTGCATCTCTGGCTGATCATGTTCTTTAGGTTGTTCTTCATTCTCCTCACTGTCTATCTGGTCAGTCCAATCACCTGTCCCTAGCATGCTCTCAATGCTGCTCTTGTCTGACATAAGACGAGCAGCAACTTTTGAGACAAGTTCATCTATTCTTCGCCTCTGCAATTTCTTCTGGACCTTTCCATCCCCGGTCTCTTCCATGCTGCTTGCATCAAAGTCTGTCGTATCCTTTACACAGTCCCCATCCTGCCTGGGCTTGTTGTTATCAGCTTCCTCCTTTGGTAACGTACTGGACTCTCCCGTTTGGTCTTCATCTGTCGCTCTCTTTTTTGGAATACCTTTCCTCCTGGACTGCCTGGATTTTCTGTGGTGTACTTTTCTGACATCCAGCTTTGGTGCCTTGAGTTGCACTAACTCCTCCTGTTCTTGGTCCTTACTGGATGATGGATCAGCTGCTGACCCAACAACTGGTTCAGAAACAGGAACGACTGTGGCTTTTGTTTCGTGAGAATGCTCCTCTGAGTCGAGGAAGTTTAAGCTGACTCTTTTCTTAAACCAATAGATGACTAACCCCAGACTTAACCCTGTCTTCTCTGCAATTCTACTCATATCTTCCATTGTCGGCTTTGGATTTTTCTGCAGTTCCTCCTCCATGTATGCTGTGTGGTCCGTGGACTTTTTATAGTACACGTTCCTTGGTCGTGGTCCGAGCTTCTGATTCTGTCTCTCGTATGCAAACCATGTCCTTATAAGGGCAAACTCCTGCCCAGTCTCCATGGCCAGTCTCTGTATTTCCTCTCTGCTTGGATACTGGTTGCAGGCATAGCTTGCCTTAAGAAGATGCTCCCATTCCTTTAGTGTGGTCTCATTGGCTGGCATGAATTTCTTCTTGTGCTTGTAGCAGCCAGAACTTGATTTCTTTGTTGTTGTGGAAGTCTTCTTTGCTGCAACTTTCCTTATAACCTCTGAGCTTTCAACCTTAACCTTTGGAACTCTATTGTCAAGTCTAGTTTCTTCAACCTTCCT
The DNA here is from genome assembly GCA_013266295.2 of Branchiostoma floridae x Branchiostoma japonicum. Classification (NCBI taxonomy): domain Eukaryota; kingdom Metazoa; phylum Chordata; class Leptocardii; order Amphioxiformes; family Branchiostomatidae; genus Branchiostoma; species Branchiostoma floridae x Branchiostoma japonicum. Next base: position 20,659,931 of record CM023824.1, on the reverse strand, counting down.
TCTTTTACCTTTAGGTGCTTTTTTGCCTTCTTCCTTATCTACTTTTGCTTCCTTCCGCTTTCTCTTTGTGCATTTCTTTGATACTTTTACATCTTTGTCAGTTTCTTTCTTTGCTGGTAGAGACACGTCAACAATAAGGGGTTCTCTCGGTGTCCTCCTCTTTCCCCAAGCAGGTTCTTCTTTCTGCTTGTTTTTGTGGACTTTGAAGACATGGTAGTCTTTCTCATAGGCGTATGTAAAGACTTGTCCACATTCTTCACAGAGTTTCTTACGTATACTCTTACCAGCAGTAAGGGGTTCTCCGGGCTTCCTTCTCCTACCCCAAGCAGGTTCTTCTTTCTGCTTATTTTTGTGGACTTTGAAAACATGGTAGTCTTTCTCATAGGCGTACGTAAAGGTCTGCCCACATTCTTCACAGACTGGTTTACGTATATTCTTAGAAATTGGCAAAGTTGCTGTACACTTGGTTGTGTCTTCATTGGCATCTGTTGCATCTTTCTCATTTGCATTTTTCAACTGATTGGACTTAGATCTGGGCCTGGAAATGTGACTCTCTCTCCTATGTTTTTGATAGTTGCTCGGGTTTGTTGTTGTGAAACCACAATCTAAACATCTTAGAGGCTCAGACTTGGGAACTATTTTGCATTCACTTCTGGACGTTCCCAACTGTTTCTCATACTTAGCTGCAAGTGCTGCGTAGTGAACAATCTTATGAAAGTGGCCAAGATGCACGAAGAACGTCATCTTGTCCCTCGCCACGTAGCCACAAAATCTACAGTCTCGTCCGTTGAAATACTGTCCAGACAATGGGATGTCAAACTCCTCATGACAATGGACTTGGATGTTGTGAGCACACCTCATGTGCTTCATGAAACTAGAGCAACGTACATGAACCTGTAAACACAACTTGCACACAAGTGGCATGAGCTGTGAAAGTGAGTATGTTGTTCTGGAGACCTTGGTGTCCCCATTAGATGTGTTTTCTGTTTCTGTGCATTCATTTTCTATCCGATCATCTTCAGTCTTGTCTTGTCCCTTCTCGCCACCAACCTGGCCTTCCTTAGAATTGTTAGCAACTTTAAGCTTGTTTTCTTCCTTCTTCACCTTGCTTTCTGAAGCACCATTGTGCAACTGATTCTCCTGGGTTTGCCCTGTAGAAGTAGAGGCCTTTTCATCTTCCAATACATTCTCTACAACTGCTTCTTCCTCTCCTGACTTCTGATCTTGCTGGTCAGGATTGTCTGTAGCGTTTGTGAATGCAAATGGTTGCACAAGTTTATCACACTCTTTGACGATGTTCATGTTGTGTACAACTTTCAGGTGGTTCTTTAAGACGGTCTTATCTTCAGGACGCTCCTCACAGAAGGGACAGGCAAGAGCAATAAAGTCTTCCAGTTTCTTCACTCCGGACTGTTGCACTTCTGCTTCAGTGTCTTCTGTCCTACTCTTCTTCTTGACAATGACAATTTTTTTCACAGGTATGATCTTCGCTTGCACAGGTTTCTCTGTCCCAGAGGGGTTGGCATCCAACCTGTTCTCTTTCTTCAGGAGTAGAACTGGCTTCATGTTGGAAGGGTTCTCTGCTTTAGGGAATGAAGAAATTGGAGAGGAAACTTTACAAATGACGTCTTGTTCTCTCTGTGCTTTACCATGCAAGACCTGCACATGGAGTAACAACTTGGCGTAGTTATATGTTCTATACTGACAAAGCGTGCACCTGTAGTTCATCATTGCGGAGATCTTTGATGAATCTGTGGCCACCTTTTCTTCTCCTTCAACTGTCCCTTTACTTTTCTTTGTTTCTGTTTCTTCCACTGTCACACTTTCCATGTCTTTGAACTTGCTACGCTTTCTTCGTACAGTTGTTCTTCTGTAGTAATTCCACAACTCTTCAGTGGGAATGAACAACTTGTGTGCATTTTTCAAGTGCCGATGCATGCACCCCAGCTCGTAGTAGTAAGCAGGGCATTCTTGACAGTAATATTTCTTAATCTCCTGCTGTCTTTCATCTTTACCCTTGCCCTTTGAACTTTTGTCAGTTGTTTTCTTTGGAGAGTACTTGGCTGGATTATTCTTCATAAAGTCTGAGACCACATCCAGGCCAATATCATACAGAATGTTACTCATGGAAGTGCCTGACACTTGTTCAGATCCTACATATGGTTCCTTTTGATTATGACACTCTCTTGAAGAGGTTGACGGCTGTGGTGACGGCTGTGGTCTGACCACTTTGTTCATACCACTATCTCTAGAAGGCATAGCTGGGGTGTCCATGATTTGCTTCTCTTCTTCCACAGTTTCCATGTCACCCTCCCTCACATCCCCATTCTCCTCTGTGGGCAGACTATCCTCATTATTGGACACAGTAATATCTGTTTCTGTCGGTATTGTCTTCTTAAGCAACTCAGTTATTGCTTCTTGACACACCGTATCTATATCAGAGTTGTCTGAAATGGCAGGAACGTCTAACACTGCTTTGACGGAAGCATCCATTGTTTTTGTGGCTTTGACTTATCTATCATTTGTAACATTGAAAGTTTATACGATTTCTCTGATTGGAAAGATTATCACAAAGATTCAAAAAAGTTTTGGCTGCAACTAAAACATCTTGAATACATTCATCTGACTTCCTTCCAGGCCAAATGATGTGTTGCTTCAGTATAGTAGAGTTGCAGACAGACAAAATTTTTGCTTAACATCTCACAACGAAAACCTGAAAAACACAAAGAAAAACACAGATGATTAGACAATATGGCATTTATTGAGCACCTAGTGCCTAAAATAGCTGCTTTTCTTTAATTATATTATAATTAATATCAATGAAATCACACATTTTCTTGGCAAATGTAACAAAACATCAGCTACAACTTTCTAGTTTCCAACATTTGTCCTGTGTTGGTGGCGGCATGAAATAAGTTGAAAAAAATTGAGTGTGCCGTCACCATGTCGTGTCTCGAAATGTTTGAATAAAAAAAAAAAACATTTGACTAAAAGTAAAATAGCATAGAGTACTTAAAGAAATTAGGTATTCAAGTGAAAAATGAATCATATGCTCATGCATAAATGGTTAATTTCAAAAGCATATTACCAAATACAAATATTCATAATATATCTTAATATCAATCAATATATCTATTATATTATAAATATTTTACAGGTACATATTTTTTTATTCCACTTAAGTTTAAAAAGTATTCAGCAAAAGGGACCATAAAAAGTGGAGATCAATATCGAGACACTACACCCACAGTTGGCCATGTCGCCCAGTTCAAGGCACCATGTGATTCTGATGAATCTTTCATGAGGGCCTGCATGGGGGGGGTAGTGATTACGAGTTACGCAAAATTTTCACCGCCGATTACGAATTACGTTAAATTCTCAGAGCTGATTACGCCTTTACGCTTTTTGGCAAATGTACTATTACGAATTACGTTGACTTTTGGGACGTCTGCCTACGGATTACGACGACTAAAAAGCCCTAATTACGCCTTACGAAAAAGGGCATGCAGGCCCCCTTTCATCAGGGTTGGATTTCAGCCTTACTACATAAACTAGACTTCCGCAGTACGGTCTCAGTGAGGGAAGTAATGGTAACTGTTATCTATAGTTACTTGGTTTTGGATAAGAGAACCTATCTATTCGCATTTCTATTGCAGTCTAGATAAAACACACTCAACAACCTGCGGCATGCCGTTTACTGCCACCACGTCCGTCATCAAAACACCGATCGCAACGTTAACGTGTCGGCGAAGTTTGATCTTTGAAGGGGGCTAAGAACTGGCCCGTAAAGTACGAAGAAAGAAAGAACTCTTTAATACATACCTTGTAAATCTGAGTACTAGTAATCTTTACGGATTTCTGTCTCGAAACCTGCCCAGGCAGAAATCGTCACGTTCGGAGGACTCAGCTCAGCAAAATGGCGCTGGGACCCCAAGGCTGCCGCCGCAATGCATTTTGGGGTTTTTCTCGCACCGATCATGAGCCACACCCGAGATCCCTTAGAAGAGCGCCGCGGTGCGGACATCGCTTTAATCACAGCACGCGTTGATAAAAGGACTTCAAATTAAAAGATTTCCTCATCCAACTCACATTACAGCTATGATACTCTAGTTGTAAAGATACCTCATATTGTCTTTCTTTTCTATGGATTAATGCTACTCCTCATGTGAGACATTTGACAAGTTGCATTTTCTTCGCCTATATCTTCACAAACAACGTAGAAAAGAGAAGCTGCTCTAAGTAAAGGTCTCCAGTTAGCTTAATCTCCAAGCAGATCGTACGGTGGCCAAAGACAGTATCCAATTGGCCAAACCGTATCCATCTGCCACCGAAGTGGCAGATGGATACGGTTTGGCCAATTGGATACTGTCTTTGGCCACCGTACGATCTGCTTGGAGATTACAGTTAGCTATCATATTCAAGTCAATACACGTATTAAACGTTAAGATTACAGAAAGGACATATATTTCCGTAACAACGCTTCCAAAGCATTTTATCAGAAGGTGCAAAGACTCAAAGGGCAGTTCTGTGAAAGCGCTTTTAATTGGTTTTCTAAAAATCCGCTTTTCGGCAGAACAGATATGTAGCAACTCAGCCCGTTAGATGAGATAGAGTTGTTCTTGGTATGCGCACAAGTTAAATGCCAGTCCCTACCAAAATGTCTTTTTTATTCTTCGTAGAGTAACAGATATGGACAGAAGGGAGGATGAAATAAAAGATTTGTACGAAAATAAAGATAATTGAATAAAGAATCACCAAATAAAGCACCGTGAAATTGTTGGAAAACGATAGCAATCATAGAGCGCTTCTTCTGAGAGCTAGAGGCCATTTGTCGCGTTGTTCCGCCTCACCTGCCCTATTGTGACGGTTGATCGCTTTGATGTTTAGAGTTACGCCCCTTTCGCACACCTGGCGAGATGTGACGAGACTTTCCGAGACGTCATTTTCCAACATGGCGGCTTCCAATCACTGGAAGAAGATCTCGGCAGCTGTGAAGTTCGTCTCCAAAGACGCCGTCGCCAGTCAAGAGAGAGCAAGAGCAGAGGCGATTGAAGCACAACACGAACTCCTTGTGAACGAGATAGAGGCGACTGACGCGCCACTTGGGCCTGTCTGCAGGTATTTGAAGCCTCGTAATACTTTTTGCGTGTGGGGAAAAATCCATATCCGCGTCTATCTAGAAGTAGGCTCCCTCAAGTTCCTTTGCACCCTCTCCCGGTCAACTTTTGAAATTCCGCGCTTACAAATCCCCGAGAGAGATAATTAGCTCGGCGGAAGTTGCGTGGTTCCCAGCAGTCCATCACCCGCATTCCCATTTATATTTCTGTCACCCCACCAAAACACGATCGAACCAACATGGCGGAGGGCGCCGAGAGTGCAGAGCTCCGCACCGAACACGAGCGTATTTTGAAGGAGATAGAAAGCTCCGAGCCAGGGCTGGTAGGCGGCATATTGAGGTAAACATGTCCTAGTCATCTTCTAACGAGGTTCACGTAGGTTTGTTGCTCATTTCTCTGCTGTATACCGCCCTTGTATTCGAGCTCGCAGTGATCGTATCATGATAGGAGGGTCGATGTTACACTAACGTCAGTGCAAAAATTTTGCATTGCCATGTCAAACTGTCATACTTTACCATAGAATGGAACAGATCTAAAATTCATTATGGATACAACCGACAAAGCAAGGGATAAGTAGGAACCATACGATGCGTCATGGGGAATATTTTGAGGCTGCTTGCACCCCAAAATTTATGTGGAGTGGCAAATCAACTTCCTGTTTGGTGCAGCAGTGAGACCCTCCCTCCCCAGACCGTCTGACTGGTTAGAATATCACGTCATGCTATTTTTGGTCCCAGTAGAGACACAGTGTGGTTAGGCCATGTCCACAGTAGGTGTGGAGGACCAAGGTCAAGAATGTAAGAACAATGAGTGTCCATTGTTTTCACGAGTTCCTCTGTTTGATGAAGACAAACAGCTTGTATTTGTTGTTTCTCTGAGTTCTGACAGTTTGGACATTGTCAAAATTTCAGTACACTATAAGATTTTCCAAAAATTGTAAAAACAGTTTCTATTAATATTTTCCATTGGAATACTGCTAGTGTTACTGGAAACAAATGGAACACAAGAAGACACCAAGAACCTTACAACAGACCATGCAATTTGTATGTCACAGTCTACTCCATCTGACATTCCATCATGCCATTGACAAATTTGAACACATCTTGTTGCAGTGTGTTGAACAGTGCCTGCACAAGGTACTCTTTAGTGGTGTTCCATCAATCAGCCGAAGATGGGAGGTTGCCATGTCAAGTCATTTAAGTTAACTGCCTGTGAAAATTGGCAATCAGGCACCAAAGCTGCCATTTGTGTTGAAGTGGTTTGTCTCCCACCCACCATTATGGTGTGATGTTGTGTTTAATTTTTGTTGTCAAAGAGCCTATTTAGGAGCTGTATACCTGTGTGTGGCACATCAACAATGTCTTGCACCTGCTTTACTTTACTATACACATGTATGTTTGGATCTGCATAGTTTAAATAAACATAGTTTATGTTGAAAGCCAAACCAAATTATACTTAAAATGTTACGAGGTTACATTTGCGTGTTAATTCATCCAAACCGTCTATAATCCTCTCAAGTCTTCGAAATAATAAGAGATTCCCAAACCTTTTATGCTGCACAATTTTCCACAATGCAATCAAAGGGTAAGAATTACGTTATTTCCAGATGCCTTCAATTCTTTGCCAACTGAAAGAAAGTAAAATACTAAAAATTCTTGCAAACACTTCAAGGAATGGATGCTGTTTGCAAAACTTTTCATAACATGAAAGTCAAAAAAATCAAATTATTGACAATTTTGGGGACAATTTTTTTGGATTAGTGCCTTATTAATATTATTTAATTTTTCTCACTACAACAAATCGGAAAGCTTGAAGTTATACAAAAATACCTTTTCATGTGATCAATTCTAGTTTATTGTAAGGACTTTTTAAAATATAACAGGTGCATTCAGGATCTTCCAGCTGTTGACCTTAAAAGGCCAAATCATGTTTACAAAACTTGACTGAACATGTTTTTGCTGTTGTGCATGTGGTATGTTTACTTTGTGGGTGTCAGACCTTTTAAACGTAGGGTTAAAGGTCAATCTTTCACCAAGCTGGTTGGATAGGACTCGAGTAATATAAACATTTTGGTTCCCATGAAAAATGGACCTGCACATGCACACCTGCACACACAAACATACACACATACACATACACCTGCACACACACACATACACACACACACACGTACGCATACACTCACACCTGATACAGAGATACACACTCAATTTCAACTACTGTCAAAGTAAATCACAGTGTTAGAATATCAACAGAAATTGCCATGTCTTTGCTTGGACATTTTGCATGAGATTGGTCTTTGTCTTGCAGTCAAACTTTCGTGTTTTGTTCTACCATGCATGTTAAGGTGGTTGAATGCTTGTGCCTTTCCAGTCGACTAAGAAAAAGCCCTGCAAAGAAGACATGCATGTATAATTAGTCATACTTAATCAATAAATTAGCAGCTCCAGTGTTAAAGTTCTGACTAGGTAAATTTTCCAGTTGGTGCCTGAGGGGTTATTTTTCTAGGTAAATCAGGCTATGGTCTGGTCTGACAATCATATGTATCTTATCTCTAGATCAGACTTATACATACCCGTATATACATATACTGACAGAGCCTAATGTAGCCATATTTCACAAGAATTGGCCACTTATGTCAGAAAAATTGCCCATGATCCAATTTGCAAGACCACTATGTCACCATTAGATCTATGCCATGCTTGTAAATTACTCCCTAAATTGATCAAGGGCAAAAAAGCCACCTCAGCTTTTAACCTTTTGTTGTTGTTTTGAGTTATCAATATCAGTATACGTTATTGCCTTTTTTTGACTTTAGCTTAGACAATAACTTGTTGGTGAAACTGTCAGTATAACTGCTTTTAACTTCAGGGCTTTGGAGACTATTGCTTTTGTTAGTTTCTAGACATATATTCTGAAACGTGAAAGGCCCTTTTCCTAGCTAGTCATTATCATTGGCATGTGCTGTCGTGAAAATTTGAATACCGGATTTAGACACTGCAATTGCAATTGCAGACTTTGTCAACTTCTGGTGCATTTTGCATTTAATTGTGTGTTTTCTCATGTGGGTATGAAATATTGGGTTGGGCTGGTATCTATATGTAGGGTGATATGGAATACACTGTTATATTCTCTATTTATCACAAACAAACAAACAAACAAACAAACAACCTTAACCCCTCCTGTGTGTGAGCCAGAATGTTGATTGTTGTTCCTCCTCCCACCAGAGCTGTCTATGACAATGAGGGACACGAGACGTTCCTGGAGAAACTGAACACCAGAATACGCAGCCATGACCGTGACATTGAGCGCATGTGTAACCACCACTACCAGGGCTTCATCGACTCCATCACTGAACTGCTCAAAGTTCGCTCCGAGGCAGTTAAGTTACAGGTGAGACCTGTCACAAAACAGTCTTAAGCTTGTAGGTCCTTTCTTTCACCTTGGTGTTATTAAGAAGAGTAATCTTGTCATGTAATTTGGTTGCTGATAGCTCTGGACCTATGTATATGTAGTGTCTTACATTTTGTTTTATTTCAAAACAGTTAGTGCATATTTCCTGTGTAGATAATAGATAGTAACTTTGTCCCCTAAATGTAATCTAGTTTGTTCTATACAGGAAACAATGTCCATACCAGCATAAGTCTTTCTTCACGTTTTGAAATTGCAATTGCCTTTTCCTTTCAGAGTTTGGTGACAGAGAGCAACGCAGCCTTACAAGAATCATCGAAGGAGGTAAAAGGGAAACTCGATCTGTGACGACAAGTCTCAAGTTTTGTTGGCTTCTTAACGCTATATAAGTAGTAGCCCCTGTCTGAGTCAGATGCCCCAGCAGCAGTTAGAATTCATTACGATGATTAATACCACACACCAGACATGTCCTTGCTTGTGATTGGTCTACAAGGTCTTGTGTCGTACATAAACATTTCATACTAATCTGCTTTCACAACTTAACTGACAGATAATGTCAGCATTGCTTCTTTTTAAAAGCAACTTTAACTTCAGTGTTAATGCATAAGGCCATGTTGATTTGATTATATGGATGACATCCTCTGGGTACCCCAAAACTGATGCGAGCGTGCGAATAAAAAAAAAGTTTGGCAAAAAAAAAAGTTGCCTTCATTATAAAATCTACGTGGTCATGAAGGTTGAACAAATGGCTAAACACACAGAGTATGGTATGGCAAATAATAGACTCTTCATTTTCATTTCTTCACATTTTCTTCTTCCTTTGGAATTGATTTTAGTATTCTACGATATTAGTATAGTTTTCCAATATTTTTTTTTCTATTTGCGGCATATATTTGCTCATTTTGCAGCTGCTTTGTACGATTTCCAGTATGGTCGAAAACTTTTTTTTTTTTTTGGAAACGAACGAAAATTGATGCGCGCGCGGATGTCATCCATATAATCAAATCAACATGGCCTAACTTGATGGCAATACATAATTTTGTTAGTCCAATATTTCATTACAGTTGGTTGGTTACGTTAAATTTGCTCTCAAAAATGGCATTCGAGAGCTTTAGAAAGCGAAAACACTGTGATGAGATGGTGATATTTTTCAGCTGGTGAAGAAAAGTGAGGAGCTCCTCCAGTGCAGGAGAATCCAGAAGAACATCACGTCTGCCACGGAGAGCCTGTCTCTCTGTCTGCCAGTCCTGGAGATGTACATCAAACTGAAGGAGCAGATGGACCAGAAAAGGTCGGCTACAGAATCCTGCTAGACATGTTGTGCGTCGCTTATGTGCACAATGCAAATGGCAATGGCATTGATTTTGAAATAACTTCTTCCAAAGGAATTGGGCACTGAGTAAGCACTGGCATAACTGAAGCAGAGTATACATGTACCATACTTTTCCAAGAATGACTTTGAGCCTTGCTAGGCAGTGAACCTTAGAATAAATTTGAATAGAATAGAATACATTGAGAACAAATACCAGTTGAAATAACTATTGATAAATGTACCAATCTTCCTTCCATTCAATAGATTGCGACTTGTTACAGAGAAAGTATAAAATTGACATTCTGACAAACAAAATGTATTTGTCATTTCTCCAGATACTATCCAGCTTTGAAGACTCTTGAACAGCTAGAACACACATACTTACCAAGAGTAAGCAGGTGGGTCAGTTGTGCATATTAAATGTTGTTTCTTGTGGCATGAAGGAAACTTCCTATCATTTAATAATGGATTTATCATATAGTAGTGACCAGACAAAAGCTCTGCAGGTGACTGGAGCTGTCAAAAATTTATTTTCAAGAGTTAGGCCACACCAATTTAATTTGTTACTTCTCGGATTTGCCTCTTCATTTTTTCTGATGTGCAAAAAAAAAATTCTGGTTCTGAATCAACTCAAAAATGCTCATATTTTGTCTCCAACAGTTAAAGAAAGTCCTTTTCTTCCTAGTTGTTACACTTGTTACATCTACCAATGCAGTGGTTTGATTAAAAGTTCAAAATTCATTGTTTAAATTTTAACCCAGTCTTTTGTGTTGACTTCATGGCACCTATTCTAGCATTTGGGGCTATAATAGGATGCCCAGGCCTGTTTTTATTTTTATTTTTCGCCCTGTCGCTTCATATTTTTTCTGAAAAAATCCGAGAAGCAACAAATAAAATTGGTGTGGCCTTAGTTTAAAGTTTCGGAACTATAATGACTTACGCATGTATTTTGTTGTAATGTTTGCTCATTTTTATTGTATTGCAGTAATTTCTTGTATAATAGCTGCTCACTATGGAGCTTTAGAAAGATGTCTGCTTTGAATAGTGGTATCATTTTTGCATGTGTGATTTCTTTTCAGGTATCGATTCTCGAAAATAATGGCAGACGCCATTCCGAGATTGAGAGAAAGCATCAAAGACGCGTCCATGTCAGACCTGAAGGATTTCCTAGAGAGTATACGTAAGCACTCAGAGAGGATAGGGGAGCATGCCATGAGCCATGTAAGTCATACTTCAACTTGTACTAGCCTCTATCAGGTTGTTTAAGAAACCCTAATTTAGGGTTGTTTGTGAAACCCCAATTTTTTTTTTTTTTTAGAAACCCTTAGGCTAATTTAGGGTTGTTTGAGAAACCCTAATTTAGGGTTTTTTGAGAACCCTAATTTAGGGTTGTTTGGGAAACCCTAATTTAGGGTTGTTTGAGAAATCAAAGCTGATTAATTCTAATACAAACATTTCAGGACAATAAAGAATGCATCATACGATGTGATTTTGTATTGGAATCAGCTTTGCTTTTTTTGCAGAAAGTTGTTAAATACAATTTACGTTGTGTACCATATCATGTAGCTTTTAACATACTCGCTTACTCAATGAAGAAAACATGTTTACTTGGTGTATTGGCACCATTGCCCAGAACCAATGCCTTGAAGAAGTGTTTCACATACAGGGCTGTAAGTGTGTGGAACGACCTTCCACTTGTTGTGCAGTCCACACAGTCCTTGAGGTTGTTTAAGAAGGGTCTCTATGAACATTTCCAACTGTAGTACTTGTGCAATAGGACTGTTGTTTTTAAATACTTTTTGTAACTGTGAATTTGTAACTGTAATATGTTGTATGTTGTTGTTATTGTGAATGTTAAGTATTGTATATTGTGACTGTCAAGTATTGTATATATATGTATATGTGTGAATGCCAGGAAGACTAGCGGTGGACCCGGTCTGGGCCCACCGCTAATGGCAATTCGAATAAAGTTTCAAAGTTTCAAAATTTCATTGTCCTTCCAAGGCACTGAAGCAGAAGGACCTGGACAGAGTTCTTGTAAGGAAGTACCTGATGAAGAAGTCAGGCAACAAGAAAGTGCAGGAAGAGAAGAAGGAGGCAGAGGACGAGACAAACCCCTTTGGCAGTGAAGATGGAGAGGAGGATGACGATGATGATGAAGAAGATGAGGATGAGGCAAGTTTTATATCAGGTTCTACTATGAATGCAGAAATTGTTTTGGTAGTTTTATTTTCATGGTTTCGTGGTGACTTCTTAATGCAAAATCATAACACCAAAATAAAACCACGGTTTTAGCTAAACACAGACAGTAGATGTTGTTTAAATGCCTTCTTGAATATATTATAAAGGGGTAAATGTAAATGTCCATTGATTTAAAACATTAATTGTAACAAAATATGATAACATAGAAAAAATGAAATTGTTACACACAGGAAGAAAGATAGACCTATTTTTCAGAGGGAATTTATTCTGTGTTTTGTTCTCTAATAGAAATGTTATTGTGTAAATATATGCTGTAGCTTTGATTACCTCTATGGTTTGAATGTGGTGTGTTTGTTTCAGGAGAGGAGTGCTCAAGACATGATCGACTTTTCCCCAGTCTACAGATGTATGCACATCTATTCAGTGCTGGTGAGACCATCATTGTCCATTTACTAGTGACTGTAACTTTTGTGGTAGTGACATGGTTATGGTAACTATCTTTGCGTCCTATTTAAGTTAATATGTAATGTCCAATTCTAATGATTCAGTGTATGTATAGAGCATACAACACGGTGTATTCCGTATTGCCCGAGGTATCGACTCGCGGGAGGGCCGAGACCGAGGGTGATGCGGAATACACCGTGTTGTATGCTATTTATATCATACCCACCTTAGAAAACACGTCTTTCAAGACGAAATGAGCGAAAATTTGGTGTCCCTGGACCAAAAAACTGCAGCAACATCAATTCCAACGTCCGAATCCTGTATTCGAATGTTCGAAAGCGGCGCAGACGGTTGGGGCGAAGCGCGTTCGAATCGTTCGAATCGTTCTATGGAAGCCGTTTTATACAACTGTGTTGTACGGGTGGATACAACACGGCCAGGAGCACTGTATCGCTGCCCGGATATGATATAAATAATTTTATCAGTCAGAACTTGCACATGTTCACCTTTATTGTAGTTCTCATGGAGATTGCTAGGTGGTGCTAATGCAAATGTTCTCCCCATTCAGGGTGCCAGAGAGCAGTTTGAAAATTACTATAGAAAACAGAGAAGAAAACAAGCCAGGCTGGCACTCCAACCTCAGTCCAACATGGTGAGGAAACAAACATACCAACTGTCTGTATAAAGATGTTTGTGAATGTACAAAGTTCTACTGATGTTAGGTAGTCATGACCACTTTGAGACCAAGATTCTGCCATGTGTTATCTGAAATAACATGAATATCATATGGTCCCATCTTCCATGCAATACAGGTGTCCTGAACAAGCTAACAATACATTCATGTACTGAAATATCAAACCTGTGTCTTTTGCATGTCGATAGCATGTTGGTATGAATATGCTTGAGGTAAATCACACTTTGTTGTAAATAAGTGGTGAACCTATTAGTAAGAATTGTAGACATAACCTTAATCAATTAGTCTATGTTAACTCAGAGTACAAAGAACATTAAACCTTAGTTTTGTCATCAAACAATTTGTAGTTAGATCGAGAATTGTGAAATTATTGTCAGAACAGATGATAGATTCATTCGAGATTAGATCCAGACTTTGTAGTAGAGTCATGGAAGAAAATAAGTTGTTTTGCTTGTTCCCTACAGCATGAAACATTGCAAGGTTACAAGAGCTACTTCCACCAGATAATAGGGTAAGTACAGTGCCTCACTGGGCACTGTAGGTACAAATGCACAAATGGTATTATGGTGTGAACTGTACTCAACATTCATTTTGTACATGTAGGATCCATGAAATAATCTCCAGTGTATTTTCATGACTTACCTGTTTCTATGATAGCTTGTTGCTTACATGTACAAGGTGCTCTTGTTTTGCATGGAGAGAACTGTACTGCTGCTTATGCAAAATATTCTTATACTCAGTTGTGCATCAAACTCATAGCTGCAATGCAAAATAAAAACATTAAAAGATTCAAATATTTAACGGACCTACAGCCACTCCAGCATGCGAAATACTAGGTTGCCCAGTTGCGATGTGCAACCATATTTTGCTTGGTGCAACCTATTTCTACACCCAGGTAGCCCAGTGCACAACCTAAATTCTGTGGTACGGATGCCCCTTTCTTCCATTGAGAACTGTTTATTGAAAAGTTCCCATGGAACAGCTCATCACTTCAGGTAAAGGGAAACAATTCAGTGTCAGAAATGTATAAATTCACATTACATTCTAACAAAGTTAATCATAATGTAGAAGAGTTTAAATTCGGGGCAACCTGGAATTTTGATGGGCAACCTAGCTTTCATCCTGGCTCAAAAGAAGTATTTCGTACCCTGCACTCTCTCATTGCCATGCTATCATTGGTTGAACTGCTACTTGTGATGGACAGTCAGGATGAGTCTGTTCTCTGTTGCCCCTGCAGGTTCTTTGTTGTGGAAGACACAGTGATGAACACCACGCAGGGCCTGGTGTCCAGACAGTTCATGGATGAGCTGTGGGACATGGCTCTCTCCAAAATCATCGCCGTCCTCAGGACTCACTCCGTAAGTCTTGTAACGTTACTAGTGCTGTGTGCCTAAACCCACGTTTAGGTTCAGGTCCGGATTCAAGTCCAGAGGTTTAGGTTCAGTTCCGGACTTGTAAGTCCGGACCTAAACCCATGGTATATACAAAATTGCGTGTTGGCAACCTTGCAATGTTGTCTGGGTGAAACTGTGGCCACATAACATGGAGGCCGACACTTGGCAATGCCCGATGGCAATGTTTTCTTCATTTTGCAGCACAGATTTTGCGATCTATGGAAGGTTTTATGTGGTTCGGAATGAAAAGGGGTATGTGACATGGGTTTTTTTCCAACCAAGTCCGGAACTGGTTCCCGCCATTCAGTTTTTTTTGGACTTGAACCTTAATGTTTTTACAAGTCCGGAACTGAGTCCAGCGAACCGGTACACAGCACTAAACGTTACAAGGGCCGGCCAACTCCCCTCGGGCTCAATCTCTCCCGGGCGTAGTGCTCTTTGGCTGCCGAAGAAAAAACGGCTAAGGCCCGGTACGAGGCTGGCGCCCAGGGTACTCAGTACCCATTCCAGGGCGCCAAATACTGGGTGCATTGTGTACCCAAATTTCTTCAGAATACACTGGGCAGGCCAAGCTGTGTGCCTACTTTTCGACTGTGGGTGCACTGATGCACTTAGATATTTGTGTACAAAAACATACGTAAAGGTACTCTTGCCACGTAAATGCCAGCCTTTCTTGTATTAATTGTTTAGAATTTTGAAGTTAGCTATTTGACTTTCAGAACCAAGTTCAGAAGAGAGGCAGTAAGGTTTTTAACTACTAACATTGGCCTTTTGTTGCTTCATGAATATCTTTCCTAGCTCTTAACTTCGAACAGTCTGGAACAGATCTTTTTTCTTTTTTTTTTCTCAGGCATACTGCACTGATGCAACACTGATGCTGGAAATCAAGAACCTCATAGTGCTCTTCTCAGATACATTAGCGGTAGGTATTGTCCTATACATGTACATGTAATTTACTTATAGCCTGTATCATGCTTATGAAACAAACACAGGTAAATATCACTATCAAACATTAGGCATAATTTTTCCTTTTCAAATTATGCTTATAAAACAAACACAGGTAAACATCACTGTTAAACATTAGGCATAATTTTCCTTTTCAAATAGTGTTATGTGTTGACTAAATCAGATGAAAATACATAGATGGAAATTTGAGTTTTTGTCCCACTGTATAAGACTATTGAGTATACATGTACATATAGGGTAATGCCCTATAATACGGTAAGATCAATGGATTTGTTTGACAAAGGATTTCTCCACTTTGTTCTGTCCAGGGCTATGGCTTCCCTGTGTCCCAGCTGTATGACCTACTCATGGAAATCAGGGACCAGTACAACGAGATCCTCATGAAGAGATGGTTGCAGATATTTAGGTACAGTAAAAAAAAAAGCTATTCTAAACAGCACTAGACAAGTGTGATTTGTTAGCCTGGATGCCAGCGTTTTTTTTGGTCACTCCCCTGTCAGAAAAAGACTGGGCTTGCACATATTTTATGAGGAGGTCAAGTAATGAGCTAATTCAACCATTGCTCACTCTGCTGATTGGATGACACCAGGTCTAGCCAATCAGCATGCCTGTTCAAACTCTTAACAAATATTCAAATGACAGACAGAATATGTGCAGGCCCAGTCTTTTTGGCAGGGAGGCAACCAGGAGAGCCTTCGTGTGGATACTACTGGTTGCTGATTGGTGGAGAGCAGCAGACCATGTACCAACTGGTGCTAACTGTTATTGGGGATTAGTGGTAAAAGGGCTAGTGATTTGTGCCATTAAATCTCTGTGATTTACATAGTTTGGTATAGGATGGAAACAGCTTGTGCCACATATGCCTGTTTATATCATACCCGTGCAGTGATACAGTGTTCCCGACCGTGTTGTATTTTACTGTGCGGCCGGGCGTATAAACCGGGCTTCCATAGAACGATTCGAACGCGTTTCACCCCAACCATGTGCGCCACTTTTGAAAATTCGAATACAGGATTCGTTCGTTGGAATTGATGTTGTTGCAGTTTTTTTGTTTAGGGACACCAAATTTTCGCTCATTTCGCATTGAAAGACGTGTTTTCTAGGGTGGGTATGATATAAATAGCATACAACACGGTGTATTCCGCATCGCCCTCGGTCTCGGCCCTCCCGTGAGTCGATACCTCGGGCAATACGGAATACACCGTGTTGTATGCTATATGGCTGTGCCAGTGAGATAACAAATATACTGTCCCCACACAGAGAGATCCTGGAGTCAGACACATGTGCGCCCCTCTATGTTGCTGATAAAGAAGAGTACAGCGAGATCATCCGGAGTTTTCCCTATCAGGATGAGGCCCTGGAAAAGGTGGGTAGTCTGTTTAGTTCTGATATCACAGCTACAATGGCATGTTTCATGGTAGAACTGTCAAATAGGTCAATTAACCTTCAGCATACTAAGATAGCCATTTGGCATTAAATCTGCATTGGTTATGGGGTGAGGCGGCAGGGAGAAGGTTAAGTATGCATAATGCTAGATGGACAGTGATACATTTACAATGTTATCGAATGACTTAATTTACTGGATAGCTTAGCCTTAAACTAGAAGTCTTTTAGTAAATGCTGGTGTTTCCTTGTTTCAAGGCTGCATATGGTGAAAGTCAGGTCCTTTTAGTACATGTTGTACTTTAACTACTATGGGTTAACACAGTTATCACAGTGAAACTTTATTGTTGTTGACTCGTATTTTGACATACATTTCTCCATTGATATTGAAACTGGGTTTTAGACAGAACTCAGACATATTTATTGTATAGAGTCATTGGCAGTAACGTTTTCTAAAGGTATATGCTGTATTGCAAACACTTTAGTTATAGTTTTGTTCCCTATGACATTTTCCCCGGCAGGAGGACTTTCCAAAGAGGTTCCCGTTCTCAGGGTCTGTACCTCAGGTGTACAAGCAGATTAAGGAGTTTGCCTATGCCTGTATCAAGTTCTCAGAAGATCTCAACTTAAGGTTAGTATGTCTGTGTGTTGCCCTAGATAATTTTATATTGATAAGTGACTGAACTGTTATATTAAAGTGTCTTGCACCCCTGGTCCAGATTAGATATTTATGTCTGTTTGTGTGCTGGTACTGTATTGGTGTGGCCTGTCCTTGATGCTGATTGGCTATCTGTGCATCATTCCCTGGTTCTGATTGGCTATGTAGCTGTCCATGGTGCTGAATGGCTATTGGTTGTCCATAGTGCTGCTTGTCCATCAGTATATCTATGTCTAATGCTAATTGGCTACTGGGAAGCACTCCTTGATTTGATTGGCTGTCTGTGTAGCTGTCCTTGGTGCTGATTGGCTGTCTAGTATATTTGTCACAGGTGCTAATTGGATGTCATTTTTGTCATACCTTTTAATTTCTAACTAGAACATTTGTTATCAGCCAGGCTATCCTTGAAGCAATTAATTTGAATACTATATTGAGAAATTTTTGATTGTTGTTGTACTTTCTTTCCCATTGCTTGACCCGAACTGCTTGTAGTCTCCGATTGGTTTTCACAATAATGTTAGCTTGTGCTGTATTCTGTATCGTGTTGTTGTAGTCACACAGAGATAGACGACATGGTGAGGAAGTCCACCAACCTGTTGCTGACCAGGACACTGAGTGGCTGCCTCACCTCACACATCAAGAAACAGACCCTGGGGATGGCAGAGGTATGGGTCTTCTATTCTTCCATAATACAAGCTTTGTGCTAGACCGCTATAAACCTCATGTAAACAGATCAAGGGCTTGCGCTTTCATTATTTGTTCTTCTAACATTAGGAAAACTTTGAAGTCACCCACAAAGCAGCACAAGGAGCTTTGTCCTAATCCATGTTCCTTAAGGTGCTAACATTACAATGTGTGAAAAATAAGAGATGCATCTCTTTCTAGCAAGGATTGTTTCACAGACTATCTTAAGTGTGGTGTTGCTTGAGAAAGTTTTCTTCCTGATTTTCTTTATATAACAATTTCTTTTCTTTCAACATACTCTTTTTATTCAAAAAAGTTTCCTGACCATACCATCAATGTTTGCAATGGACCATCTGAACTATGGATTGACGTTGTTTGTTTGTTTGTGTGTGTTTCCAGCTGGTTCAGATCTCCATCAACACGACCCACCTGGAGACAGCCTGTGTGTACCTGGAAGACTTCATCTCGAACATGACAGGGGCGGTCGGGGACAGTGTTCACACAGCCAGGCTGCAGGGAACCAACACATTCAAGGTTGGCAAGCAAAACAAACAATCTAGCTACCCAGTAAGACAGTGCTGGAAAAAATTTATTTATTTATTTATTCGGCTGAAGACACAGCCAAGGCTGCCCAACTAGCACGGGGCTATTATTAAGGGCTAACCTTGAGGCCAGTCACTGTAGAATTTGCACCATCGCACACCGGGGCATGCCCCTACTCTTTTTCGAAGGGTGTGGTGGGTTCTTTATCGTGCGTGGGGTGTGGCTCTCCCCAAACACGGGACCTCCATTTAACGTCCTATCCGAGGGACGTCCCTAACCGAAGCTAGGTACTCATTTACACCTGAGTGAAGTGAGGAAAGTCGTGTAAAGTGCCTTTCCCAAGGGCACATGATCGGTGACATGGGTGGGGATCGAACCCGGGACCTCTTGGCCCTGAGCCGAACGCACTACCGCTGCGCCACACGACCCCACATAAATAAGCTGGAAAAAATACCAGGAACTGTTCTACAGATAAGAAAATCATCTTTAAAGGGAGCTATTAGAGAATCATATACCCCTACTTTTCATTGATAGTGTATGGATCATGTGAACAAATTTTGAAATGGTCCCAAAACTCCTTGTAAGAAATGTGTGACTGGTATACAGTTTTTTTCACTGTCTTCTCTCTGTATTTTTATAGGATACAAGACAAGAAGCTGAAAGTCAGATCTACTCAAAACTCAACACCAAGATTGATGAGTTCCTGGATCTAGGTTTGTAACTAGTAATCTTCTATTGTTTTGTGTATGATGTGGAAAGGGAAGTAGAATTACATGACCACTACAAACACTGGCTGTACTCAAAGTTGCCAGGCAAACATAATTGAAGGGTAATGGTTTCCAGGATCATCTACATCTATACAGTGTAAGCTCTTTATAAAAGGAAAGGAACTACATGTTGTATTAGGTGTTGACTCTATCATAATGAAAAGAAATTCATGTCCTGTTGGTGAGAAATGAAGACATCTGGGACTACATGTTTGCTTATTTGAAGTTGTCTTCACACATCACATTTGGTTTGATATGTTTCAGAACAATATCATATACAAAATACAATGATTGTAGTCATACACGCAACAAACAAGTGACATGTAAGTCTACATGAGAAAAGCTCTTTGCCTTACAGCCTGCTACAACTGGACCTTACAAGAGCCCCGCGGCCATGCCAGTGGATATCTCATGGACCTGATCGCCTTCCTGCAGAGCACATTTGCTGTCTTCACCAACCTTCCTGTAGGTATCACAATACCTCAACTGATTCAGAACTCTGCTGACTTCTGGTACTATCAGTTTTCATTGTTCTGTACAAGTTTTTCAATACCAGACATTGTACTCCAGACAATTATGTTAAAAGATGCCTTTATTATTATCATGTACTTTATTTTAGTGCCCTTTGTGTTCTGTATAGCTTTGTGCCCCTTGTGTTTTGTACAGCTTTGTTTGTGTAGTCCTTTGACATGTATGTAATGTTAATTTTAATTTGCTAGACTCAGTCCATTTGCTAATGATTGTACAAATCAGTGTTATACAGCTTGAGCTTGATGTACATGCTGCAAGACTGATTTTATGAATAAAACTGTTAAACTGTTAAATTAAATGTATTAGTCGGGGCATTTTTGTGATTCTCAGTTCAATACTAATCAATCTTAATCTTAGGGCCACAACTTGTTGTATTGATACTAGTAATAACCTTATTATGAAGACCATCTTTGGCCCTTTTGTTTCAATGATCTTAATTCAGCAATAACGACAAGATGAATATACATGTTAAAAACCTAGGACATCCATTTGTCTGAATTCTAAATTCAGGAGGGTGCAATAATGATCTAAACATGAAGGGCGATGTTGTTTTGTCCCCAGGGAAAAGTGGCCCAAACTGCCTGCATGTCCGCCTGTAAACACCTGGCCTCCTCCCTCATGACCTTCTTACTGGACAACGAGGTCAGACAGGTCAGCATGGGTGCACTGCAGCAGTTCAACCTCGACGTCATCCAGTGTGAACGTGAGTCTTTTCAGTCTTGTTTGTTTGTTTGTTTGTTTTCCATAAAGGGTAAACCACATAACACATCATCCAGTGTGAATGCGAGTCTTTTCTTTCTGTTTGTTTCCCATAACTGGTAAACTACACATACAACATGACACTTTTATATAGTAAGTACAAGCTGTGTAAGGCCGGACTGTAAGGTTTGATCAGGTGAAATCAGAAAGATCTTATTCACACACACATCTAGTATGGATACTCAAAGTCCTGTTGCATAGATAAAGCATTGATACCATTTTAAGGATGTGTGATTTGGGGTAGCTGTAGCTTATCCCTACGTATCATTTTCAAAAATCAAACCAGATGTGGGGTCGTGTGGCGCAACGACAGAGTACTCGACTCGGAACCAAGAGGTCCCGGGTTCGAGTCCTGACATGCCACCGATCTTGTGCCCTTGGGAAAGGCACTTTACACGACTTTCCTCACTTGACTCAGGTGTAAATGAGTATCATGTGTTAGGTGTGCAGGCTATCAGCATACTTGCTGCCTAGTGCACACTTTGTATTGTCATGTTACAATTTCTGAATAAAAAAAAAAAAATCAAACCATCTTGTTTGTGACTGCAGAGTTTGTGGACTCCGAGCCAGTGCCAGGTTTTAAGGATGGTGCTTTACAGATGACCTTTGTTGAACTTCGACAGGTAAGTCAGCCAGTTTTCAGTAGTAAAATCATCTTTGGCTAATTTGTGAGCAGACAGTTGAGTCTGTAGAATAGGTATACCTTTAGCCCATATTATGTTTTTTGGGGGGTTTGAATGAAGAAAAGAAAAAAAATCATCTAAGGACAACCTGCGTAGTAGCGTGCGTAGTCCAGTGGTTAGCGACCCTGCCTCTGGACTAAGAGGTTGGGAGTTCGAGTGCCGGCTGTTGTTGCTCACCCAACATGCACGCTACTAGAGTGGGTTGCAGTCCTTAGGACGGGACGTTAAGCCGTGGTCCACTGTTCATTGTACTTGTCGAAAAGAGCTAGGGGAATTTCCCCGGTACAATGAACCTGTAAATACTGTACATAGCGTCTGTCTTCTCTGTCACGACCAGTGGAAGAATAGCTCTTCAGTGATCACTGAATGAGCTAAACTGGTTCGAGATCACTTTCACTTTCACTTTTTCACCTGCATTGGCAAGAGTATCATGTATATTTAGAACAAATAGCACGTTGGCAGAACGTACTGTGCCTGCGCGAAACCCGTAATGTATTGTGCATAGCACTTTGGCAGAAAGTCTCATATAAAGTCGAATTCGCGTATACATTGTATAAGGGTGACATCCCGTCTATAGTTTTCAAATGTTGTGTAGAAAAAGATATGGTCTGCAACAGGCAAAATTCTGATGCAACGTTGACCAAAAATCCAGCGAAAATCCAGGTTTTGCGCAGGCGCAGTACGTTCTGCCGACGTGCTAGAACAAATATGAGTGTTGGTACATTAACTTTGATTGTGCTGTACCATAATGGACTGCTGGGTGCCATACACATGGATGAACTCAGAAATGGTTTGTTTATCCCAGCTGTTAGACTTGTTCATGGCATGGGACTGGTCCCTGTACCTGTCAGACTACGGCCAGGAGAGGAACAAGTATGTCAGAGTACACCCCTCCACAGCGATCACCATTCTAGAGAAGTAAGTGTGCCTGTTTGATGCTAGAAGTGGTGTCTTTCTGTAGTTTGTAGGGGCAAGACAAAAACCAATTATAGAACATTTTGAGCACAGTTGCCAGTACATAGAATAATGCAGTACTGTTGAACAAGGCTTTTCCATCTATTCTAAACATTTATTGGTTATTGAAAGGGAAAATCTGCTGGGTAAAGTTTTGGTAACTGTGAAGTTTGTAAAACTCTGTACTACATTATGTTAAGAGATGCAATTTTTTGCTGCTAAATCAATGTTTCATATTGTATAGTAAATGGACATTCAAGCAGATATCTATGTCTGTTCTTGTGTATTTGCCCAAGATTAAGATTAAGATTCTCCACTTATGCATGACAGAATGAGAGAAGCTGACAAGAAGAAGAATCTGTTCTCGCTGAAGAAGAACGAGAGAGACCGAAGGAAGCTACTAGATGCCGTCCTGAAACAGCTGCGACAACTTGTGAATGGCGGTAGCAACCGAATACAGGAGTAGCCGTGACATTGTATGATATGTACATGTAGTAGGCGCAGGGTGGGGAGGGGGGTGGCGATACCCTTACCTGAAAGAGGTTTAAAAAAAGTAGCTTCTCATTAAAATGTAGACAAAGGGGTGGAAATCAATTGGGTATGTCAATAGGATTGCTTGAAAAGCTAATAATTCTTGAACTGTACATATTGTAGTGCCTCAATTATGCATTGTCAAATGAGAGATGGCAAAGATTGCTGAAGAGAATGTTTTGCTAATTTGGGTTTTCATTTTAAAGCAAACTAGTGGTATCCTTTATGATCTTTTACTTGCTTCGTGTAGACCTGAAAAGGCATGCTTACAATTACAAAGACTAAGAAAAGGAGGCTGTTTAGCCCTATCTAAGAAGGTGAATTTAAAGGGACGAACCCACTTTCCGTACTGACTTGTTGTCCTACTCTCAGCTTTCGGAAAGCTCTCGAGCATGCCCTGCTTATCGCAAAAGCCTTGCAAAGTGGATTTTATGTAAGGTGATTGGTCTGAGGTGGGGTTGATTTTGAAGCTATTTTTAACAGGGTTTCCTTATAATATCCTAACTGCAACTCTCAGTATGTGTAAGTATTACATTCTTTGGCTACAATTTGCTTACAGCCATTACAATGAGAATTTGCTAGGGACATGCAAACAGTGTGCAGGTATGTGAATGATATCTAGATTTAAGGGAATAATAGCCAATAGAAGTGATGGGACATGTGCAAAATATTAGACATTCAAGTGATATAGAAAATATATGATGCAGCAAGAAGGAAACTACCTGAAGATTGTAGTGAAAATGCTATCTGATCATCCTGTTTAAAAGCTTTGCTTTGATCAGGTAGTTTTTTTGCTGAGCCTGTCCAAAAATCTTTCTGCCCATGCATATGTTAGTAAGTTCAAAATTAACAGGAACAGAAAAGAAAGATTGTTAAGAATGATAGGCAGCAATGCATATGGTACCGGCTAGATGCAGGGCACAAGCAATGTGTAAGATACTAATAGGTAGAGATTGAATTGTCCAAGCCAATTTAAAGGTGTCCAGCACATGTACAGAGAAGTAGATGTAAGGTTGCTCATGATGTGACCATTTTATATAAGCCATTATATAATTATGAGCCATTTTCAGATCCACCGTCTATGCACATCTTGTAGCTTGCCAATCATGATACTGCTGCAATCACAAATCCATGTTCATCCAAAAAAGATACTTTGTAATCTGAAATTATTAATGATCATGATAGCCAGTTGCAAAATTGGGCCAAGCATATTTTTATAGTACAAGATGAACGAAATTTACTTTGAATAAGCCCTGGGAAGGCTATGCTTGTTCAGGCTGAAAGTACACTGTATACACTGCTACTAGTTGAGATATATTGGGAATGTTTTAATGCCATAGACATTTCAATGCACCAGACACATTATGTTATATAGGTACATGTACATCAGTATATATATATTTAGCAAGATATGTATGCTGTCAAATCGCAGACAATTTGAAAGTTGCAAATCCAACCTTTTGTTGTCAGTTTCTTTTCCTACATTGTATTTCAGCATGGTGTCATTGATAACAAGGGTTTATATTGGATCGATATGAATGTGATGTTAGGATTGGTTTACATATTACACTCATATCTATTATGTACTGGGAAGCTATTTGGATCATGTCAACACTCACTGTGAATCAATTGTGAGAAACAAAATCAATACTTCAGTCCAAGGAATGGTCATTGCAAGTACATACCTGTGTGGTATGACAAACATAGCATTGTTTTGTGGTAGCTATTTTTATGCCTTTTCAAAGTCCTTGCTGCAGCTACATTTGTACTCTATGCAAAGACTTCTGTCAAAATTTCCACATAAGTCCTCCTTAAGTATTCCCCCCTGTACAATGTACGGTACATGTGCGTATCTGGGGGAGGAGGTTTTGGCTCCAAGTGTAAGATTGTTTTCGAAATTGCTTGTTGGCAGCTGATAGCATCTTTATACTGAAGTCACTAAAATTGTAGTAAAAGATGACCATAGTGCAATCTAGGGGAGAAAATAGGAGAACACTGCTGTCTTCAATACTTGATAATCACTACTTGTCTGTTTAAATGCAGTTAAGCAGATTTTTGTTTTCATGTTTGAATGAAACCTCCATGACACACCAAGTTTTGTTTGAGAAATGTGTTGAGAAATGACCTGTAGATACAGGAAAATGGAGACAGACATTTCTAAAGTGTGCTTTATCAGGATAAATGTCCTCTGATGGCTGTAACATTTGTTACTAGGCTAATGACAATGGACATGATTCTGTTTATGTCACACGGTTTGAAGCTAAGATGAGGAAATTGTCTGTTTTAGGAGTGGGTAGAAATTGCATGTATATGTTGCAGCCATAGGCAATTATGAATGATATTATGCTGGCTTAGCATATGTACATGTAGATAATGAATATGCAGGGAGGATTGGGGTCAACCATTGTGTATTCATGCACAATCTGATATGGAAATAATAACTATCTATCCAATCATAAAGCTGTATGCACTTGTGTTGTTGATGAGGATGAACCTGTCCATGTAAAGCCACAGGGGTGGAGGTCCATACATGTCACGGTTATCTTCTCAATATGGGACATTTGGAGACGAGTTGATTTTGTTAGGACCACCTCCTCCCCTGTGGCTTATACTGGCATGTGCATTACCTCATCAAGAAAAAACTATATATACTGTCCAGTTACTTTTTTTAAAGAACTTTGCTTTCTAGTATCTTTTCCTTGTCGAACAGAGTACCTCTCTCCATGGTAATATTGTATGGTGTAACAAACTGTCAGAAGTTAGGTAGCCATATACACAACGTATTGCAGGATGTCCTGTTTGCTAGGCTACATCACGATGTGCTTTGTAGGATCACAAGTGGTCTACACAGAGAGTAAACAGTAATCTCTCTTTACCAGTAACATACTGTAAGAAAGTTTGTCATTACACTGTTGCAGTGAGATGATTAAATTTTCACCATCATGATGTTTCTTTTATTGTCATTTGTTGTAACGTACATTTACATGCAACAAACCACAATTTAATTACTGCTTTACTCCATTAATTTTACATTTTAATTGAGTACGAAGCTTTGTTGTGGTAGGTGGCGCTTCAGAGCAGCCGCGGTGCGTTTGCATCTCTGCTAAGTTTTGTCTTTTCTATGCCTTCTTGTGCCCTGTTTCGTGAAATGTTAGTGTGGCAACGTTTTGTGAAAGTGTTGAGCTAAGGGTGGTTCGATGTGGCACCCCTTTCGTTGGATTTATTGACTGGAACGACGACCTGGACTCCGACTAGTGTACCGACTCAGTGCGTGCATCATGGCTTCCCCCGGCGCCCTTCTGTACTCTGTGGGATATCTCCGGAATCTGCGACGAGCTGCATTACCCGCAGAACCTTTACTCAAGTCGCACTTACGGCACCTTGGGCTACTGAAGATGAGGGGAAGACCGAGAGGATCACGAGCGGGTAAGAACCTACAGAGAATCATAAGAACTGTAGTTGGAAATAGGAAACAACTCCATCCAGTCATATGCAAATCTGACAATGGCATCGCATCTCGAACATTCCTCGGAGATCAAGACACTCACATATGTAAATCCAGGGTCCTGATCAACGTCCTAGCTAGACAATGGAAGAATTCGCCGGTAAATGAAACGCAACAACATGAGAAAGAACTGGCTCGATGCGCCCCATCTTTCTTCCTTTGTAATGCCCGTTCACTTGTTAATAAAATAGATGAGTTCGAGGCAGTTGTATCAGACAGTGGAGCCCAGATTGCGGTTGTCAGTGAAACCTGGTTATCGGCCGACCACGCAGCAGAAAGCATTCAGATGGATGGATTTACTGCGTTCCTGAAGTGCCGATCGGGCCAACGCGGAGGTGGAGTAGCTGTGTACGTGCGAGAAAACATCCCCTCACGAGAACTGAAAGAAATCCGAGTACCGGAGGAACTTGAGTGCTTGTGGGTATGGGTACGTCCTCACAGACTTCCCCGCTCGGTATCTGCAATCGCGGTCTGTGGTGTTTACATTCCTCCTGACTCGCCGCATCAAGACGTCCTTGTCGACCACCTAACCTACACTACCGACACCTTACGAACGAAATATCCTGACATCGGGATCGTTGTGCTCGGTGACTTGAACCGGACGGATACGACCGCTCTTTGTCGGGGCAATCTTCTGAAGCAAGTTGTGAACCAACCAACCAGAGGTGACGTAGTCCTTGATGTAATAATCACGAACATCCACTCGCAGTATGGCCCACCTGTTGTGGGAGCGCCTGTTGGACGGAGTGACCATAACTCTGTTCTCTGGACACCAGTTGTAACAAGACCACACAACAAGTCCCACTCTCGTGTGGTAAGACCCCTCAAGGACTCCGATATTAGAGCGTTTGGAACATGGATCACCAAACACAGTTGGCAAGAGGTCTACACCGCCCAGAGTACTCAGGAGAAGACAGATGCGTTCTATGAAACACTAACTTCGGGCATAGATCACTTCTTCCCCACCAAGACAGTCAAGATACATTCGACCGACAAAGCATGGATTACACCAGCCATCAAACGCCTAATACGGAAGCGTCAGGAGGCCTTCAACCAGCAGAATGAAGAGGCTTGGAAAAGACTGCGAAACAAAGTCATTCACTCTATAAAGCTTGCGAAGAAGGCACACTATGGCAATAAAGTACAACAACTGAAGCAGGAAAACCCGTCCAAGTGGTACAAAGAACTGAAGGCTGTCTGCAACATTGCAAAACCGCCCAGTCCCATACATGTACCAGACGTCGACCCAGCTAACCAGAAAGCAGTTGCAGATGGGATAAACAAACATCTGTCCAGTGTCTCCCAGCAGTCTCCACCTGTATGTACCAGAGACCTACCCGCCTACTTACCTGCGCCATCCCCACCGCCGCAAATCCAGCCCTGGGAAATGTACAAAGAACTCAGCTGTATCAGCGTCCGGAAGGCCGGTGGTCCTGACGGAATCGCGCCTAGGATAGCAAAGATGTTTGCCTGTGAACTTGCTAGTCCTCTAACAGACATCTTTAATGTATCACTCAGAGAAGGGGTAGTTCCAACCCAATGGAAAGAGGCAATAGTTGCTCCTATTCCGAAACAACTTCCAGCTGTTGTTAAACAAACTGCGCCCAATCTCCCTTACGGCAATCTTTGCCAAGATATGCGAAGGCCTAGTGGCAAAGTGGGTCACAGCGGACATCTGGTCTCAGATCGATCGGCGTCAATTCGGAGCTATCAAAAGAAGCTCGACTACCCACTGCCTCGTAAGCTTGACACATTTTCTGTATCAAGGAGCAGAAGCATCCGGTAATGTTGGAAGGGTAGTCCTAACCGACTTCACAAAAGCATTCGACACCGTCAACCATCAACTCGCCATATGCAGACTGTTGGACATGGGCACTAGAGTCTCAATACTACCATGGATTGTAAGTTTCCTAACCGGAAGACGTCAGAGAATACGTTACGGATCAGCCGTGTCCGACTGGGAAACACTATCTACAGGTGTGCCCCAAGGCACTAAGCTAGGCCCCGTCTCAGTAGGGTTAAGACCATTCGGGGAGACCCCCAGCAAAGAGGGTGTTGGCCGCCTTAGCAACACATGGATACAACCTTTGAACCGGAATTTTCCAGATTTTCCCTTTTGTTCCAAAATTGGTCCCTCTCCACCTAGTGTGAAAACATTGCAAGCGGGGAGCCACTGGGGCTGGTGAGGTGCTACCTGGCATTCTGTGGAGTGTGAAGGGTTTTTGTACATGGCTGTCTGGGAATGAATGCTGGATGTGTATTACATGTCAATCATACTTCTGACTGTCTAGGGAAAGTATTCTAAAACTTGTGAGATATTCACATTTTATACTGACCCGAGCTGTTGTATCAAATGCACAATTTTGCGTTATAAAAAAAAGGATTCCATACTAAAGTTTCCACCTACCTTTTATCAAATCAAGGAGATTCAATAGAATTGAACCTCCTTGATCAAATTACTACTAGTAATTAAAAGAAACAAACAAAAAAAGCTCTACGGTTTCCAGAAGCTGAACAGAAATTGTCATTGTTGTTACAGACATAAGTTAAGTGATAAATGTTATGGATCATTTGATGGGCTCAGTAGCTTGAATCTCCTTGCAGGAAAACATACTGGGGAGTAATCTTAGACTGTAAGTTTCAACACATGGGCATGTTTTGTCTCAAATCAAAGATGTTGAATGATTGTTTTGTCATTTGTTTATGGAGCCCTATAACCTAATTGGTGGAGTAATTTTCATTTCAATTATTCACAGAGACTTCAAGAACTAAGAAGCTAACATCATAATGTTTATTACTGGTATTCTGAATTCATTCACCCAAAGTTCATGTTTATAGCCATGTTGTAAGTTGTCGAGAAAACCCAAGCCATTTTACATGTGTCTGCCACCCGTATGGCACTGCTGGGTCCAGGTGTGAATAACTGTGAACTTGTCTATTGTTGTACTCAGGTAGTCTGGTACCCTGCTGTCAGGGACTAAGTCAACAAAATGATTGGCTATATTGTCCTCTTATTCAAACAAAAAGATCAGATTTCATCTCTGGAGAAGCCAAAACTTCAAATTTTGGGTTATTTTTTTTGTTCGAAAGGCGCAACAATATGCAATGTTCTTCGCAGTCACAAAAGACATGTTTGGAAAGTAGACAAGTTGTCCTACAATATTCAGCTGGGCCCATGGTTGTGAAGATTTGCAGTATCCTTCAAGGCGTTCCTGAATATTACAAATATGCCATTTTTGTCAATATTTTGAACATATTAATGAATATCCTTGTAATGATTAGACCAGTGAGCACGGGCCTAGCAGAATGTTATGGAGTGCTCGTTGCTGAATACATACATACCAAATTTGTCTTAATAAGATGTACCTGAGGCTTGCGCCGGGAGCCTAAAAGTAATAAAATGCAGTAGTCCTTATTATAGTTATAACTTATTATTGATAGGTTTTCTGTGAAACTCATATAGTCAGACTGCATCTTATGAATGTTGTGTTTCACCAATTGTTGAAAATTTTACAAGATAACCTCTCAGTAAGCAGATATTACACAAGGAAGTTGAGACCTCAGTTAATTAGGCCAGAGGGGCAAAATTGGTCTTAACCCCATTGAGGTTATCTTTTTGTGCATGATCAATGACGCGAGTGGATCTCATGACGATAGGTGGAAGTACGTGGACGATTTATCACTCGGTGAAAACAAACATGTGAGAGAGCAGTCAACTATTCAAGAACAAGTGGACTCACTCGAACTGTGGTCTAACAACGCACAACTGAAATTGAATCCGGATAAATGCATGGTACTAACTGTGTGTTTTAAGAGGAATCCCCCTCCCCCTCCACCCATAACTCTTGAGGGCAAACCCCTTCCGACGGTGGACGTGGCTAAAGTGTTGGGGATGTGGCTGCAAGCCAATTTGAAGTGGGACAGACAAGTCAGCGAATCTACACAAAAGGCAAATAAGCGCATGTATATGCTCAGAAGACTGAAAACATTCGGACTTCCGGTAGCTGACTTGATTACAGTGTACTGCGGTTATGTCAGACCAATCTTGGAGTATGGCGCCCCAGTGTACCACCACAACCTAACGCGCGAACAGTCTGCAACTCTTGAAAAGGTTCAGAGACGCGCCTGCCGGACGATCCTCGAGCGATACTACACCGACTACGCGTCAGCCTTGCAACTGTGCGGACTTGAAACTCTCGAACAGAGACGAATCAGCCTCTGCCGAAAATTTGCCGCCAGCCTACAAGCATCAGAAAGAACAGCAGACCTGTTACCCCGAACCCGTGCAGAGACACATGGACGTAACCTACGGAACGCAAAAGCACTGACTTTACCAATCTCTCGTACCACTAGATACAGAAATAGTGCAGTACCGTCGATGATAAGAATACTTAATACTAAATGAAACCCAAGCACACTGTTGACAAATGTTGCTTTTATATTTATGTCACGTCAGAACTTCATTGTTGAACTCGTACACCATATGTTCCTTAAAGTAAGACGCTCCTTTTAATGTAATGTACCATTAACGATATTATAATGTATATAATGTATTTTATAACGCATAATGTTTTTAAACGAATGTTACAATTGACGATATTCAGCCTGGTGCTGCGAAGTCGGTTGAGAATAAACCATTTGATTGATTGATTGATTGATTGATTAAAGCAGAGGGTGATGAATATACAGAACGAGTTAATTGGTCACTTGGGAGTAGTCCAATTATACGTACTATTAGTTATACTATGATTATCTGTAGTGTATAATTGTTTTCATTGAATGACATTTCCCTCTTGGGAAAAGGAAGGATATACTAATATGGTGTTGCTGCACTCACAGGAGTCATTATAGAGATACATTTGTAGTAAATCTGAGTGATTTTAAAGACAAGATCAATGAGATGTGTGACATACTGTAATTCACTTTGTCTTACAGTACCAAAATTTCATGGTCTGAGGAAAATGGACATGTTCACAGAATTTAATCTTCGCAGTGGTGGCAAGTGCAGGGAGACAAAATAATTTGATAACGGTAATGATGTGACATGTTCACGGAATTTAATCTTCGCTGTTTTGGCAAGTGCAGGGAGACAAAATAATTTGATAACGGTAATAATCTTTGACACGGTGAAAGGAAATTCCTTTAACCTGCAAACTCAACATTTTCAACTGAAAACATCACACTTAGCCAACTTGACTGCAGATTCAAACACATCATACTTAGCCAACTGGACTGCAGATTCAAATACATCATACTTAGCCAACTGGACTGCAGATTCAAACACATCACACTTGGCCAACTGGACTGCAGATTCAAACACATCACACTTAGTTAACTGGACTGCAGATTCAAATACATCACACTTAGCCAACTGGACTGCAGATTCAAACACATCACACTTAGCCAACTGGACTGCAGATTCAAACACATCACACTTAGCCAACTGGACTGCAGATTCAAACACATCACACTTAGTTAACTGGACTGCAGATTCAAATACATCACACTTAGCCAACTGGACTGCAGATTCAAACACATCACACTTAGCCAACTGGACTGCAGATTCAAACACATCACAGTTAACTGGACTGCAGATTCAAATACATCGCACTTAGCCAACTGGACTGCAGATTCAAACACATCACACTTAGCCAACTGGACTGCAGATTCAAACACATCACACTTAGCCAACTGGACTGCAGATTCAAACACATCACACTTAGTTAACTGGACTGCAGATTCAAACACATCACACTTAGCCAACTGGACTGCAGATTCAAACACATCACACTTAGCCAACTGGACTGCAGATTCAAACACATCACACTTAGCCAACTGGACTGCAGATTCAAACACATCACACTTAGCCAACTGGACTGCAGATTCAAACACATCATACTTAGCCAACTGGACTGCAGATTCAAACACATCACACTTAGCCGACTGGACTGCAGATTTAAACACATCACACTTAGCCAACTGGACTGCAGATTCAAACAATATTTATTCCACATAAACACAATCAGGAGTTGCACACAAGGAGCCAAGCTTTTGGCATTCTAGACAGTCGGTCAAAACACCTGACCACAATAAATAACATCATTCAATTCTTCATTCGCTTTGTACATATTGGTACATATACTTATGGCATCTACTGTGCATAAAATTCTCTATAATTATACAGTATTTACAGGAATAAGACATTTTTAAAGTGCATTTACCAATTTTACTTTGACAGCTGCCTGTATCTTTAAAAAACAAAACAAGGTAGCTTACCAGCAAGACACCCACACCACCAAGCAATGTCTCTATGTTTAAAATGACACCCTATTCAGTAAACATGCTTATATTCTATACTGATCAGAAGCACCTGATGCTACATATACATGTTTCCTAATATTTTCAGCTAAGAGCAGATTGAAAGGACTGCTACTCAAGAATCATCCCATGGGCAGAAGGTGGAAGCTTCCTATAATAGGGTTTCTGAAATCCACAGTAAAGTTTCTAAAATCCATTGAAGTATATCAGAATTTCTTGTAGCTGTTCCTCCAGAGCCTACATATAGTTAAGAATATCTTCAATGCATAAAAAGTCTGCTTATGCTAATGAACAAGTTACTGAATTTGATTTTTTTGGGGGGGGGGTAACAACTACACAGATATTGTGCTAAATCACTCCAACACATTGTTGCAGACTTTAAATCTTAAATCATAACACTAACAGTCCTTTTCTTCTTTGGTACACTTCTCAGCATAGCTTTTTTTGCTGGCCTAACCAAACAATGCTAGCCACAGACTTTTGCATAGCCACACTGACTTCTACATGTATTTAACCTTCAGCACTCCAAGTTCCCTGTGTAGCAATACAACTGTGTTACTGTACAGTACAGAGGAGTGTCAAAGAATTGGCTGTGGTTGGAGGCAGTGATAAATCCAAACTAAATCTTGTGCATTCTATCAATGTTTCAGACAAGTATCCTCCTTTCTGCTATCAAAGAAGCACTTAATGGTCTAAACACAAAACACTGTTGAGTAATTGTTTTCTCATATTGAAGGATTGAAAGTTTTTAAATGTAATCTTTTTTGAAAGAATTCAACTTTGGTTTGAAAGTTATTTTGTCTAATGTTTGATTTTCACTTAGAGGTTGGCATTCCCATCCCAGTATATCTATTAATTTACAGAATTTTTATTCTTCACAAGAAAGTGAGAAACACATATACTTTGGGAAACCAACAGCACCTGGAAAAAAGAACACTTGGCAACAACAAAACTCCATGGAAAAAAAGCTATAAATTTTTATAGCAATAAAAGACATCTATAATCAGGCTGAAAAATTCTATTAATCATTACTCCACATCTATATACGACTGCCAGAAGCTAAATAATAAATTTTTAAACAGACTGGATGAAGTGAATCTCTGACTCAATGTACAAAATTCGATCTTTTGTTGAACTGGACGTAATATACTTGAAACAACTTGATGATGTGAGGGGAAAGTGTACTTCACATCTACAATGGAGAAGTTTCCATATTTGTAATTGTTCCCTTTCTCCATGAAGCAAGTTTGCAACTACAGACAACTGAACCTTGATGTGACTTTTTGCTAGCTGACATTACCACTGACAGCATCTTTTGCACTGATTTGGAGCAGGACCCCATAGCTGCTGATGGGCTGTACATGTT
Source organism: Branchiostoma floridae x Branchiostoma japonicum (assembly GCA_013266295.2). Lineage (NCBI taxonomy): Eukaryota > Metazoa > Chordata > Leptocardii > Amphioxiformes > Branchiostomatidae > Branchiostoma > Branchiostoma floridae x Branchiostoma japonicum. The sequence continues at coordinate 20,625,709 of CM023824.1, read as the reverse complement.
GTATGTCATCAGTCATCAGCTAGGGAAGAAGGTCTGTGGTCCTGCAGACATTTCCAGTACTTCCGATGGGCTTGGATAGTGTTGGCAATACTTGTTTCTGAACTGTATGAATAAAGCATATTAAGGTATTTTACATCACTAATACTTAGTAAATGCTAACACCATGCAGACTTTGATATACATGTAGTCTGCATTTTGTATCTTTCATTCTCAGAGGTTAATATTACAGAGACTGGTAACATTGTATATACAAATGCATATGAGGCTTGTAAGACTACGAGCAAGTCCTGTCACAGAATGGATGAATTACTGTAAATGCAGAAACAAGTCTGTCTTTGATTTTGTGGTGTGAGGTTATCAGGACAACTGCAAACAAGACTGGCAATGAAAACATACATTGCCATGGCGACGGTGGTTGCTGTTAGGGTTATTGTTTGCATGGCACTGCGGCCCTGCCATCATTTCATGATTTTGAGGAAGACTTGGTACCTATACAGATACAGTGCACTCCTCCCCTGAGTGTATAGTAAACGAGCCCCGGGGTCACAGAAAGTAGGGCATCCAGGGCAGAGAGGTCTTCCCAAAGCAGGGTCCCAAAGGTTTCCAGGAATGTGGGCATAGATGTGGGTCAGAGACATGCCTGTGGACATTCCATTCCTGTGGACAAAATGCCTGTACGATTCCTAGAATTCTTGTGAATTTCACACAATACCGTACCATTAGGCTCCTCCCTGAGACGTCGCCAAAAACCCACCACCAACACAAAGGTTTCAGCATTTACAGTAGCAGTTCACAACAGCATTACTCACATTCTAGTAGGAATCCCTGAGGCAACAGTGGGCGGGGCCTCCCCCAGCAGTACCCTGCAACAGGCTGCCATGCACTCTGACATCTCCTTCACATTATAGCCACCCTAGGGAACAGAACAGGTTAGAGGTCAGACAGGAGAGTTCAGAGAGCAAAGGTCATACAACATAGATCAGACTTCATAGAGCACAGGTAAGAGATAATACAGGACAGGTCATAGTTGATAGAGCAAAGGTCAACATTTATACATCACAGATCAGACTTCATAAAGCACAGGTAAGAGATAATACAGGGCAGGTCAGAGTTGATGGAGCAAAGGTCAACATAAAACCCAGTTCACTCACAGAGGAAAGTTCAAATACATGTAAGACTGTTCAGAGGTCACAGGGCAGGTCTTGAAGTTATTCTTGTGAAATTCTTCTTTTTCAAGGATGATATAAATACATGTATTACAAATCTAGGACAGAGGCAAGTCCTCTTAAGAGTTATGTCTTTATGAACCTGAGACTTGTAGGGTGAGTACTCACCTCTAATATTAGCACAAGTTTACCCTGTGCTAGACTTTTCAAGTGATGCGTCATGTATGCATAGCACCCAGGCGTAACATTACACCGTCCCTGGAGGGGGGCAGGGAAACATTGTACATTGGTCATCACATACTAGTATCACTCCAAGATTTTTCATATCATAATGCAAACACTTGTTCGTGTACATTTCTATCAATTCGACATTACAGTTACCTTGACCTTGAAGGGGCACGAAAGCCAAATTTGAACCTCTGATCCCAAGAAACTAGCAAAGAAACAAAGTAGAAATATGATTACTACTTACAAGGGGGTCTTTTTTTGCAGCATCAAAGCCACAGGATACTAACACCAAATCTGGATCAAACTGCAAGAAAATTAGAGAGAAAAATCAAATAACTGGGTACAACACGCCATCTGTCACAATCAGGCAATTTGTCAATAAGGATGCTAAAGTTCAAACGAGATTCAACTCGTGTAGTTTGTGTTAGCAAGGGTTTCTCACCTCCTGAGCAACAGGCAGAACAATTCTGTGAAATGCAGCTATGTACTCCAAGTCTCCTATCACTTCTGAACCCTGCAGAAAACAAGTTATGCAATCAATATCTGAAGACTCTGGATGTTCAAATGAAACTTTGCCTGTTAACATTGACTCAAAGTTCCTACATTCTACCATAGGATGAGTTCAATGGTTGAAATAGCTCTTAAGTGCATGCATGTGATGCTTCAACACAACAGCATGAAAAAGGCAATGCCCTATGACTATGATGGATGAACATCATCGCAATATATTTTGCAGGTTTTTGTGGTGTCTTCTTAACATGAAATTATGACACCATGCAGGAATACGTGTTTTATATTTCTATTGTACTACAGACTTGTTTCAACTGTGAACTTCAAACACCGCAAAATAAAACCAGCACAAAAGTAAACACATTTACGGTACCTTATTCCATGCAACGTTGACATTGAAGCCCTCTCCCTTGCCCTCCCCCACGGCAGAGAAATTGGATTCGTCCATGTAAGGGAAGTACTTCCCCTGGTCGTAACGGTGGAGCGACAGGTACAGTACGCTAGGGTCCGTGTAGAACGTGTGCTGGGTTCCATTGCCATGGTGGATGTCCCAGTCTAGTATTAGTATTCTGTCGTGTGACAGGATTGAAAACATTAGTCATGATTAATTATGCACAGCTTCAAAGCATGCAGAGTGAAAATCTTGATATTTTCTTTGTAACAATATACATATATCATCTGGATAGAAATTAGAGCACTCTAATTAACCTTCTCCCTGCTGCTTAAGCCCGGTAATCAATAGAAAATTGGTAGCCAAACTGCTAAAGGTTAAATAATGGCCATGCAGTGTCAGATGTATGACAGAATTTGTTCTAGTACTTCTTATGATACAGCATATAAAATGATTGGTGCAATTAGAAGATACTAGGCCTAACAAAATAAATGTTGTGTTTCCTATTACAGTCCAGAAAAAATTAGGGTCGGTAGGTAGGGATTTCCTTTTTTTTTTTTTTTTTTTTTAGTCAAAGCCGGGACAATGAACGTATGATCTGTTTGTACTACACAGAAAATTGGGCAGTACTAAACAGATCGTAAAATTCTTTGTTTGTATATACCGTATTTCTTCTAATAAAGGACGCACTTTTTTGACATTTCAACTCTCAAGTAGGGGGTTCAGGTCAAAGGCAAAGTCGGGGTGCGCACTTTATTCAGGTTTTTCCCCGAGAAAAATCGGGAGGCAAGCCAGCAGTCGGTCATTGCGCGCTATGGTAGCGGCCTACAAGCAATAATTCATTCATGTTTACAAGGCAGAGACGTTACGTATAATTTGATCACATATGCGTATATTGTTGAGTATTAAAAGGTATTGTTGTTAAATTGATATAAAAATAATATTATGAGACACCGAATTGCGATGAACGCTGGCTGTGTCGTACCGCCCGACAAAAATTTTAGCGTGCAGAAGCAAGAACGCCGGGCCGTGCAAAATTTCCCCACGCCGCTATTAAACGCGGCAAGAATTCCTGAGGAAGCATACGGCTGAAACGCCGGTACATCGTGCGAATCCACCAATATTTTGAACAAAACCATAATCACCGGTATCTGAAATGTTACAGGATTTTCTTTAGCGGTAGTTTTGTTTCTTGTTTTGGTCAATAAAACTACGTGAATTCAAACCCACGCTGATCTGGGCACGTAAACTTCCGGGTAGATTGGGCGTCAAAATTACGCAAATTACTCCATAAATCCGCAAAGAAATATCTAGTTTCCCCAAAGATTCTTTGGAATGTGCATTTCTTCACTAGAATTTCGTTATGTAGTCGTAGAAACAGCATTTTTGGCGCGTATTTTGAAACAAAGAAAATTGTTTACACGCCCGTAGCCACACTTTGTGAATTGCCGCCCGCGCTGCGCGGTGAAGCATCGACCAATCGGAGGCGCGTACCGCGGTCACGTTATGCAATATTTGCATATGACCTCGAGGTCATGCAGGCACGTCAGCCGCGCCGGCTAACGCGCGCGGCACAACAAACACATTTTCAGCGCCGTATTTTTTAGAAAATAAATGCCGGGACACGAACGATTATTTTTGAAAATGTATTTTACAAGTTCATCTGGTCGGCCCAAAAAAGGCTAGGGTCGGGGGGTTTTTCATAGGGTCGGTCGGGTAACCGGAAACACAACATTTTTTTTCCTAGGCCCTACATGTACCTAGTATACAATTAAAATGTGGAAAAAAAGATATTGTATCAAAGAAATAATGTAAAACAATAAATAAGAGAATGCCAGGAAAAATTTCTATATGAAAGGCTGAATGATTTAGACAGTAGTGTGCCGCGTCCCTATAAAAACAAGGCCTGTCAGCTACCTTTTCACATTTAATTCTGTCTGTGCATATCTGGCAGCTATGGACGTGTTGTTGAAGAAACAGAATCCCACAGCCTCGTCCATTTCAGCATGGTGACCTGGAGGTCTGATCAAAGGGTTAGAAGAAGAAAAAAGTAAGCAAAAAATTGCCCCATAGATGAATAGTTCAAGTGTTCTTTCGATACATGAGACATTTTAACAGTGGATTGCTGTTCAGCACCAAGGCTAGGACCTTGATTCTTTTTTTACTCTGACTCTGTAGACTTGACAACCTTGTAATTGTAATTTAAAGCAAAATAAGCTGTTATCAGTCAACAGTGATGTTTGCATTGATGGTTTATTATATACCTGTATTGTTTTCTCCTCATTCCCATGGTTTTATATTGTCATATAATGTTGTGGTAAAGGCTATTGCCACTCCAGTTGAGGGTTAGCATTTCCCCCAAATGAGTAATTCACCAGTGTACATTTTTACACACATTTTGGACAAGAAAAGTGAAAGATCAAAAGAAATCCAACCTGATAATAGCAAGCCCGTTGTCCACCTCTCCCTGCAGAACAGCTTCCACCAGTTTAATGGCGCAGCCCACGGCCAACATGGCGCAGTTGTACACATGAGGGCTCAGGTATGTGGGGCTTCCCTCCTCCAGTTTGCAGGGGTTCTGGTTTGGATCCAGCTCAGCTTCCTTCTGCCAGGCTTGGACTTGGGCAATGTACTCTGGGCTGGGGAGGAAACAGCAGTGTGTACAAAACCAACAAGACTGGCAATGAAAACATACATTGCCATGGCGACGGTGGTTGCTGTTTGGGTTATTGTTTGGATGGCACTGCGGCCCTGCCATCATTTCATGATTTTAAGGAAGACTTGGTACCTATACAGATACAGTGCACTCCTCCCCTGAGTGTATAGTGAACGAACCCCGGGGTCACAGAAAGTAGGGCATCCGGGGCAGAGAGGTCTTCCCAAAGCAAGGTCCCAAAGGTTTCCAGGAATGTGGGCATAGATGTGGGTCAGAGACATGCCTGTGGACATTCCATTCCTGTGGACAAAATACCTGTACGATTCCTAGAATTCTTGCGAATTGCACACAATACTGTCCCATTAGGCTCCTCCCTGAGACGTCGCCAAAAATTGTACGGTACTAAAAACAGGTCACAGCTATTGTCAAGATCTAAGCTTGTCAGTTTCAGGTACAGAAGTTGTTTTGGGTGGCTGAGCTATAGGTTTGTGTATTTTTTTCCCCCGTATCGTCGACAGATGAGAGTGGTGACGATGATGATGATACCATAGCTAGTGTAACAGTAAGACTTAAGAGAGCAATATATACTAAGAGATTCTAATGGTTCTTACCTGTGCACAAGAAGGACCACCTCCTCCGTGGCCGGTCCAGCGATGATGCGGACACACCTGGACACTAGCCCCTCCTCCTGCAGGTAGTCGTACATCTTCGACACCCGGTCCGGGTGTTCCACATGGTTTCTATGGAAACAAACAACAAACAAAACGAAAATAAAACTGCTGGCACAATATAACACCCCATCATGACTTCACCATGTATGTTATGTTTTAATAGCAACAATCACTATGGCAACATGAAATATTAATCAAGAGGTTTACCAATTCAAACAATAGATCATTATCACATTATCTGTAACGTTATAACTTTTTATCCTCTGTTCAATACTAGTTCTTTGCATAGCTGACTTCATTTTTTGCAAAAGGGTTACGCCAAATAAAACTCAAAATATCAATAATTATAAATCACTTTGGAACAAATCAATAATCAAGTAAAGAAGGACACAAAAGAAATCATCTGCAAAAATTATTTCATCGTTCCGGTTATCAATGTACTCTATATAAATGACAAGCCACCTACAGATCAAAACTACATTTATGAAGTGTCATTCGCTCATCGTAGACCAGTCCTGTTCTGTAGGTCTTCTGTTGCAGCGGTGAGGGGTCATTCCTAATGGTGATGAACAGAGGATTTTACAACACAGTTACACTTACAGACATAGAAATCAAAACATAAACATACAAATCACTGCTTCATTTTAACACAAAAGACTCTGAAATTTACAATGGACCATCATATCACATACCAACAGATACATGTATTATAATTTTCCATTGCATTCTGTTAACATTTGATAAGGACCAACTTATGTATTTACTGAAGCTGAAACATTTACCCAATTTTAAAAATTTTAATTGAGACTGCTGCTAAAAACTGTCATGCAAACTCTTATATGATTCTTGAAAATCTATAAACAAGAAGATTGCAATATTTTGATTCTAACATCTAGGGTAACAGCATTTTTTTTACCTCCATGACCATACGTTGATTTTTTTGGCAAATTATGGGGGATTGAAACTTAACGTTAACGTTAACGTTACATATGATTGTGTTACAAAGGGAGAAAAATGTATTAAGTTACTAGTACACAGTGTTTTGTACAAAACTTCTTTTTGAAATGTGCATTAATACATATTTCAACTAGCTAGCGACCGTGAAAGTTGACGAAAACGTCTGGCGGAAACATTTCTGGTGACAGGTGTATCTGGAACGTCATTTCCGCCTTCATGTAAAATTTGACGGACCGAGAAATAAACTAGTTCCATCATCAAGTCCTCCATGCAACATCTGTAGGTTTCCCCTTCTTCCAGCTTCCAAACACTGATGGTCATGCAAAATGAAACGCAAATCAAATTTGCGCGCCTTTGGCTCCCCCGGATAGAGACCTGACTGCAGGGGGTCCAAAACAAACTGGGTTCCACCGGGAACCCCATTTTGGGGAAACCGTGTCGTCAACTCGGGGCGCCACCTCGTCAACCCTCCTACCTTTTCGACTCTGACATGTCTCAGCCGACACCGTCCAAATTCCTCCAGCCTTGCAAATGCCGACAATGACCCCAGCTTGTAGGCGATGTCCTTTAAAATGCCAAAATATGCGATCTTCGAATTTTTTTGGCTGGAAACCTGACAGCCGCTCCCTTAGTGACCTTACCTAAGGTCGTTATTTTTTACTTCCGGGTTGAGCCATTGTGTTCCCGCCAAATTTATTTTCCCCAGCATGCAGCGGGCAGTGTTTGTGTCGTCATCATCATCATGGCTGACCTACTTGTGTACGAAACTGACAGGCCCTGATTTTTCGAATGTTTAACGGTTGTTGTCATAATTCTCTGACATTGAGGGACATGACTGTTGGACCGATGAGATATGAGCGAGCCCATCGTGGTCTCTTCGGAGGACGAAGGGGAAGGGATCCCGAGGTTTCCCGGTGAAGTGATCACGATCAGCTCGGACGAGGAGGCGTTCGAGAAGCCAAGCTTCACACCCCGGAGTCGGCGTGCCCGAGCACGCTCGAGCTCGCGGTCGCCCCGCGGTAGTTCCCGACGCAGCGCCGTCAGACGTCGTGCGAGGACTCGGGTATTCCTTGATGCTGATGACCCTATCTACATCTCAGAAGACGAAGATAGCGGTGATGATCGCGCAGGCGGCGGGAGGAAGGCTGACACTGCAGGTAACCATGCCGCCAAGCCATGCATGTTTTATCAGGTCACGTGCCGAACAATTCCCTGTGAAATTACACACAAATAAGCATAATTAAAAAAAAATACTCAATGATATTACTTAGAAACAACTCATTATGTATTACTAGTATATAACTGTTTTGTAATGTGGAAAGTGTTGCTCTTGTTAAGACTCAGGAGATATTGTTCGGAAAGTTTGGAAATTTAGAAAAGCGGAAGTGCTTATTCACAGGGGATTCCCCTGTTTTGCCGTTATGGGAATTTGATCATGATGTGAGCGGGTTTGGCAACGTAGTGAGTATAATTTTACAAGTGGCAGCCAATTTTACACAACATAATGCACATTCCTATATACTTTCTCAGGCTCTGGATCCGTTGTTTTGGTTCTATATTGAAAAGGTTTTCGTGAAACAGTCATTTATTCCTTACTAGTAGACTAGTCATGTTTACAGTATTAGTCATAATTTACACACTCACTCACTTACTCACTCAAGTCCCTCCTCAGGGGGCGTGGTACCTCTGCATACGGTCATAATTTATTGTATATTATAGTCATATTTTACAGTAGTTGGAAATTTCCTGTTGAATATAAATGCTCCTAGTCCTATATATGCATAATGGCATTGTATTCTACATACTACCTAGATTGTCATAGGAATTTCTTTCATCCCCAAAAAATGAAAGAAACATAGCATTCAGTGTGACCAAATTTCTCACCAAAAGTGGACCCATGCAAGCCAAGTAAGGATTCCCTGACCTCTCCTTATGATTTGTTATGGGTTTTCAGGACCTAAGATTTAGAGCACTGCAGGGTCCCAATAAACAGGGGACCAAAGAATTCTCTGTCATTCACTCATTGCCTACAACTTTTAATTAAGATTGAACAAAACCTGCTATGAGTAAAAGTCTTGTACAGGCATGTCTTCTCCCTTGTCATTTGGCCCATATTTCATGGCTGGGTTGTTTTTCACAGAGAACACTGCATGATGACAGCCACCTGTTTCTGGGGAAGTGGTGGCAGTTTGTGGGTCAGAGGAGAGATTCATCAATGTCAGTTTCTCCTCCAGTAGTAGTCTGGACTGTTTCCAGGGCCTGCACAGGTCAGCTCCTCAGCTCAAAGGCCAACATGCCCCCAAGGAAATTCTATGGCAGACACCTTTTCTTTAGACTCCGATAATCTCCAAGCAGATTTTGGTGGCTGCAAAGACAGTATCAGATCAGCCAAGCAGTATCCATTTGCCAGGCAGTTACCATTTGCCATGCCACCTGCTCACGTAAACAATAAGCCGAAGCCTCAAGTTCAACCCCTGCTTGGAGAGTAGACCCTGAGCATGGACTGAGGTAAAATTTCCTTGAGGGCATGTTGGCCCTGGAGCCCAGTAGCTGGCCTCTGCAGTCTCTGGAAATGAACCTGTGGCAAACTGCAAGTATTACTCAGGCAGTGCTGGCAGATACTGTGACCCCACCACATATATTTCCTTCTGTTGGTAGCCAGAACATATTTCCCAAGTGGCCAAGAGCTGCTCAGAGCAGAGAACTCCACAGGAATGTATTAAGTTTCTTATGGCCCCAAATCAAGTTCAAGTACACCAGGCCCAGAAGGCTTACCACCTCCAAAGACTGGAATTAGGAAGCTGATTTTAGGAGAGGGCAGATGGGGTCAAATTCTTACGGAAGTTCAATTTGTAACACCAGTGACAGATCAGTTTGGAATTTGCATTGCAGTTCCTGAAGGTTGTTAGGTCATGCAAACTAGATTTTAAGGATGACATCCATGCATGCATTAATGTTTGTTTAAATATGCTGTTTCATGATAACGTGTGAATGTGCATATTTCTGTATGCATATTTCTGTATGCATATTTCTGTATCTGTATGCTGTATCCTTGCAGAGAGGATACAGCCTCAGGAGCTAAAATAGGTCTGGTAACCAGGCTGCTATCAGGTGGCTTTCATAATCCTAACCCTGTAATATGATCCTTCAGGTCTCTTGTCTACCAGAAGTTGTGCCAGTCCAGTTGTCAAGACAGAACAGGGAGCTGAAGATCATCAGGCACTTGTGAATGGAACTTCAGCCAGCCCTCCACTAGCTGTTCCCAGCACGTGTCAATCAACCCTGAAAGAGGAGGGTGATGCTAGTTTCAAAACAGAGAGTGTAGACAGAAAACCAATCATGGGTAACAGTACCAGTAGCTCAGGACCAGATGCAGTATCTGGAGAGCTGGAGGACAGAACGGTTAATTACCATGGCAACCAGGTGTCGTTTAATGTGGAGCCCAGTCTTGAGCCCAGTCTTGCAGACGAAGAATTGCAGGCTGTCATAAAGGCGTCTCAGCAGTTTGCACAGTTTGAAGACATGACTGAGGAAGAAGCCGTAAGGATTGCCATTGAACGGTCTCTGGCAGATTCTGTTAAAAACAGGGACAGTTCCCAAGAGTCTGACGATGACCCTGATCTCGCCAAAGCCATTGCTCTGTCAAGGGCAGAACAGCAGACTTCCCAAGGTCATCGTGGAGACATCACAGAGGCTGCAGTGGCAGGGCCAAGTGGAGTTCCCAATCACAGTAACACATTCATTACTTCGTCTTCTCAGTCCTCATCAGACAGTGTTTTGTATGAACACATGACAAAACCTAAGGTAGAACCACCTTCAAGCCATTGGGAAAGTGATAAAGACGTCCCAGTGCAGCCATTGTACAATCCTGATGCACCTGTATCCCCCTTGAACCAAAGTACGATTAATGATTCAGACAAGGGACTCCTTAGCAATGGCCTTGCCTCAAACTCCCCAAAGAAAGGCAAGGGGAAAGGAAAGGGCAAAGGGTCAACAAGTCCCAAGCTGTTAAAGTCTCCAGTGAAGAAGAAGTCTCAGGAGGAGATGGACGCCGACCTGGAAGTTGCTCTTGCCCTGTCACAGGCAGAGGCCGATACTCGGAAACAACTCATGGTGGAGGAAGACTTGATACTACAGAAAGTATGTGCAGAGTCATTGAAGGTGAGGTATAGGTATAGAGACAGTTACATGCACCATATTGAGATACATTGTATTTACCATGCATGTTGAAGCATTGTCGAATGAAAGCTCGGAATGAAAGCTCGGGATTCCGGAAAGTCAGCGCGGTGAATCAGTCATCTGACAAAGGTGGATGAGGTTGACTGAAAATTCATGGTGAGTGTTTCTGCTGTGTTGGAACAAAATTTAAACTCTACAACTATAGTATTAGTAGTAGCAGAGTTGTGCTAGTATACAGTGAATCAGTGGTTTCCCCCATTTTTATGTAGACAGCTTGGTGAAGGAAATTTTTTGCCAATTAAAGATCTCAGCAATAAGGTCTATTCTAATCTTTCATTACTAGGAAGTAATTTTGAACAACTTGTAATCTTTGCAATTTGTTTTCAACTCCCTCCAGAAATGCTTAGTCTGACATAACAATTACTCTTTTGACTTTTCAAAATTTTGAAAGTACCTGTACTACCAATTCCCTTTAAATTATATTTTTCCATGTGACATGTCGACACCACTACACTCCAGATAAAAGCATGAGGCACATCTACAACACTATTTTGTTTGATGTGTTCATGACATTCCTATGACAACCAATAGGGGGAAGGGGATTTTTTTGCAAGTGCTTAGCTGGTATGTTACACCGAAGGGCGGTTATACTGGCTATACAGATACAGATACAGATACAGATATATCTCACTTCCTAGTGAAATACATGCACATGTATGGCAGATACTACATAATGAACCAGGCCAGGAGCAACTAACACTTATGACAGCTGTCGTTACCTGGCTGCACCATCTTGTTTATAGTTATAATGGAGCGTATGCCCTTGACACAGTTACATGTCATTTGCACATTTTTATGTTGGTTTAGGTATCAGGAAGCACGTTGTCTTCGCTACTGTTGCTATCGATGCGACAGAACTGGAAATTTATATTTTCTTCTTTTTTTTTGCCTGCCTGATAGTTTTTGTTGACCTCATTGGAATGTATGAACATTGGACAAGACATGTATTGGGTAGGTATGTAAGAATACAATCATGTAAGTCATTTCTATGTATCAAAGCTGTCTTGTCCATTTGGTTTCTGATGTCTGGGTAAGTATTTTACCTGTGTAACTTATCAGAAGGTGATAATCCACGACAGTTAGGAAAATTGCTTTGTGTTGTAGAGAAATACTGATAATTTAAGAGGAAGAATGTTCCATTTGATAGCAGAACCAAGAAAGGGTTTCAGTCCTTAATGATATGCGCATAAGGGCTGCTAGATCTACTCTGAACAGCCACCTATGGGAGACTCCGATATAGCATTTTTACCCTCAGCCTGGTATGAGCCGGATCTTATTTATTACTATCCAGGGTTATTGGAATAAATTGCAGTTGACTGTGATCTATACTACCTACAATGTAGTCTCCAAGCAGAGGTTGTTTGGGAAAATTGTGACCTTCTTATCATATGCACCGTTTTTTGGAAGCCCCTTCCGGATCCCAAAAGTCTTGGAAGTCCTCCATGGTTGGGGAGGGCTTCCAAAAAAAGGGGCTTATTATGATAAGAAGGTCACAATTTGCCCTAGCAACCTCTGCTTGGAGAGTAACCTGTACTGAATTCAGCCTTACAATAACAATTTTATGTCCTGGTGTTAAAAGATGTTATAAAATGGTTTTAGTGTTTTTTGTCAGCAGGGACCACTTTTAGTCAGGCTTGTAGCAAGACTTTATGGCCCACCTTTTATGTGCTGTATCATTTGACTCTGACCAGGCTAAAACTAGTAGTCATATGAGGTACTATGACGTGTGTGATGTATTTTTACTCTAACTCAAAATTACAGGTTGAAGAATCATGACAAGGTAAATCAAGCTCTGCCTTGTCATTACAGTTTGAAAGGAAGCTGCTATTTGGCCCAGAATCGAAAAATCAGTACTTAGGCAAAGGCACTTGTAAGAATTGGGTTTTCCTCTAAATCAATAAATGTATGTCTAATTGATAAGTCTCTAGTAGTAATTGTAAATCAACATGCAACTGTACATTAAAGTAGTAGATCTGCTTTTGAGTGGCACATTATTATGTACATGTATGTGTATAGAAATCATGTAGGTTACCAAACCTATTTTAGCTGCCAAGTCTCTTTCGTCCAATCCGCAAATATGGCTAGAAAACATGTGCTTTAAGTACATATCTGTTTTCTCCCCAGGTTACTATTTGTTATTATAGGAATGTTGTATGTATGAATCAATAACATACCAGTGTCACTAATATTGACACTTGATTGTAAACCACTTAACACAGTACTAGTGGCAAGCATGAACAGTATTAGGAAGGATGCATGCAGTTGAATGGACTTGACAATATTTCTAAACGTTTGCAAATGAATTTTATTTCTCAAGTATTTTACAACAATATTCTTTATCGTATCTGTTAATGCTTGTAAAATTGCAATGATTTCAATCCATAGTTATATGGTGGAAACCATTGAGTCTACTTGTTAATATGACTTTGTGACCTTTCAGTTTTTCAGTTCTGTTCCCTCCTCTAGTTCTTTTTGGTTTGTCCCCTCGGGAACTATTTATAGTATTATGCGTCAGTGTCTTGTGACATGAGTATCATGTGGCAGGGAGGGTCTACAGGAGGTTTTCATGGTTTTCCAGTACCATGGGGTCGAAAATCAATAAGCTCCAGATATCGTAATAGCTCATTAGAGATAACTATTTCAAAATATAATCTATATCTTTGACGTTCATTAAATTTTATATTGATTGATTACATCTTTATAGGTGGAAAGATGTTATCTTAGTAATTAGAGTTAATTACACTGTGTGAGGTGGGTTTGTATGATGGTGTACCAGTGAGTATGTTGTTATAAGCCAAATGAGGCTGTATGTATGTCTGTATTTATTAATGTATTCATCACTAGAGGTGATCTAGTCAGCCCTATTAATCCTACTTATCATGCTTATCCAAGTGTTACAGAAGTGGTTGGACAGGAAGCACTTGTAGATTGTACATTAGTTGAATCAAGCTGAAACATGCTATTAATCACAAAGTTATGGGTCTTGTCAGGGACACAGTAATCAGTATTCAGGGCTCGAATTACATTATTTGGTAAAGGTGCACAGGAGCACATAAGAAAAAATACTTTCACTTGCACTGGTGCAGATCTGTAAAAAAATTAGATGCACAGCAGACAGCACCAACTTGCACATGAAGGGGTAATTTGAGGCCTGATACTAGTACAGTAGTAGTACTGGTGAAAACAAAATGTCCAGCGGAGAGTATCTGACAGTATTGTGTTGAAATTGCTTGAATGATTGGAAAACAGTATATGTAAGTGCAAATGTACACAAGATACCCAAACGTACAATGTCATGTAATATACATTTGTTTTTACTTTACACACAGAGATTTGAGTGATTTTGACTGTTTTCCCACAAGGTATTATCAGTAGAACCTCTGCTAGATCGTACCACAAAACAGTGGCACATTACTAGTATTTGCATGGTAGGTCAGGCCTGATGACCTTTTCTATTGATTCGCTAAAATAACTGTTGTTTTGGTAGAGATAATGCTCCCTACTAGACCCTCACAGGTATTTCCCCATGATGCAATCATTCTGGCCCAGCTGGACCAATCACTTTGAGTCAGGTGGCACTGCCCATGCAAATGAGTCATGTGACCCAACACAATAGCTAGCTGCTATTCCCGGGGGAGTGTGTGTATTGTGTTTTCGTGGAGCATGTTGGCCGACCAAAGCCTGCTATCAGGTGCATCTTGTTTGGCGAGCTGGACGCACCTTGTTTGGAGTGGCCAACGAGGGAAACAGCTGTTTGAATCGGTTGGTTTGCTCCCTTTGTTTGCCGGCGTGCCATTGTAGCTGTCTATAAAACAGCCTGACTGCCTCCACGTGTGTACGTAGTTCCATGCTGATATACCACTTCCTCATTTCAGCCACCTCACCAGTTATGCCACCATGTTCTCGCAGTTTGCATCACGCCCAGTCCTTTAGGAATACCTGTGTTTAGCAATGTGGAGTTGTCTAACACTTCTTAGTTTCAACACCGGGCAGGTGTCAGTTGATGTATCACCCATGTTGCGTGTATTCATGTCAAGCCATTGGCTCTATTAGCACCTCCTACAATTGAGAGTCTGCTTTCAAGTAATCATTGCAAATTTAATGACTAGTCAGACTAGATTATCTCACTGACAGCCTCCAATTGATACACTATAATTGTAATACAATGTTGTCTAGGCACATTTGATACATACCGGGTAGCTACAGAGCACTGAAGCGTTATGAAGTAAGTAGATGTTTATCGAGTAACCCAAAGTGAACCCTCTGTGTTTCTTTGCATGGCGTCAGACCTGGGGGCATACTTTGTAGCATAATCCTTGCTTGGTGTAGGAGTGGGGAAGACCCTTTGGATCAAAAAAAAAAAGAGAAAGCATTGAAATCAGTATCATTATTCTTAGACAAATCAGACTTGTCAAATTACTAGTAGTTAAGTCGAAATTTCTCTGCCTAAAAATTCTGCAGGCAGGCCATTCATGAAAGATATGTGATGTGAACACGAGTTTCCATCTTTTTAAATTAGGTTCTTTATTCTTTGCAATTACAGTAAGTACAGTACAGGCTACAAAAGTCAAGTCACGTATTGTCATTGGCAGAATAGTTTTTTGAAGCAATTGTTTAGGCAAAATAAAGGATATTATGGAACGATTCAGAACTTGAATGTCAAGTTGTTTAGGTATGCAGCTCTGCACAATTCCTCTCTTGTACACCTGTTGGCTGTCTGCTTAAATACGCAGAACTACCGGATATCAAGACAGGTGTTTCTGAAGAATGATGCGTAGAATGTTTCAAACAAGAACACAGTTGTGGAGGTTTTAAAAAGGTGAGGTTCTCTGTGAAACGTTACTCTCCTTGAAAAATGGGCAGAATGGTGAGTTTTCAACGTACATGTATTTTCTGCAACTGTTCCATGCGATTTAGTTGAGTTTGATGTACATGTAATTGTGGGGTGTGACAGAAGACAATACCAATGTCAATGACATGTCGCATCCGGCCTCACCCTAAAATGAGATACCAGCAGTACATGTTTATTCCCTTGGTATACACGACTACTATGTCGCAGTATACAGTATGTAAACTCTATTTTATGATATATCATTTACAATAGAATTTACCCTGCAAACATTATGCTCTAATCTTAACTGTATATATTGTGGTTTGTGATATATAGCTATTAGGATTTGAGGACAGCTATAATGTTAGAATTTGGCATACCAACAGATCAGAAATGACTCGCAGATAATTTACGATAAGATCCACTACTGTCATGGCAGTAAGAGCCCCCCGGTCTGACAGGTTCTACAGGTAGGCACGTGTTGTTGCATCAGCCCCGTGTTTTCCTAGGTTTAAAACTGGCCTTTTGGACTTCTTTCTTTTTAGTGACTGTAACTTGTTGGTTTACCTTTTGTTGGATTGTACTTGTACATGCAGTACGCGTATTGCCTGCAGGGTATTCTAGAAAAAGTATTGTTCCTTATTAGTCCTTTGACCATAGCGACAATCGTTGTTATGTTATTGGTGGGCCGGCTTACTCTCTCCTTGTAGCCAAGGGCTGAATTGTGAGGAGCTTACAATGGTGGTGGGGCTTAATCACAAGGGTCTGGAGCGGCTGCCATTTGGCGCTAACTCAGGTGACCTCAATATGACCCCAGGTGCGGCCATAAGACTGTAAGGTTTGAACCACTCACATCGGGAAGGACCCCTACTCTTTTCAATAAGTATGGTGGGTTCTTTAACGTGCGTGGGGTGTGGCTCTCCCCAAACACGGGACCTCCATTT
This sequence comes from Branchiostoma floridae x Branchiostoma japonicum, assembly GCA_013266295.2. Taxonomy (NCBI): domain Eukaryota; kingdom Metazoa; phylum Chordata; class Leptocardii; order Amphioxiformes; family Branchiostomatidae; genus Branchiostoma; species Branchiostoma floridae x Branchiostoma japonicum. Next base: position 20,609,116 of record CM023824.1, on the reverse strand, counting down.
AACGTCCTATCCGAGGGACATCCCTAACCGAAGCTAGCTACTCATTTACACTACTCTCCAAGCAGAGGTAGGGTTTTGGGCTTATTTTTGGCGTGTTTTTAGGCTTTTTTATCGGGCTTTCTTTTTTCACTGAATTTTTTTTTCCACTCTGGGTAGAGTGGAAAAAAAAATTCAGTGAAAAAAGAAAGCCCGATAAAAAAGCCTAAAAACACGCCAAAAATAAGCCCAAAACCCTACCTCTGCTTGGAGAGTAATTTACACCTGAGTGAAGTGAGGAAAGTCGTGTAAAGTGCCTTTCCCAAGGGCACAAGATCAGTGACATTGGTGGGGATCGAACCCGGGACCTCTTGGCCCTGACCCGAATGCGCTACCGCTGCGCCACACGACCCCACAATATATCATTATACCAGTATTGTGAGGAAGAATGTCGTCAATGCTGGTTTTCCAAAGAAGCTTTCATATGACCTATCAAGTATTCTTTTGTTGGTACACATGTTGCACTCGACTTGCAGTTGTTATATGCATGTTGTTTTCAAGGTAATTCTGCCAGTGTTTGTGGCCTGAAATTGTGGGTGTTTTATTTGGAGAGGTTCGTGTAGTTGTTGTTGGGTAAGACTCCCAGCAATGTGTCCTTTTTCTGATGTCCTCTGATGTTTATGTTTATGTTCATTAGGAACTCCATTAGTAAAAACAGTTGCTTACTAATCTTCCTGGAGTCCTGAATATGATAGATGAGATGAAAAGTAAAGCAGCCAGCCTAGAAACCATGATTTATTTGACAAGTGACAGCAGTTTTTGCTGTGAGCTCTCATAACAAACTCATTGCACTGCAAAAATGTTCTCTGTCTTACTACTATAATATGTATTGTTTCCTTAAAACACCTGTACCGCAAATGCCTCCATTCCCTCCTACTGCAAAATGAGTTCCCACAAACTTAAAACGATTTACAGTATGTCACCTGGCATGACAGTGGTGAGAACTTCTGTGCATCTGAGAAAAGTGCTTACAGGTGGGTGCGTCACTTCACAAGAAGTTACTGGTCACCGATAAGTTACTTTACGTGCAACCACTTTTTTATTGTCAAGATCACAACATGTGGAAAAGATTTCATCATCAGGGTCACAAGACCCCAGTAAGGTGACTACAAAGTACAAGTGCACTGAAAGACAAGGCATCAAGTAAGTAACAACCTCCTGTCATGCTTTGATGTCCACATACACGTATGTTTTTGTAATCTTTGGGTAGCCTTCTATCTCGAGTGCCTTCTTACTTTTAAAAAAAATCAGGAAGGTGGCTACAAAGGTGTGTGTTGCTAGTACAAGTGCATTGAAAGAGAAGACTTCAAGTAAGTAACAACCACCTGTCATGCTTTGATGTCCACATACACCTATGTTTTTGTAATCTTTGGGTAGCCTTCCATCTCGAGTGCCTTCTTACTTTAAAAAAAATCAGCAAGGTGACTACAAAGAGGTATGTTGTAGAGTGTAAGGCATTGGACCCAATACAAGTCATAATGGATTGTTAGCTTTCAACTACCTGCAGTGCTTGAAATGCATACCAGCACTGGGGCAAGTAACATTAAAAATTACCTGCACCAGACAAATTTTACCTGCACCTTTTAGAATTTAGGAAGTATGGATCAGACTTAAAACTGTTCAGAAACCACTGCCATTATTAAGTTCTTTTGTACTTCATAGGTGGTAACATTCAATGCAACAAATGAAAATCCACATGCACCTACATATGATATATATTTAATCCAGTACATGGCTCACTGCAGGTTAGGTGCAGGTAGACATTAGAAATACCTGCACAGCTCCAATTTTACCTGCAGTAACCTAGGTGGTATTTCAAACCCTGATGTAATGCTTGATGTCTACATGAAAGTCTGTGCATGTATATTGTTGAGTAAATCATGTCTGGAGGCAGTGGCTTCAAAGGCATATGCTGCTCATTCAAGGCACTGAAGAAATACATGAAATTTCGGAGTACTGGTTGTACTTTGATGTCTGCATACACCCACAAGTATGTACATACACATGTGTATCTTTGGGTATATCATGTATGGAGGCATGCATTTGTAGTCAACAGGCTGGCTTCAAAAGTATGTGGTGCTAGTTCAAAGCATTGAACAAATACATAACATTTAAAAGCATTAAATTACAGTTTATGTATATCTTTGGGTAAATCATGTCTGGAGGCTTAATTGTATCTAAGTCAGAGAGGTGGCAATGAAGGCATAGTTAAGGTATGTACATCAAGTATTACGTGATGTCTGTTTCATACAGTTGCAGCTCTTACAGTATGCTCAAAGCACAACACCTGCAATGCCCCAAGCCAAGTTTCAACTAAACCCAGTGAAACTTGTGACAGACATCTCACTGAATACAGTTGTCCTATTGTAAGGAACTGGCCAGACCTGTATTAAATCTACCTGCCCTTTTTGCCTCACACTAATGCATGTACAAACTGCACATTCCACCAAGTATAGGCCCTGCGTGCACCTGTTACAGACGAGTGTCTACCTTATCCAATCAACTGTGGAAGAGTAAATTTTTAATGAGAAATTCATCATGTTATAATTTGTACATACCACTCAGAAGTACCCTAACACTCAGGGGAGGCTCATTAAAAAGTCATGCTAAGTAATGATATTACAGACAGGGCTCGAAATACTTTTTTCTGCATACCTGCACTGGTGCAAGTAACATTGAAAATTACCTGCACAAGACAAATTTTACCTGCACCACTCAGAGTTTAGGAAGTATGGTTCATATTAAAAAAAAGGTTCAGAAACCATTTCTATTACTATTGTAAAATTTTATAAAATTTTTATTTGCTGCATTGAATGTTACCACCTAAGAAATATAAATTTTAAAATGTAATGGCAATGATTTCTGAATATACATAATATAAATTCAGTACATGGACTGGTGCAAGTTTGGAGCATGTAGACATCAGAAAATACCTGCGCATGCACAGCTCCAATTTTTACCTGCACATACAGGTGGTATTTCGAGCCCTGTAATCGTAATATAGACCTGCGTGCAGGTTGTTAATCCGACATATGCATCACAAAGTCAGGGGTGACGCAACAAGTGATCTGTTTCTGATGAAAAGATCAGAGAACAAGAAAAACCTTAATCCTTAATCATGCCTATGGGTTTTGTCCTAACATCTGCCAGCACAGGTTGACATTGAGTTTTACAGACCCCGACATGTATTTCTGGAGCAGCTCGCCAAGGATTTCACAATATGTCAGCAAGTCATGGTGCAAGGTTTGATAATGATGATGCTGTAATAGAGAACAAGGGAACAATAGCATAACAGGGCCATACATTGTAAAACCCTGTTCGGAAATGTGTGTGGGTGTACCTTTTACACTCTCGAGCCATCAACAAGTGGAAACCTATCATTGATACCTGTAGATATTGAAACCTGTATATCAGGAAAAATTAGATTGCAAATTGACACCATGGATAGAACGGTCTCTCAATTTTTCAGACAATCACATCATTAGGATTGGTTATGTAGAACATGTATGTTGGTGCCATAGGCGAGGTTTGTTTTGCTTTACAGTCTCATTCATTGTCATGATATGCAAATGTATTCTTGACGCAGGTAGACAATGTTTCATTTTTCAGGTAACATTTTTTGAATTTATGCTACAAGTGCGATATTCAATAGACTATGGCTCGGTTAACTTAGACATGTAAGTCACCATCGTATCTGTATTAGTGTATAGCCGGTATAACCGCCCTTCGGCGTAACACACCAGCTTCGCAGGCACGTGGCGCGGCAGCAGCTGGCTACATTACTTCAAACGACTTGTTACACCTAACCTTTGAACATCTGACTCTAAACATTGTTTAAACCTATCTAGTGATGATGTCCCTACTGTACTTGGTGGCAGCGAGTTCCACTCTACGATAGCTCTAGGAAAAAATTAGTTTTTGAACACCTCAATCCTTGGTTAGTAACTCTGGTTATCGTGCTGTTTATTCATTGTACTGCATTCCTTTTTTGCTCAGGACTTCAACAGGACCCAAGGTATCACCCAGCAGTTCCAGCCAGCCGTAGCCGGTACAGTTCTTCAGCTGCCGAATGGCACAGCCTGCTCCCCAAACGGTAGCGACTCCTCTCACCTCCCACCTGAACCATTCTCACGGCAGGGCGATTACGTAGGGACGTTCTCGTCCGTGTGCACCAAGTCTACGGGTGGGAGCTTGTTTGACAGCCGGAAAAGGTCTCACGGCTATCTGTCAGACGAGAGCCCGGCGAAAAGGGTGAATATGACCAACATTGAATGTGGCACAAAAGATGTCTCTTCACACAAACTAGCGAGCAGGACTTTGGCTAGCTCTTTCAAACTGTTGGAAAAGGCAAAATCCAAGTCTCCTAACAAGAGCAAGTCAGCCCGTGCTGGGTCTCCTGCTTTGTCCACTCCCACGAAACAGAAAAGTAGTAGAGGTACGAAAGTAGAGAACGGCCCAACTGTAAATGGTGCCCACGAAAGCTGCTTCAGGATGAAGGACTGTCGCGTCGCCTTGACACGGCTGACAGAGGAAGAAATTGTAAGGCATAGCCCAAAGGCTAAATTGATCAAGAGACAAAGAGTGTCAGATTCCGATTCAAGCGACTGGGCAACACCAAGAAAGCGGCACAGGTCGGGGAAGAGAAAGCCCATAATCTTGTCTGATGATTCTGACACAGACATCCCTGGCAGTGAACCCAACGCTAACGTAGTGGGAAACAACAACAAAGCTACTCAGTCATCAACTTGTACCTATGCATATAGGGAAGCAATGAAGAAAAGCAAATGCAAGCTTTCCTCAGAAGATCCACCCTCTGCATGTGAATCACGTGCTGACTGTACCTCAGCATCAAAAACACTCTACAAAGGAGTTGAACATTTGCCCCATGTTGGCAATACGAATTCGAAGGAGACAGCGGCGGTGGTAAGTGATGATCACACTAGCAGTAGAGGCCAGGCAGAGTCGGAGGAGGATTCAATTGTCGTCTCTGATGACAGAATAAGCTCCAAGGACATGAGTGACGATGCACTGCCCGACCTTGAGTTGATATCTTACTACTGTCCAGCTTTGAAAGAAAGGTACAGCAGCGATGACTTACCTGATTTGGAGATCATAGATGCTTACTTTCCATCAGCTACTGCGGCTGTTTCTGTTGTCAAGAAGGAGCCGGGCAATGAAAGAATAAGTGACAGCACAAGAAGCTGTGCAGAATCTCCCGTGCAATGGAGAAGGAAAAACAGGAAAGTCATCGGACCCAACAAATTGCAGACGTTGATGACAGACTATAAACTACACAATGACAATCGTGGTCCGTCGGCGTCAAAGTCTCAGTCCTCTCATAAGAAAAAGAAGAAGACGTTTGGTGTGCTTCGCTCCAACACGCTGAACGCTTGTGAGGAATCGGAAGAATATGACAGCTATCTGAACCTGATCAAGTCCTTCACCACCCCTGTGCGCGCAAACTCGCCAGACACAACAAAGTTCATCATGGAGGAGATCCTTCTGAAGAGTAGAAGTGAGACCATCACGTCAGAAGCGTTCCAGGTCCTCGAACATGTCCAAAACTTGCACCCCTTTGAGGTAAAGTCAGAATCTGACGCCAAATGGTTCTGGACGCTCTTACGAACCCTGTGCAAGAATCTAGGCCTCACAGAAGAATCCGTTGCACCTTTGACTATTGGATCTTTCTACAACAATGCCCATGCTCTGCAATACATGGTGAAGTTGTGTGACAGTGACCTCAGGAGACATCTGAGGTCGAAGTCTCGTCAGCGCTCCTTAGTGAGACAGTTTTCCTCAGAGAGACATTACCAACATGTGGAGGAACTTCTCAGGTGGACTGTGAACTCTGTAGGGCTGGAACACTGGACGGCCCCTGCCAACAGTTGCAATACGCCCAAGAAGAAGTCTCAGTCCTCCCACAGGACCGGCCGTGCCGTGTCGTTCGGGAACGTCACGCAAGTGAATGCGCCGTCGTGCTTACAGTCTCTGCAGAAATTGCTGCTACTGGTTGAAGAGGCGTCCGACAGTCCCTACAACGACTGTCGGAGAATGGGAAATGAGCTCCTCACCTCATACATCTGTTTACCAAGGTGAGTTGATGACAGACCATGTTGGGGTAGGCCTAACAAACTCAACGGCCCACTCATAACTGATGGAACAAGTATCTATAGTTTAACTAAGGTTTGAAAGAGTCAAAATAATTTATAGTTGATCCAGAAACTTGCATTATGATTGGTCCTTGACACAGAAAGGATCAATATGTGTTGTAAAAGATCAACTAGATTTGTTTTCATACCTTACATATCAAGGGCTGTAAACTCTGAAAAAGCTCCTTGAAATTTGTTGTACCCATGTGCAGCCTTGAACTTGAAGTAGTGCAAAGTACATTTTGACACCAACTAGTACATGAATCTACGAACCTGGCATGTCCTTGCAAAATGTTCACCCTTTCAACTTTCTTGACTGTGTTTTGCTAGGTCAGTTCACTGTTGGTGCCTCATGCTGTATGGTTGTTTACTTGATGCTATGTTTGTTTCATGTGAGCAAGTTTCGATGTCTACCTCAGTCTATGTGTTAACAAAGTCCTTTAAACCCCCTTCCACAGACTGAGGGATTGTCGTCTGCTGCTCCAAACCATGCAAGCTCACCAACTCAGGCTCTGGTAGGCAGAAGTTCTGTCTTCTTTTCCTTATGTATTTATTTATTAGGAAATGTTACAATACATTATTGACTTTCAGGCAGCGCAGTGTTCTAGTCAGTGTCCGTAGACGGAATTTTGCCTTTCGTGATTGACAAAAACTTTGCCCAATCTGTCATCTTTGACGGACAAAAATCGTCGTGTAAAAATTGTTCTGATGTTAGGGAACATGAAGTCTTGCAAATCATTCTTCCAGTTCATGATTTCTGCAGCCAGTTAATTCAATTAAATGCTGGCAGTTGATTCATTACCTGGCACCACCACTCGTAAATAAATAATTGCTAGTTATTAATGGTTGCTTCTCAAAAGAACTTTTTTTTTATGAGCCGTGGTGCAAGGTAATGAATCGGCTGCCATGCTTACCGTGACGTCACTGCCAGCATTTAATTCAATTAACTGGCTGCAGAAATCATGAACTGGAAGAATGATTTGCAAGATTCGATGTTCCCTAACATGTGAAGAGTCCATTTTTCGTCCAGACGTCTTTGTTCATTGAATGATACCTATCACGTTTTCCTATTTTCATGAACTGTTGTATTTCATTGTCACTGGTTTCATGTCATCTTTAACCCTTAAAGTGTCAGGGAATATTAGAACCAGGCTTTAAAACTGGCCCATGACATTGAGAGGGTTAAATACAATTCTGCTCTGCCATCCCAGGTTCCTGGAGGTGATGTTCTACAATCAGTGCAATGAGTACTCCCAGGGACTGCCCCTCTCAGTGCAGAAGATAACCGGTTCCTTCTTCAAGTGCAAACCACGAGCGCTGACAGAGGTGGAGGAGGAGGGGGATGACAAGATTGGGCCCGTGAGGGAGGCCTGTGAGGAACTGGCCATGTCGCTCTTCTCCATCCTGCAGAGTTACACCAGGGTGAAGATGGGTGAGAATAACTCAACTTATAAAATATCTGGAGAATTTTGTTTATACTTAATCATATTGTCGAGCGCAGTTACGGAATCGTTTTCAAATTTTGATTGAAATCAATACATTCCCTGTTTAGTAGGGAAATTCTTTCAATCAGTGACTATTAAATCCTAAGGTACATACCTCCGAATTTTCGACGACTAGTCAGTTCGTCTTGGTCACGGAATAATCCTAGTCTCGCGAGAGAACACGAGACTAGGACGAGACTTGCGTGGATGTTCTGCCCCCCTCCGCCTCCCTGCGGAGTAGAGGTAGGTATGGCTTAGGCAGCTCCCAGCCTTCATTGCGGTTCATCTTGGCTCCCGCTAGTTGGATGTGTATGGCCTCCTTGATCTTCCGGTGGGCGTTGCGGGCTTCCTGATCAATGATTTCGATCGTGTCTAGTATAGGTTGGGTGGTGACCCTATGTCCAGTCTGTATCTGGTGTTGACTAAGTGCAGATTTGTAGTCCTTACGGTCAGTTTTGGGGTAGGTACGTGGATGACACTGGTATAGTCAATCAACAAGCACATGAGCAAGAACTCTTTGAACACATCAATCAACAACACGACAGTATTAAGTTTACAATTGAGAGAGAAAAAGACGGTTGCCTCCCCATGTTAGATGTGATGTTGATTAAGAACCAAGACCGTACCATCACTACGGATGTTTATCGGAAGGAGACACATACAGACCACTACCTACAGTGGTCCTCCAACCACCCCGTCCAGCAGAAACTAGGCATTGTAAAAACCTTAATGCACAGGGCAGACACTCTCATCCAGGACCACACCCTGAGAGAAATAGAGAAAGAAAAAGTGAGGAACGCACTTCGTCACTGTGGCTATCCAGACTGGGCCCTTAGAGAAGGTGATACCAGGAAAACACAGCGTAGTAACCACAAGGACACTCAACGTGGAAACAGGGGACAAACACCTACCAGCTTTGCCGTACTCCCTTACATCAAAGGGACTACAGAAAGACTGAAACGAGCGTTTGCCAAACACAACGTTAGCCTGTTTTCAAAACCAGGCTACACCCTGCGAAACGCTCTGGTTAGCCCAAAAGACCCCTTAGATCTTAGCAAAAAGTGTGGAGTCATTTACAAATTCATTTGTGAACACTGCGGTGAGACGTATGTGGGAGAAACAGAGAGATCACTGGGGGAAAGGTCAGGGGAACACCAGAAGTCGATTGACCGTAAGGACTACAAATCTGCACTTAGTCAACACCAGATACAGACTGGACATAGGGTCACCACCCAACCTATACTAGACACGATCGAAATCATTGATCAGGAAGCCCGCAACGCCCACCGGAAGATCAAGGAGGCCATACACATCCAACTAGCGGGAGCCAAGATGAACCGCAATGAAGGCTGGGAGCTGCCTAAGCCATACCTACCTCTACTCCGCAGGGAGGCGGAGGGGGGCAGAACATCCACGCAAGTCTCGTCCTAGTCTCGTGTTCTCTCGCGAGACTAGGATTATTCCGTGACCAAGACGAACTGACTAGTCGTCGAAAATTCGGAGGTATGTACCTTAGGATTTAATAGTCACTGATTGAAAGAATTTCCCTACTAAACTTGAACTATACGTGACTGATGAATCTCTTCAACGAAATACATTCCCTAGGTTTAAAGAAAGCTACACACCATAAGTGAAGGAGCTTTTTAGTATACATGTAGGTGAAGGTAAAGGTAAAGGTAGTCCCATAGGCATTTTTTGAGGCCTAAAGGGCAGTGGGTTGTTAGTCCACTGTGACTAGGGGACAGCATTGGAAGGCAAAGCCGATTCCTGTCCTTCCACTGCCCTTTACCTCTCCAACCAAAGTCATATACCCATTTTACACCTAGATGGAAAGAGGACACAATGTCTACCCAGGAATGCCAAAGATTAAACCTGTGACCTGTTGATTTTGTGTCTGCTAGCCTAGCCACTCAGCCATTTGATGCCACATCATCATTCAGATTAACTACCGGTATGGTTAAAAGATTGATATTCCTTGTAACTATGGAATATAACGGTTCCGTTCTTTATGACTGATTACACTATTTCTACATGTGTAGGTCAACATGGATCTTCCTCTTTAGCTCCCAAAGAGGTGACAAAACTCCTCCCAACAACGTCTACATCCACGGGGCACAGCTTGTCAACGTCAGACCTACAGGCACTGGAGAAGCTCCCCAAGGAAGTGGACAACTTGAGGCTCCGCCTGGAAGACATGTGCTCACCTCTGTCCAAAAGGACACACAACTACCTCCAGCAAATGGTGGTCCTGGGAAAGTCTGTCCAACAAAATTGTAAGAGGAGAGGAGAGAGACACTAAGAACTAGACTGACTGCGTTTGTTAGAATAGTCGGCACGGACAAAATAACAACAGTTGGCCGCTTAGTTTTCATTGATGAAGTTGATGGGGAAAAACGCATCACATTGCAGTCAGAAACATTGCTTACAAAGAAAATACAACAGTCAAAAGACATTTCTGACAATTGCTGATAGTTCATCAGCTTTGTCTCATGACAAGCATGGATAGTATGTAGATATAATACCTCTTTTGAGAGATTGCTCTGTTTTTACGCGTTCACCAGGTTTTTGCTGAAGAACGTTTGCTGCACGGGTCGGTAAAGTTAGTCAAAGTGCTGTCATGATGAAACATTTTTTATGTGATCTTATCGTAACAGTTCAGTCTGTGACAAAAAACGTATTTCCTTCAGGAGAGCCTTCATTCCAAAATCGAGCAACCAACACAGGAAAGAAATAGATTTCTGCATCCCAAAACAAATCAACATCTGGCTGCGTGTGATATTGTTAACAAAGGTAGGGAAAGTTGCTGAGAGTAGCAGAAGTTGAATAAAGAGACTCTTTCTACACAACCAGGTGTTTTATTCAGCCGACGTTTCGGTGACCGTCTGTCACCTTCCTCAGGGCAATTCTGACTGGTTCACATTGCACTGCAGCATAGGTGTCGCTGCTATAGATGCGTTCCCAAATGTTTTTACATATCTATATCTATAGCAGCGACACCTATGCTGCAGTGCAATGTGAACCAGTCAGAATTGCCCTGAGGAAGGTGACAGACGGTCACCAAAACGTCGGCTGAATAAAACACCTGGTTGTGTAGAAAGAGTCTCTTTATTCAGTGACTTACCAACCTGATGAAACTATTCACAGTAGCAGAAGTTCACTGTACCTTTTGTTTTAGAAAGACATAATTTGTGGCTCTGATTGGGTGTTGTTGTTTTTTTTTCAATTTACAGCAATCAATTTTGATCAAACAGCAAAAAGACTTGCTTTGCAAGTTGACAAATAAGGCATACAGAGACTAGCACTTCGCAATATGTACACAATGTTACTTGCTGTTCAGGTATATTGAAGTAGATTCCAAGACCTCATCCACAATAGTTGAAATAAATAATTATATTCTTTTCTGGGCAGATATGCAACATGGAAGAAATATTGCTGGTCAATTACCATGATATTATAATTGAAAAGTATTTTCAAAATTATTGTAGGCATATTTTCTTCATTGCGCACAGAAATGTATGTTTAGAGTTTTGGTGAAGACAGTCTGAAATGTTATACAAACATTATTGTTGTATAAATTGTACTCTTGAACGCATACTGTTGCAGTGACTTCAAGAGATACCAACTGTGCAATTTGTCAAATCTGAAAACTACAGAGTTACACCTGTTTAAGTCAGTAACATACCAGTAATAGTCAGTAACACACCTGTTCAAGTCAGTAATGCACCTGTTCAAGTCAGTAATGCACCTCTTAAAGCCAGTGACATGACTGTTAAAGTCAGTAATACACCTGTTAAAGTCCATCATACACCTGTGAAAGTCCATTATACACCTGTGAAAGTCAGTAATGTACCTGTTAAAGTCAATAGCACCTTGTTAAAGCCAGTAGCCAGAAAGTCACTTTTTTTTTTCACTTTGAAGCCTTGGTACACTCAGATGGTGTATATTTTCTTTAGGTCATGGAAGTCTCGAAAAGTAATGTCACAGGGTTATATAGTGCCATAGTACAGTCCAAGCAGAGGTTTAGGCTTTGGCTTATTTTTGACGGGTTTTAAGGTGTTTTTATCGGGCTTTCTTTTTTGTACTGGTACATTTTGTAACTTTCTTTTGCTAGCCAAACGGGTGGCGTATTGGATACTGGCGGCCAATTATACTGTCTTGCAGCCACCAAAATATCTGCTTGGAGATGAGTGCCATACTAGGAAAAGAATGCAGAAGAAGCTTACCTGTTATGCACGCTGTTTTTGTAACTGTACAATGTTTATCTGTGGAGCTCAAGCTGTCTGCTTGGTGCTATGTAAGAAAGGAGCTGATAACAATGGCTGCTGAAGGAACTTGGTTCTTGCAATAAGCAATATGGTGTGTCAGTGTTGGTCCTACCAAATATATGCGACTCGTGCTTAACATCTGTCTAATACCATGCACATTCATAGAAGAGCAGGGAACTCTTGTATTTTTGCAATGGAAGTGTTGTGATGTAGAAGCAAGTATACTGGGCTTAATGGAAGTTTCTAATGAACTACCAGCTGTAGTGTAGTGCAAGGTAATGTAAATTTCAAACTTTGTGATGTTTGAAATGAAATGAAATGTTTTACTTACTCCCACCTTATATCTACAAGAAAGGGACTTTGTTCTGTTAACCTTTGACAGTGCTAAAAAATGTTCAGATGAATTTAGGTATAGTTTGATACTGATATGATAAAATTTGCCTGTATAGCTGACTGCATCAGAATGGTGTGGGGAGGGGGTGGTTACATTCCTTTTTTATGTTTTTACAGTTTCCTACTTATTTTGATACATTTCTGGTTTGTTTTTACTAACATTTGGTCTGAGTGAGTTGAGGGAACCACAAGAAGATTTAACTAATATGTAAAATTCAAGGTGTAGCGCTATTTAGCACTGTTTATCTGTTAATATTAAATACTGTTACACTTGACTTCCTTGTGGAGAGCTCTGAGAGCCCCCCTCCCCCAACTAACCACTGCCCCACACAAAGTTCTTTGCATTTTAGTTTGACTTATATGGGAAAGTGGGTGCTAACTGCTGAATATCCATTAGGGGGAACTTCATTATTGTTCAGCACTGGAGTGATGAATTTTGTTCAGTCAAAAACATTCCATTTCTATTCATTCCTCACTTTGGTTAGTTATAGGAACTATTAAAAAATTAATATTATCATGTTTGTTTTTTTAAGTTTGAATAGTATGGCAGAGATTGTTATGCCATGTTGTGTGCTAGACTTATGTGATAATTGTGAAAGCAGATATGTCATTGTAAATACTGTAACTTGGAAGGAGTTGAGTGTACATGATTTTTTCACACAGTGTTGGCTGTCATTGTGCAGGCCATATCTCTGGAGAAGTTGCATCTTGTCAGTGCAAAAGAGTGTAATAGTATATTTTCTCATGTTCATACGTGTATGTATTTGTCAATTATGTACTTCCTTGTACAAAAGTTTTGTATTTTTCCACGAAGTACCCTCCTTCTCTGTAAACTTGTTGATGATTAAATTATGGTCATTACCTGGAAGTTGTTGTCTTGTCTTTACAGATGTTGAAGTTGATGTTTGAAGTACATATCAATCTTAGGTCAGATATTGAGGAAACACTGGATTTTGGTGTTTTCTTTTGCACATCCAGCTGTAGTAAAGTCTCTCAGCTGCTTACGTTTCGATGCCTATCGATATGAGACACCTTCCTCTGAGCTTCTGACTGGAGTGCTGCTTCTCGCCGCTAGATGCAGGCGGTGCTTTAGCAGTTAGAACACAATCCCAGTGCCTAAATATGTAGTGACGGACCACATTGCTAGAGACAACTGTGTAATAGACTGGGAGGGGGCCAAGGTAATAGACAGAGAGGACAACAGACGAATCCGGTGGATCAAGGAGACGGTCTGGATAAGAAAGTCAACCCCAGTGATGAACCGGGACGAGGGGGGATACACTGTACAAACATCACGTTTGGGATTTTGCTTTCTGTAAAAGCGCCACCTACATCAGCGGCGAGAAGCATCACTCCACTCAGAAGCTCCGAGGAAGGTGTCTGATAGGCATCGAAACGTAAGCAGATGAGAGACTTTACTGGTTGTGCAAAAGAAAACCTCAATGTTCTACCAAACTGATGAAATTATTTATGGCATAAGGAAACATTGTCGGATTTCTGCGTGATGAACCATGAGTAACTCGACATGTAAATCGGGCATGGATGATGGGGAAACGTCACAGAAAATATCACCGAAAACAGCCACAGTATTCGACCTTTGTTTGTATCTCTAGCATTTATTCTGTGAAAAGATCACTACTTTTAGTTAGAGATGACATGAACGTGTTATTCCACTGCCAAAGTGTTGTTCAGAAGACAGGGATCCCGAAGCGTCCGAGGGTTCTCTGGAAGAATGGTGTCCCCACACTTCGACGTTCCTGCCGCTGAAACGACAACGTAACAAGGAAAGACTATTAGAACACGAGACGTAGAAAACTTGCTTGAGGATCGTTTGTACTTGATAATGAGACGCCAAGGGTTTATGTTATTTTGATCCTTCCAAGCAGAGGTTCAATGATACTGTTTTGCTGATTTGATACTGCCACCAAAAGATCTGCTTGGAGAGTACATTCGTCTATGTGTAGCTTTGTACATTAGTTTGTGAATTCTAAAACTGTGAATAAGGCGTTGGCGACGCACAGGCGCACGCTAAGACTGGATAACCTTACATGTACATCTGGAATGCTGTTGCAGGGCGGACTGGGAGGGTCGAAGACACTCGGGTCCTTGATGCCTGTGGTCACCCCGTCAAATATAACGGCCTGCACAGATCCAAGTACTGAGGGGAGAAGTTTCAAAGATCTCTGAATACGGGTGCCAAACGTTCTCCAACAATGCTATCTTTGATATACATTCCTTTAGTAAACACCAAGAGCACATACTGAAAATTTAATCTAATGTCCTTCTGCTCCTACTGTTGTTCGAATCAATGACTTGTTCGAATATCTAATGCTCTAATTTGATCGCAAGACCAAAGATAAGAACGATCCTGGCTGTCCATCTCAATTTAACTAGTACTAGTATAGGTCGACCAATGATAGCATGCATGGCAATTAGCGGTTAATTCGACCAATATACTAGTGACCTGGTGACCAAACCTATTTTAGCTGCCGAATCTATTTCGTCCTCTTGCGGAGAGGACGAAAAATACTCGGCAGCTAAAATAGGTTTGGTCACCAGGCTACCAACGAGAGAGTGGCTACAAGTCCGTCAAATATTTTTATTTCTTATGTTTTTACTTTGCATTTCTAAGTTGTGACCCAGTGGGCAGAGCTACGAGATCGGACACAGCGCACCTTGTCCCGTCTGTTCTGCTATGAGGACCTCAGTGACAGGAAGGCAGTCTGCTGACGTCATCTGAGCCGTCCCGTACGCCAGACCCTGGGTGTTCCACAGGCCAAAGGAGTTCACTTCCAACCCGTCCGGCCCGCCAATGCGTATGGTTCTCTCAAACACCGCACCAGCTGAAAGACGACGGTATCTGGAATATCTTTATCTGTATAACCGGTATAACCGCCCTTCGGCATAACATCCAGCTTCGCAGGCACGCGGCGCGGCGGCAGCGTTACACCTAACCTTCGCACATCTAACTATAAACGTTGTTTAAAGCTATCTAGTGATGATACCCCTACTATACTGTACTTGGTGGCAACGAGTCTGAACACGTCAATCCTTGGTTGATAGCTCTGGTACTTGAAGGCATGGCTATTTCTTGTTCTTTTCTGAGCTGGTTTTAGTTACTTAGTTGGTAGACGGTAAATTCTTACCATGAGTGCCGCCACTAGTTATAACTCATCATTGTTAATTCACAGATTTAACAGAGTATACCATATATCAAGACTCACCCACCCTTGATGCACTGCTGTGGCATGTCGGTTGGAACGTCCTGTTCAGTACACGCACCGCCCGAAATGGTGTACATTTTCCCCTGAGTAAGGCATGGTATAAATGAATAGCATGTTGGGAATTGTTGTTATCCTTACCTTACTTCATACCTAGGAAACTGATGTTAGACCTATGGTTTCCCGCCACTGAAGGTGCACATGCGCACTGGACCCCAGAGCCACTCTGAGTGGACACGTAGCAGAGTGAATATACCATGATGTTGTGTCTGCAATGCTGAGTCTGAGCATCTTTGTATATATCCTGGTTAGAGGATAGTATGCGGTAAACAGCTGAGGCATCAGAGAGTGAAGACTTCTGGCGGTCGACAACCATGAAAAATAGCTCGTAGCGCGAGGACCGTTTTTATGAGTTTATAGTCTGGTCATACAATGCATGTTTCCTTTCATAGTATAACAGTTACATGTAATTTGTGGCCTGATAACTGGTTCTTTCGCCGTACAGTGCTAACTCCGATGTCCGGCATCTACCAACTTTAGATCCACAACGTACGTTGGCTTCTTTCTTTTCCCCATTATTAATAATTTATATACGAGAAGTGTACAGTCAACTGCAATTTTGCATTTATCAATGTGTGTGAAATAAATAAACAAACCAGTTCATCAATTTATAGGGTCGCAGACTACATGTTTGTAAACTTTTATTCCCCACCTCCTTGTAGTTGATAATGACTTTGGCCAGGAGCGGGGTCCCTGAGTTGTTGAGCATCTGGTTGAAGGCCATTTTCTTGTTGTCGAAGTCGTACGACACCTCGATTGTCCCGACGAGCGTCTTGGGCTCCATGTTTTGCACATAGCCCTGGGCCTAGGTGTAACGTTACATGAAACACTTTAACATTAACAACATGAGCGACATCACATGCGTGGTAGCCTCTACCAGGCTTCAGAAGCGGCTGGAAAGAGTAGAAATTGGTCAAATAGCATATATAACATACCAGGGGAGTTGGTCCGCTAAATTAAAGGAGCTCCAGACTGAGAGCGGCAAAATGTGCCTCTTTTAGCGGACCAACTCCCTTGGCATGTTATACAGTGCATGTCTATTTGGCCAATTTCTACTCTTTCCAGCCGCTTCTGAGGCCTGGTAGAGGCTACATGCGTAATACAGAACCATACGTTTCTCTCGTGGTAACTTTTCAGTCAGGGCAAATCTCGTTACTATCTCACACAGCTTCTAATGTAGGTAATTGGCGAATGTGTCCCGTGCAAGAAAATGAATCATTGGAATAAAGCGGCTCAGTATATAAAGACATACTGGTTACGTTCACGTACACTGTAACGGAAGGCGCAATAGGAGAATTTAAACACCGGAAAATTGAGAAAAAGTAGAAACTGAAAAGTTTATATACCTGCACCATGGTGGCTTCCCACTGGTTGGGGGTGCAGCAAGGTTGTGGTTGGGCGGACACCGAGGCCACCAGGGCCGAAATGGCCAGCACTACAACGTACATGGCTAGAGAAGGGTAAAGTACTGTAACAGACCCTTGTAGTGAGTAGGGTAAGCGACCTGCTCCGTTTTTATACCCTTGATGTTTACGTACCACTGAGAATATCATGTGATGGTCGGTCAGGTGACTTTGCTCGGGTAGCAGCTGCTTGATTCCCTTGAACTCTGGACAGGTGAATTCTGGTGACCCGGTACACGCTAGCCTGGAAACACTGACAGCTGTACATTGGAAATTATCAAAGACCTGTTCCTACAGTGACAACCCCTTGAACTCTTGAAAAGCAGCCTTAGTGTGTTTCAAGGTTGAATAAATAGTGGGGAAATGAATTGCAGCTATTTTATTATCTTCATAGATAAGGTAATGTTTGTAGTTTGGTGGGTTTTGTGTGTGTTTAATAGCATACATGTATGTCTATAGGATAACGGAGTATATAGTAAATCGTGGCTTGATAAGAAAGTACACTCCACACCTTGCCCATACGCGGTCCAAAAAAGGCGCCGCCAAACGGCTGAAGATCGTTGCAGAAAACCCGCATCCAGCAGGGGCGAAAATAATTTGGATCGCTAGGGGTCCCCTTTGAAACCTGCGGATAATTCTGAAACTAAAGCCCCTGTCACACATAGCCAAATATGGCCTCCCGAACACTAGCCGAACTATCCCCACCCCACCCCCAACCATGGTTGTAGGTCGGGAGCAGGGTTGGCTGGCCATGGGTCGGCTGGTGTTCGGCCAGGTCGGCTACTGTTCGGCTGTCAAAATGTTTAAAACATTCGGGTCTGGAGAGGAGGTTCGGCCATGGTTGGCTGGTGGTTTGCTGGTGTTCGGGAGTAGGTCGGGGCGTGGTTGGCAGTCAAATTTAACTCAAATTTGATTCGATTCGTATCAAAAGGTAGGCGTGGCCTAAATCTGGTCAGAATGCTCCCGAACCTCAGCCAACCTTGGTTTCGGGGGAAGGTTCTGAATGTGTGACAGGGGCTTGACAGAAGAAAGGACGTCGAACCTTAAAACACGTTCAGTCTACAAGTCCAGACATGCTGTAGTGGGTGTTGGGTACATAACGTAACAATGGGAAACTATGTGTCTGGTATTATAAAGCCTGCAAAAAGAGTACTGAGCACAGAAAAAGTTGAAGCGGTCGTTACTGAAAGGAAGTTTTTGTACAAGAGCTTTTATACAATCAAGCCGCCGTGAAGGTCTTGACACCATGTACCGTATCGTTCTTTTAGTAAGTAAAAGAGGTGCTCGATACCACTCCTACACATAAAAGAGTACAAACTTTAGACATTCATGTGTTTAATGGTGATATTGATGCCGGCATGTGACTCGACAAAATATACAACTACTCCATAAGCAATGTGCTTTGGTGATCTGATCACACTGGAATATTGAAGAGATCTACAAATATATAACATTGTGAGTGACTAGAGCACTTGGGTGTGGAAATCATAGCGTTGATTGAAGACTTCTTACGTACATTGGCACGATTTGTATAGACTATAATTATGTTATTGATACTCCAAATAAACATTAAATGGTAAATGTGTAAATTGAAATACAGTCAGGCAAAATGTGATCAACAGTATGTATTGTATCGACTCGTCGTCATTTGAATACAGAGTCAATCATAACTTGTTCTACCGTTCCACAAATATTGCAATGACTAACGTGAAGACGAAAACTAATGTACGCAGAACAGTCGGCCTTTGCATTTGCTGATTCTATCACTTGCGAGATTGTATTTTGTATCGGATTGAGTTGGTCACTACGGTAAAGAATATAGACACATTACGTTTTTGTTTTCACCCATCTACAATCCGCCGTTCTCTTCTTTTTAAATAAACACAACTTGCATATGCAAAAACTGGTGTCGACAGCACAAACATTTAGAAGATACACATATTTCTACACGTCATCGTGACGGGTGCACATATTTCTACACGTCATCGTGACGGGTTCTGCGCAAACGTCCATTTAAGGGGCAAAATGCAAAATTTGACATTACTCTTAACAAGACGACTAGTTGCGTCTTTTTATCTCAACAAACACTCTCATCAAGTCATAACAATTGTTTACATATCTTTCACCTGATTTCCATGTCAAATTTTATACTTAACCCCTTCAGTACCACAAAATATGACTTTGCGTGCACAGCCGCAAATTAAATAACACCATACATTGTACATAATGAAATATACATGTACATCATTACATACACAAATACCGCACTAGACGTTTAATCTAGTGAGGCATTTGTGTATCTTTTGATGTACATGTATATGTTTAAAAACATGGTTCTCGTTCGTCGTACAAACCGAAGTTCGGCATAGTTCCTTCATATTTCATTTCGGAGATAAGAATGGTAATTTTTTCCTCCCAAAAAACAAAACGTAGACATTTTAAACACTTTCGCACAAGGACTATTCCATTTGAAAAGTTACGGAGGGGGCGTTCTGAAAACTTTCTTTACAATTATTACTCATCTCCATTCTATAAAAATCTTCGTTCCTGCTAACCGTCAAATGTCAACTTTTAAAATGAACTAGCCCTGCATGAAGACTGCAGTTTGTAACGATGAAAGCTATTGGATGACCGGCGCCATACTATGTTGAGTACGTTGTCGTTCCCTGGGCGTGGCAGTGAGTTCTGTACGTTCGCTGTTAGTCTGTTACCCTTCCACTGTTGGGCGGTAGGCCTTCTTTCTGTCTCCAAAGGGCGTACCGATGTTGGAACCATTTCTGTGAGGGGAAAAAAAGGAACAATTCAATCATTTGTGCAAGTTGAAGTTGACGACCAGACATTTTTGCCATGAAGCGCTAGCTGTCGCTCAACGCCTTTTTAGACGCCTGTTACATTCTACCGGGCTTCAAGAAGCGGCTGGAAAGAGTAGAAATTGGCCAGATAACATGTACATGCCAGGAAAGTTCATCTGCTAAATAGTACAGTTTGCCGCTCCCCTGACATGTTATCTGTCTATTTGGCCGATTTCTACTCTTTCCAGCCGCTTCCCGAAGCCTGGTAGAGGCTAGACCCCTGTCATTTCGTCCTGTTCTCAATCTAAAACTTATGAAAGCTGTACAACTCTTGATGTGTTTTTCGGTTGAGACAACAAAAGTTTCGGACGTCAACACCCCAACCTCTGACGTTGGTAGAGTTAACAGGCAGAGACGTGTGACGTCTGCAGTTGACACAACTTTCATGTGCGGAAGCACAGCCCCCGTCTCGAGTATTTTATGGCAGCATCTCAAGAGTTTAGTCAACAATCGTAGAACTCTCCTTAAGTTAATACACGTCTACTTAAAGATTGTTATTCGCTGCGTGGCTAGCACAAGTCGAGCGTAGTAAGTCATTCGTCCTCCGTTAACTTCATTTATTTGAAAAATGACATTTTAGCCCACATTTTGGTCAGGGATTGTCTCACAAGTTGGTACGTTTCTCCAAGGAAATCGTATCGTGAAGGGAGCGGGCTCGTGTTTGAACTTTAATGTACTATACGGCTTTCTAAACGAGCAACGGTGTAATGGCGGAATGAGTGACGCCAGGGACACGGGTTTGCTTTGGAACTAATTGAGTGGTGACATTTTCATGGTTGCGTTACAGACGTTTATATTTGTTGAGAGACGATTTGAGACGTTTTGAGGTAACCACAGGCGGCCCGGCTCACACCAAGGAATCCCCCACTGACACGGCTGCCCATTTTCGGCGTGAGTAACTTTCCTTGGCCCGAGGAGTAAGTGGGTTAAATGAGTTTGTTTAACCGACAGAGCGAATCCGAACCGTACACAACCGTGCGCACACGTATCCGCCACGGGAAAACATGACCCTCGAGGACGGACAGTGATTGACAGGCGAGAGTTGACTGATGATTAACACAAGAGGGAAAACAGCCCTCTCCTTCACTTTATTTCATCTCTACAAAACCATCGCTGACGGTGATGTGAAGACTTGAAGAGACATTTCGGCTCTGTAACATGCGTGTTTTTTTTCTGTGTCACAAGATCAAAGACTGTCTTTATAACTTAACTTCTTTTATATTTCACAACCAGAATGGGTATTTTAGGTTTCACATTTGTTAAGACAGGTTGATTTATAATCTTCTTAAAGAGAATCAATAAAAGGAACCTTAACTGAAATGTTCTCCTCTTTGCTGAAGCTAAGATAACGGGGTTTGAACCTAGTCCGTGTTTGACAGGAACACAAACTGCCCTTTGTGCACAAACAACAACATCCGAGATATTTGTTCTCCTCGGAATGAAAATCTACTTATGTAAGAGGCCTCGTGTTTTAACGATAGTGATCTTCAATTGTCCCTATAGTTTGTGCTCTAATTATCCAAAAATCATGTGCATGTATTCTTCTGTTATGATAAATTACCGTCGCAAAAATATCAATTAAACATGGCTAAGGAAGCAAGCATTCCGCTAGATATTCCGATATTCTTGCTGTTTAAAATTGGGTCTTCTACGGCTGTGTCTTTAGATAGGCGCCACTTATTCTACAAACAAGAGAAACAAGCTGCTCTTTCTGGGTCGGTGTGTTATACAATATGGTAAGGAGAGACCGTTTTGAGTTCACTAACTTCACTATGAATCAATGAAAAATGAAACACTGATAGTTCAAAAGCTACCGTGTATCTTACCGCTGTTTCTTCCACGGACAAACCCGACTCGGCAGCGATGATCTCCAGCGTGATTCCGTCGGGAGTCTTCGTCAGGTGGCCGAAGTTGTACTCCAGGATCCTCTCCTGGTCGTCGCTGATTCGGGACATTTGTCCGGGCGGGGAGAGCCTGGCCGTGATGAGCGTGGGGCTTCTGGAGGAGGACGACATGTTCCGCCGACCGCAGGGCACACGCCAACCGTTCTGGAGATATCGTGAGCACGGGGGCGCACCTGCGTGATATACACCGTCACGCCCTGTCTCCTGTTCTCGTCTTTTCAAGTGTTGTTTGTGGTTTTGGTTCAGCGACCTCGTATCCTCGGTTCAACCACCTGTAAGGGTTTTGAATACAACACAACACGCCGTCAGTGTACCATGGGACTCAGAACCACAGCACCATGAGATGAGCTACTGGAAGCTATTTCGGGTTACTGCACACAGATCGTAGCGGGGTCACAACAACACACGATCCAGTATCGTTTTTCGTTTCCTCGCGTAGCTGGCTTGGTTCTAGTTTGCCAGTGCACCTTTTTCGGGCGAGCTCGGCTTGCTCTCATAATATTTGTGAGGGCGGGGAGCGAATGACGCCGCCCTTTTTAGTGCCAACTACCGGCGCGGCGTAACCCGGGTCACGGGTGCAAACGATACGACGCACGCCTGTCAACGAAGTGTGGCACGTAGGGACTGTCCACCAAACAACGACAGGGTGGAGCGTAACAAGCTCCCTTTGTGTGCTCGTAGTCACTTTGGATAGCTTTATTATGTCTGCTAGCTGACATTACAACATTAATTTTTGCAAGCTAATCTTCCCGGACATTAAAACATACAGACATAAGACATACAAACTATACAAAAATAATTACGGCTAATATCTACATTTTATTACTTAAAAGGATTGACTGATTGATTTATGTACATACGAATACGAAGCTCCTCCCTACACTTACTAGCCGATTGAACGCCATAAGGCAAGTCACAATCATGTAGTAGCCTTTTTACCGAAACCACCACGTTCAGAATCTCTTACTTTTTTAAAAATCCATATAACGACCACACGATCGACCCAAGTTCTAACTCGCAAAATTGTCCTGCCACAGTCCAGAATACAATGTCAACATTTGTTCTAACTCAAAAGACTGGTAATAACTAGTAAGAATGGCAGCTTAACATCCCAAAGCTCGTAATGGCATAAACACCACGTTCGTGACAGCCAACCACCTGTTGGATTTAGCCTCCATCTTTACTGTTTATACTGTAAAGCCTGGTCTCCGTTATATTAGTCACTGCCACCCGAATTGTCGCACAATAAGGGCCAAACGATAGCGCACAGTCTTCAGCCATATACTCTCCAAGCAGAGGTTTAGGCTTCGGTTTATTTTTACGTGTTTTAGGTGTTTTTATCAGGCTTTCTTTTTTGTACTGGTATCTTTTTTTGTGCCAGCATATGGATACTGCCTTGCGTATTCAATACTGTCTTGCCAATTTGATACTGTCTTGCAGCCACCGAAAGATCTGCTTGGAGATTATCAGCCATGCCCGTTTGTGCTCCATTCCGTGTGTAACACTGGATCTTCCCTCGCACTGTCGCTACCTACTCCCTCCCTACTTGAAAAGCCGAAGGGTCCTTTCATTGGCAACGTCCCAGAAAATCACTCTTCTCAGTTTCAAGAGGCCGGCCTTTCCACGTCACAAGGGTGCTAGCGGTCATCAGGCAAAGAAGGGGGAGGTGTCCCAAACATCGGAGCACACGTCTTTGTTTATAGCTACAAAAACTAGTCCTGTTGCATACCAAGGCATTTGTAAGCCAGTGTCAGGGGTTGAAAGAGGCGATGTTTTGCTCAATGCCCTTTGACCCAATCTTAATCGAAACATCAGAAGAAATCGGGTTATAAATTGCGCGGAGAAAAGTGACGTCACCTGTTTTCACAGGTACTACAAAGGAGTAACCATTCTGACATTGACATGTAGGTGGAGGTCAGAGATCGCGATGGCAAAATGGCGGCTTTTGTGGCCCTTGGAACCCGAGCATTGTCGTCGTACAAGACAAATTCCCACAGCATTGAATTCTTGATTTGGTCATTTCCGATTCACAGTAGCAGCTACTAGCTGTGTTTCATTCAAAGTCGACTGAAACGGTAATGAAATAAGATTTCAGGTTAAGATTTGTGCGTTTCATCCTTCCGACTTTCCGCTGATGTTGTTAGGGTCGCCTGTCAAAAAGAGTCACAACTTCAACGTAATGAATCGCTTCCTAACATCTGCTTTGTTTGAGATTTCAGTCGAGCAGTTTTATTTCTCTGAGATTCGCATAGAATTCAGCACACAGGGCTTACGTAAGCCGGTATATGCATTACTGGCAAAACAGCTGTGTAACCATGGCTTGCCTAAGCTCTCCACTTTACCACAAGCCGGAAATCAAAGTGCAACGTGCTGTAGTGGTTTTGTTCAATGTAGGTCAGGTCAGGCTGTAGCATCGATACAGATATCGTCAATAGGACGGGCAAAAAGGACTGGGGAAACATTTGCTTATTGTTGTTGCCGCATTTGGTTCGCTTGCTCTTTGTGCTGAATACACATTTTAGTATTTTTTCCCAGCAATTAGCGATAATTGCTAAATAATTACAATAACAGAGCTGTTGTGAAGGTACAATTCATTACAAGTACCCCCTTCTCAGTACATTTCCGAATGAAAATAGAATAGAATGTAGTACTCAAACGATATGTGTCATATGAATCTGTCAACAATTGTAAGAAAAATTGGCTACATTATGTAAAAGATGTTACATAAAGATAACGTTTGATGATAATGGCTACTATTAATACCGATAACTATAGATAGACTTATATAATAATTAATATTCGCACTTTCGACTTTGATTAGGAAAGAGGTGTAGGCTTATGGTTGCCTTTGCTAATATCATAAGTAATGCCTGTTTAAGACAGATGTGCCAGAGAAGTGTTTAGGAGAAAGACACTCTCATTACGGATCATTAAACTTTTGCTCACACATCTTTCGGTACTTCTTTCGAATTAGGATAAGTCTTTTTCTTTTTCGCTTCAACGAACCTAGTGTTTCACAGATACCGATGTACGCCAAATAAGGTGGTCCAGTAGCCACAAATAATGTGCTTTTTCTCGGAAATTGGCTCCATAATTAAGATAACGCGCACCAGTACCTCATCGGCAATTAGTGTACTCCCCAATTAGTGGGACGGTACCAGAAAACAGTGATGGATATCAGCAAGCCAACAATAGACTCTCAGCCTTTCAGAACCTCGAGAATTAAAGAAGTCGAAGATTTTAGTCGGCGTAGTTGCTTCTTGCCACCAGCTGTAATTTCGAAATTTCCCCATGAACATGAAAAAAAGAGTCGTTAGTATACATTGAGTATAATGACTTGTCAGTGTAATAGATGGATGACAGACATTTCTTTTATGTCCTTTTGATCAATACAAAACGCTATTTCGTGAGCCCATCCCCTCCCCCTATACCCCATAATAGTTACATTTGACAGGTTCTTTGAATATAAAAAAAATACTGACTCCATTTGGGCGGGAAATTGTCACATCCTGTACATCACCGATTATCACCACCTTGATGAGCATTTTAGCGCAAAGCCCGCTGGGAAAATGTCAATGAAAAACCCGTTTCTGATCGATTTCCGGCGGAAATGGTCCACAGACCATGCGTGAATTTAGGCTACCTGTTAATGTCATAGTGTCAGGCTTTGATGTAGGGAATGAAGATTAGTCTCTACCAGGCTTCGGAAAGCGGCTGGAAAGAGTAGAAATTGGCCAAATAGACAGATAATAACATGCCAGGGGATTCGGTCCGCTAAACTCCAGTTTGCCGCTACTGTACTCTTTAGCGGACTAACTCCCATAGCATGTTATCTGTGTAGCTGTCTATTTGGCCAATTTCTACTCTTTCCTGCCACTTTCTGAAGCCTGGTAGAGGCTAATGGAAGATCGTAATGAATATTTTCTGACTGTCGGGCTGTCTGACTGACAGCTACTCCCCCACTTTTAAGTAACTACTCAATCAGAAGAGCCCAGCAGTCAGAAAACATACTAAGTATGGTCTTCCACCCTACATCTGCTTGGAGATTATTCCTCTAAATCTGCAATCATTATGGTTATATAACTGATCACCTCATTTTAACTTCTCGACGTTTGTAGTACGATTTAACAAGTTGCTGCTCTCTGTCATGTCAAAAGCTTGACAAGAGCCGATTTCTGGCGCTTATGTCACAACTTTGTGCGTAACGTTACACAAGTACGTACGTCCGACACCCACGGTGATGCCAAAAGATTATATAAGATTATGTAAGCTCTTCAACACACCAATCAAGCATATCGGAACATCTTGTGAACTAGACCTATGACCTCGTGTTTTACTCGTAGTATTTTCAAGCGTGTTGTTTTCAAGACGATCTGGGCGACAGAGGCATGCGTTAAGTGCACATTAAACGCCTAACGTACGGTCTGCTCGTCATGACCAGGACTGCGCGCCCTTATCAGGTGAGGCTGGATGTGTGGCTGTTTTTGTTTTTTTCTATTCCAACATGTAGTGACAAGACATGGTGACGGCACACTCATGTTTTTTCAACTTATTTTAATGCCGCCACCAACTGACAGAGGACAATACAATACAAACATACATGTACACCTGGGTGAGGTGAGGAAAGTCGTGTAAAGTGCCTTTCCCAAGGACACAAGATCGGGGGCATGGCAGGGTTCGAACCCGGGACCTCTTGGTTCCGAGTCGAACACGCTACTGTTTACACCACACGACCCCACTGTTTGTACGTGAATACAGACATGGACTGTCGTGGTGGTAACGTTGCGTAAAAACGCACGGCAACGGAAGCGTCCAGGTAGCTACGGTCATCAAATTAATGAATGGGTTACGTTTTAATACACGGTGATTGCGATTGGGTGAGCCCCTAACTCGAAGGGCATAAACTTGTTAATGAAATTAGAGACATAATCAGAAGAGCACGGAATGTCTTCAAAACTTTGGGGCAAGGTACAGAGTTTCATAATGATTTCATGTGATGTGCCGTGTCTTAATTATGATAAATAGCTTATTTTTGGTGATTTAATGATATTAATCTATTTTTAGCACAGGAAGGCAAGCCCTCGTGCGAAAGAACACACGCCCTTTATCTCGTTGTTATAGAGGCCTAAAATCCTACGACAGTGACGTCAAATGACGTCATGCTTTGCAAACATGACATCTACTTCTCATTCAGGTAAGGGGATAGAGGGTTGATTTTATATGTACGGCATTGATTTACAAAAACCTCGGCTGCATTGATAGTTTTTCTTTGACGTTTGAAATATAGAAGACACGGTGCCTAGAAGGTCTTCCCACGATAGTAGTCGTAAAGGACGAATGAAATGTTAGAATGCTGTTGTTTCCTGAAGTAAACGGCAATGTGTCGAAGCAAACTGTTTTACTGTATCATAACCTGACTGTCCTGTCCAAAACAACAGAGAACGTCCTGGCTGCGTTCTAGAGTGCGTCACTGAGAACGTATGACCTAATGCCTATGGCACGCTGCCTTTGACACTGACATTTGGCGACCCCCAACTCCATTCATATCTGCCCACAACCTCGGCCAGGGGCGTACGGAGGGCGACGGTTTGTCACCGTATTTCACTTCACAGTTCGCCCTTATCAGCGTCACCCCATTTGATAACATGGAAAAACCATTTTGTGAGGCCAAAAAGGCTTAATGAATATGTATGACCCTCTCCGCAAATTACTCTTTGTGACAAAAGAGAGATGACACAATGAATGTGCGCCAATTGGGCGTGAGGGCAGGCAGTACATACGCGACATCCATGTGTTGTCGCACAAAGGATGAAAACACGGGAAAAACATTCCTTGCATAGAAGTTTTTACGTCAATATTTTGACGGCCAATTTTTCTGTCGGTCACACCTGGCGGATGGTCCTGAATAGCAGTAGATCGATTGGGACATAACAGTCAAAGACCACTGGGTCCCCGTCCTTCTTATATTGGTAACAACGACAGATGCCTGAAATTGATCATCATTTTACATGTAAAAGCCTTGGTACATTAAATTCGAATTCGCCTCCCAAAACGTTTGCTTTCTTTTATTTGCTTTCTTTTATTAAATACAGCTACATAATAGTTTGGATATAAAACTTTGAAAGACATTTCTTTGAAACACGGTATCTACATTTACACCTGGCCGAAAGGCCGAAAGTATCAATACAAAGATCTCACCGATAATGTTTATACATGTAACCTCTTTGTCAAACAAAAAAACGTCGGTTTGGACATAACGTGTTAAGTGTAGTGATATAGCCTTGCCTTTTCAGTTTAGTGTGCCAAAACAGACGAATATCAGACTAATTTCCCACGCGTGAATTTCAAAGAAATTTCAGTCTGTCACCTGTGTTCTACATCAAGACCTTTTCCCCTACTTGTTCTGAGATTTGTGTCAAGGCAATGAAGATGAAATAGTTCCAGAGAAAACAGCCTTACGTAAGCCTTATCAGAGTGCCTTACCTGTCGTCTGTTCTTGCCGCGTACAGTGTTGAGACGACCCGGTGAGTACGGTGTGTACGGTCGGTCCCTGTCGTGGTCGTGACGTGACTGATCCCGCTCCCTCCGCTCCGTGCTGTGTGATTCCCGCCCGCCAGTGAGCTATTGTTGTCGTGCCGCTCGGTTCACATGCTGATAGGCGATCATCGTTACTCCTTCATTCATTATGCAGCAGTCGTCACCGACAGACTTTATGCACAAGCCGCATGTGTTTGTATAGGGCCGGACAATACCGCACAGCGTGGGCTAGACCATTCTAGAAAGTTTGGGGTGGGTTCTGAAGTAGCCCAAAAAAGTCCAGAGGACACTAGTACAAAGAAAGTATGTCAATGGTAAGCGATCGATGTGAGAAAATAAAAATGTATAAGGACTAATATCTAACAAATGTAGTGGCTTCGTCTCGTTTTATTGGCACTTCCTATAAAATTGTACAGTCCTTCCTGGTGTCCAGTTGGGACAAATCATTATTTCCCGACTTGGGACGTCCCAAAGACATTAGTAACTCTCATGAGATGTGGTTGAATTCCATTTACATGTTTGTTTAGCATATTCTTGTACATAAACATCAAACAGTAATCATATAAGACCACTGGCGTGTACAAGCCATTTGACTAATCTCTCAAAGATATTAACATAATTTCATCAAAAACTCAGATTTCCATCCACTTAAAATACCGCTTTGAAAACGAACGATAAGTATTACCTGTCATGTGATATTAGATCGGTAAATTATCTCTAAGCTCTTGTAAATCATCTATACTCAAGATGTCTGTACAAGAGATATGTCCGTCCTCTGTTTATAGCGAACCAACGCACAATAGTGAGTTTAAGATTGGTCTTTATGGTTTTCTCACAATTGTCCCCAGTCTGTTCTTACAATCTTGGAAAGTAAGGAAAAAATAATAATGACTTACATAAATGAATTAGCACAGGCTCGTAAAATGGTGCCGATACCTTTTCTAAAGCTGTCCTATATGTCGGTTGTGGCTTGTTTCGATTTAATATTTATAGGTTACTATTAAGTGTTTCTTGCACGCATATACGTAAGAATTTGTGAAGAAGAAAGTACCAGTATTTTCAGTATTGTTCATGGCATGAAAATACCAATGGATGTGTTTAGAGGTATGGTTGTGTGAATCATTGAACACAGGTAGGCAATGTGATTTAAGTGTTTCTGAACTGCCCTCCATACAGTCGTGACAAAATGAAATCCTTTTAAACGTCGGTGAAACGATTTCAACGTTTCTGTCAGTTCAGAGGGTGATGTAGTGTGACAAACTGTTATACCATGGCCCGACCGTGCAGGTAGATCCGAGTTTCGCCGTTACCACGAACCTTTAGACTTTCCTGAGTCGGTAGTGTATCAAATCCGACCTTTGCACAACATATTGGCTTAAGTAACCACTCAGGTACTTACATGCACGTATTTTCGACTCGGACGACAAGCATACGCGAGTAAGATTGTGATGATAAAAACACTTAAAGAAATCCTCATGCTCCTTAGCCGGATGAATGGGATATCACTGTCCTACATTTTTTTTAGCCATGGGCCAGTCAATGTACCATAAACGTACTATTAAATGATGGACTTCATCTGAGAGATATTTATTTGATGTACATATAGAAAGCTTATTAAACCTATCATAAATCACTGTTGGTATACATGTACCTGCCGCCCCCCACCCCACCTTTGCTGAATTTTTTACGTCGTTGTATGTTCTACAAACATAAGGCAGGCCACACGTTC
Organism: Branchiostoma floridae x Branchiostoma japonicum; assembly: GCA_013266295.2. Taxonomy (NCBI): domain Eukaryota; kingdom Metazoa; phylum Chordata; class Leptocardii; order Amphioxiformes; family Branchiostomatidae; genus Branchiostoma; species Branchiostoma floridae x Branchiostoma japonicum. Next base: position 20,579,083 of record CM023824.1, on the reverse strand, counting down.
ACAAATAGCACGAATAAAACAGCACTGGTAGCTTTCTCTTGCAGATGATATTTTGCAACTTGTACATGAGCAGGACAAAAGATTAAGGGATTATGACGTGAACACAGAAATTATGCGTATCTATACCTAACTCTTATTTATAGCTTTGTTAGCCGGACCAACTGTTTCTCTTACAAGACAGTTGGGACAGTATCTGTACACTGCATTCGAAACAAGAGATAAGTTCTTGAAATGATAGTTAAGTAGACATCATTGTAAATTTGTTTTATATTCTTGTCATGCTTAATATTTTGTATTTGTTTGTACAGATGTTTTTATGCAATGTATTGCTCTGTTGTATTTAGCGTATTGAGTGTAATGTCTCTTGTTTGTTTTAATTAATTGTAATTTTAAAACTGTATTGCTGTGGTCCAAGGTGGCCCAAAAGCAACGAAATAAAGTTCAAAGTTCTTATACATTTCCTCTACTGGAGAGTCTTCTCTGTCTTCTTTTCAGTTCACTTTACTTTCTTAAATTGATGGGTTAAGCAGGGGGGGTGCAACAGGTGGTCACGTGACGAGGCACAGGTGCATTATTGGTAGGTAGCATCTGTGACAGGCCGTCTGCACAATGGAACAGACCAGGCGGAGGAACGGTCGCCACCTGGTACACTGGAGGGACGTCTCCGGGGACAGATAACGAGAACGCCACACATCCGTCCTCTGTACTGGTTTCAACGTCTTCTCTGAATGACACAGTTTGAAACAGGGTCACAAAACTTTTGGATAGATAATGACTTTTATTAGCAAAAAGGCAGACTAACACAGTTGAGTCTGAAGTATCATGCTTATTTACATCTGACATCTTTAAAATCAATCACAATACTTAAAGAAAACAGCTATCAATAGAGGATTTAAAACATGACTCATATTGCTAAGTTCAGCACTTTTTAAAATACGATGAATCATATATAATCGGAAAAATAGCGAGTGGTCTGCTTAACGTAGCTCGAGCATATAGCTTTTGATGTTATAAAATATATACAACAAGGCGAAGAGATAATTCGACACAGCACATAAGTTACGTTTACATAATAATTATGCATTTCTAAACAAGCAAATAGGTTGACGACTAGTTGTTGGCTCCTATTATTTCAGTGCCTTTCTTGAAATCGTAAAATGTATAGAGACTGAAGTAGATGTCAAGATCAATATAAATCAGATCACACGGTAATGGTGCCCTGTGATACAAAGTGCCGAATAAAGTTCTTATGTCGATTGTCGATGTATCTTGCTCGACGGCATTTCAATCGTCACGAACAGATTCTATTGAAACTTCCATCTGAGTGTATCATAGCAACACCAGAATCGTCGTAAACACACTTTTACACAATCTAACAGGGAATAGAAAACTTCAGCACGTATGTTCCCCACTAGGTACGACCTCCAACGGTTTAAATCTAGGGTGAACAAACATCTGACCACGCAGTCCTCACTGTTACCCAAAACATGCAAGTGGCTCTCTCGAGCCTTGTTTTGAGGTGAAAACTGAAGTAAAGTAAAACAAAAAAAAAGAAAAAAAATGTTTTGTGGTCCAATAGTTTTCACAACAACGCTCCCCTCGGTGAGACCGCAGCTGGCTGGCTGGTGCCCGCGTCCACAGGGAGAGCTAATGGGCCGTTAAATTTCCTACTGGACAAGGCACTGTCACTGGCAGTTAAACAATATACCCCACCGGTACCATGTAATTGGCTTCCGGTGTGCTATAGCTTGTTATTACGGTAATCTGGAATCATAGTCAGAATTCATCATGCCAGACCATGATAGTCGTCGAAAAAGAACCCTCAAGTTTGCTTTGTACATAAGGGCAACTTTGTTGGGGGGGGGGGGGGGCAAGATGGAATATTTTAGGGGTAAATAGCTGGTCTTTTCCATCAAAACTTTGAATGGAATCGGTGCACCTGTATTGAAAAGACGTTCAGGTTAAAATTACACGTTTAACACAATATAGCCCTCCCCCTCTCTGTATATATATTAAAGCCCCTGTCACACATAGCAGGACCATCATAACCAAAGCTAGGTACTGATCTTCACCTGAGTGAAGTGAGGAAAGTCGTCTAAAGTGCCTTTACCAAGGGCACAACATCGGGAAATGTTGGAAGATTCGAACCCAGGACATATGGGTTCTGGACCAAACACCCAACCATTACGCCACACGATCCCACGAATTACATTACAGTTACTAGATACATTACAGTTGACTAGATACAATACAAATAAAGGGCAGAGAGTACTCTCAACTTCAACTGAACTTAATCTTTATTTCATCCTTGTATAACAACAGACATGTCAGTATCAAACGATGCATAATATATTCACTTTTTGTTTATATACAGTTGATAGTGAGCAAATTCCACATTCGAGAGAAAATGTTGAATAGATATAGAAACGACGCGTTCTTCCTTTAAGTTTACAACGATTCAAAGATTATCATCACAATGCGGGTACTGCGAATGGTGCTCCCCATTGTAATATTTCTACACAGTTTTCCATGTAGAGTAGCGTAGCTTTTAGAATTGTCGATCAGTCTAGCCAGCTTAAAATTTGTACGATCTCATGATTTCGGTTCCCAACAGCTTGCCATGCACTGTACCTGATCGTTGTGTAATACATTTGATTTAATGTGTAAGCCGCGCATTGCAACAGGGAACCCTCGCCAGCTGTATACAGCACATGTACATTGATATAACTGAGCACTTATCCTAGCCTGGGTGCCATCCGATTTGTAACGGCTACCCCGAAAAAAAACTTTTTTCGGGGTAGCGAATGCAAAGGAGCCATGTTACAAAACGGATGGCACCCAGGCTACACTTATCCGACTGAAACACGATTTATGACAATCATCATTTACCTGCGAGAGCCAAGTCTGAATATCAGCTTGTCTTGTGCAACATTAGGTTTGAATCTGGATACTTTGTATCACTGTAAATGCAACATTCGGATTAAAAACAAGAGGAGTACATGGACAACTGACGTTTTGTATTGGCAAGGAACGTACCCGCAAGGATAGTGCGGATAAAGATGTTGGTGTGCAAATGATTTTTTTTGTAAACAAAAAAGAGCCCAACTGGGTTTTCCATTTGTCATTCCACAGTGTTTCTATACTTTGAATTGTATGGAGATGTATTTTTAAGTTAAACAAACCTGTTGATGCACTTCGAATTCCTGATACCAATTCCAATTATTCCTGGCACGATTTTTCACGTCTTCTTGAATCTTGACGAGTGACGAGTAATAGTGGCGATTTAAACCTTGTCCAGACAGTCTTGTTTGGCACGTGCACTTCAAATTGTACTCAACTACGCGCTTAGAAGAATGTGATTTTCGTGATTGTCTTCTCACTGGGAAAGTATTGACAGGCAATTTTGGCCTGTAATATACACATGTCAATATCATGAATCTCATCATTTTGCTGAAAAAGGTTACAAATATTTCATGTTACACCTTCTGAATTGCATTTAAATGCCCGAAAAATGATTTTTTTTCGACAATTCCGACATTCATGTCCAAATAGAGTAGTATGTACATGAAATTACATTGTTCTGTATTTTGCCGATAGTGTTAACTGGGCTGTAAGACATAGGAAAAAGTGTGATTTCCCCAGAATAATTTTCTAGCTTGACATATGTTGATGAAAGGGAATGAACCAAGTCTAGTCTGTGTCCAATTGCACAATGTATAAAATTCAGGCATATCCCAGAATCTTGTCTTCCTTTGCATCACAAGTATTACACCAGTTTGAAATAAGCTTAAGCGGAAATGTTACCATTATGTACAAAAGATGGGTATTGTCCGCCACAAAGATAAATTGCTCTTATTTTACAGAGTTTCGGTACAGTCAGAGATATCTTGTCAAATCTGGCAGACAGTAGGTTTACAGTTTTACATTGTTCTGAAAGCAGCGAAGACCATTTTGGCGGTACGTGACGTCACTGACCAAAATGGCGCCTATAATGCTGACATTGATGTCCCGTGGTTTGGGAGGTATTTTGTCCTAATGTCAGACCCAAACATACCGTCCAACAGAACATCCTCTTGAAGCAGTCCCAGGGCACACCCCTGGTGCTGTGAAAAGTTCGCAGGAATGTTTATCCGTTCACGTCATTCTAAAAACTTCTGTCGCTCGCCTGTACTGTCTCCAATTCAAGGCAATGTTCCTGTCACAACATGGGTCCATTATCCTAATAACGGTGTCATACTGTGCATGTCATTTACCTTGATGACGTAGAGCAGTAGGAGAAGGTACCACCCTGTGTTCTGTAGACAACCAACGGTTAGCCAGCAGCCTTCATTTAATGTCTACATATTTTGGATTCGTATTTCTGCCACCGTTATGAGGTAAATTTCACATCACAAATTTGAACCATCGTCACTCCTATTGCAAGACAGGGTTCAGACTCCTCGATTGTTGTCGTTTGTTTGCAGTTGTGGCTCGTTGAGCTTTTCGTCCGAGCGATGATATGGTCACTTTGAGCACGGGCTTCTTGTCCTTACCAGCTTCGGGTGTGCCCGTACTGAACAATTCTGATCGCTGTAAGTTCTCCGTGCCTTACATTTATATCCTGATAGCGACTGTGTGGTAGGGAGTCCCGCCATTTGAATGTCGTAGGACCCCGCGTCGGTTCCATCGTGCATAGCAACTGTGTTTGAAGAAGTACCCATTTGTCCAGAGGGCGTTTCACCACTAAACTGCGGACCACGCTCGCACACGGTCCCCACGGCTTGCGCCTGCGCCCTGCGCTCCGCTCTCCCGCTCCCCCCGCTGCTCCCACTTGCGCCTGCGTCATCCTCGTCTTCGTCGTTCCAGTGACCCTTGTGGGAGCAAACCTCGACGTAAACTTCAGAAGCATCCTTTTTCTTCTTCTTCTTCTTTTTGTCCCGCCCCTCGGAGTCTATGGTGCACGCCTGTTGATTGGTGACCTCCTCCACGTCGGCTGTGCTGGGCACCGTTGCCCGCCTTGGCGACACTCTGTTCTGTAAGGTGAACAGGACGGGCGGCCCGGGTAGAATGGGCGGGAAAATACTGTGTCCTCGAGCAGACGATTCTGGAACAGAACAGGCAACAACACGTCAGGTCCAAAACACATTGCCCTGTGGGGTGCAAAACAGCTTCTATATGATTTCTGTCTGGGACCGGCATTTGTAGGACTACCTCTTGTAAATTTTGGCCGGTGAAAGACAGTATCTCTTGACTTATTCGAATGGCACAACGCTAGCAGCGAGTGTGATGTAGGCCCCCCCCCGCCCCCGCGTCTCTGTTCAAGATACCTCAGCTGATGTTGAAACGTTGTCCATGATCAAGGTTGTGTTATAAGAACCTTATTTTCCTACCAACCTGATGAAACAACTCACGGGACCAACAGGTACTGGCTCTCCTATCATACAAACACAGTTGACGTACCTTCTCCGTGCTCCTGGATCTTCCTTGACTCTCCAGGTCTCTTCTGTAGCTTCTTACTCTTCTTCCTGCCCTTCTTTGTCTTTCCTATTGAACAAGGTATAACCATGTTTTATAGCCAATAAAAGGACCCGGAAATGTCCACCTGTTATGTTACGAGTATGCCAGACCCTGTGTCCAATACTGGTCTGAATTGTAGTTTTTTGTTTTTGTTTTTTGTTTTTTTGTTTTTGTTCAGAATTGTAACATGACAATACAAAGTGTGCACTAGGCAGCAAGTATGCTGGTAGCGTGCAAACCTAACACATGATACTCATTTACACCTGAGTCAAGTGAGGAAAGTCGTGTAAAGTGCCTTTCCCAAGGTGTAAATGACTCTCGAATTCGAAAAGCAAGATCAACAGCAAATTCTAGACACGCTTGAGGAAAAGCATGTATGCACAGAAACACATACATACACATGGTCCTAGAACAGTCAGACTGAAGACTTTATACCCGTACCTGATGACAGTGCTGTTTCTGTCCAGTCTATCCCCGGCTCGTCCGATATGGACCTCGGCAAACCCGCGTGTCTCTCGAATTCACTACAGATAAAGGACGATGAAAAGTGACATTAGATCCAAGTGTATGAACACCAGGACAACGATAGAGTGTGGTTGCTCTAATGCTGTCAATCATTGATATCGTAGATATCAACTCAAGTGGCAGATATGACCTGGTGGTGTAACTTTAGAGTTAAGAGGACACACATACATAAACTTTTTCGCCATATGATCGCAGAGATCTAAGGCTTTCTGCAATACATGGATCTACAAAGATCTACAACTACACGATGACCGTCATATTTCTGTCCGTTTAATGTTAACATTTATTATACTAGAAAACACGTGTCATGGAAATGTCATGAAATGCACTGCGGAGTGTAAGTAGTAATTCCTATAAAAAAGGAGAGTGGATTCATTCCTCAAGCTAACCGACATCTTTCACACCACAGTCGTCCCTCCCTCAGTGAGACATCTGGAGCCGCATAGTTCACTTTTAGAACTTTTATTCAGCCTGTCACCGATGACAGGCAGCTAAACGTGAAATATGCGGCTCCTGATGTTTCACTGAGGGAGGGACGACTGTGGTGTGCAAGATGTCGGTTAGATTGAGGAATGAATCCACTCTCCATTATAAGTAGTGATTCCTACTTACCCCTGAGTCTTGAGGGACTGTGATCGGGGCTTGTTGACCACCTGGACGGGGTTGAGGAGATGTTCCCAGGACTGAGTCAGCTTCCTCATCTCGGACCGCGGCACCGTCTGCTGACTCTTGGCAGGAGGAGGCAGGGCAGTGCTCACAGCTGAAACATGCGGAGTCAATTGTCAAAACTTTGCTGCGTGCGATTATCTACAACAAACCGTGCATACGGGTTGTATTTACACTGGTAACCGTATCTTGAGTTTGATTTTGTTACTTGATTTTAAAAAAAACAACTATAATCTTAAAGCAGAGCTCGAATTGTGCAGCAGTGACTGTCATTTACCTGATCTTTTCGGTCTATACCCTTTCAGCGGTGCGAGTGGTGCCGGCCCGGTATATAGCGGAGAGGGGGGACCAGACGCCGCCGACGCCCGGCCGGCTTTCGCGATGGACGCCAGGAGGGGGTCATACTCCGCAGCCGAAGAGTTCGCTCCCCCTCTCTGCTCCAACACGTTCGAATGAGACCGTGACCTTTTTCTCGTCAGAATCTCGTGCTTCGGCCGATCCATTCGCGAAGACGTGAAACTTTCCACCCGATGGGCCGGGATGGGGTCCAGTCGTCCGTACGGAGACGGCGCGTTTCTCAGGGGCAGCGTAGGAAACGTGGCGGAGTCCAGAGTGTCCACGGACCCTGCACTTAGGCGGGACGGGTTATCGTCTTCCCTCTTCATAGCGGGAGGGGAGGGAAGACGGCTGTACTTTTGCAACGGAATTTCCACATCCTCTGCAGGACTGTTATCTTCAACAGTGGTCAGGAACGAGTTCGTTTGGATCGGAGCAAGCTTGGTGGACAACTTGGCTAGCCGGGAGCTGCCATCCCCGACTGCAATGCCAGGGGGCACTCCCATGAAATCTCCTGCGATTTTCAGTTCCCTGCTGTCCTCTTCTTGCGGCAGTGAGAAGGGTATGTTGGAGTCAATGTCCGTTCTCATGAGCGGTACATACGCTGCGTCAATGGACCGTCTGTTTAATGAGTTTCTCTTCGTCTTTCTAGCTTCGGAGATGACTAAGTCAGACCGTATCTGTGCGGCTAGTTCTTCCATTTCCAAACCGTGTCGGTCGGATGTCTCCTCCATGGCTGCAGCCTGACGGGTGCCGCTATTCAGCTCCTCTCCGGACAGATCTTCCTTGTCCACCGTCGCATCGCTCCTGGCTTCCTCACTGAGATAACTGTCGCCCCCACTGGACATCTCTGGTGCGAACTGTAGCCTGTAGAACGTGTCGCTACCTGGGCCCAAAGTCTCGCCTGAAGTCTCGTCCTCCGCGGTGGCTCGCTTACATTTCGGGCTTCTGCGAGAGAAGAAGTTCGTCAGGAATCCGAACCGTTTTTTGCGCACTGGGCTGATAGTATGCTGCATCTCGATGGTCTTAGCCGCGCTTTCTACGTCCACCTCGACCTCCGACACTCTGTCGGCGGCTTCCAGAAGGTCCAAGCACTCCTGGTGGCATCCCTGGATGGCGTAGTCCAGCGGAGTCCCTCCGTCGGCGTCTAGCGATGTCGGGCAGACGTTGAGCTTCAGCAGGAGACCTACACACTTGGCCTGCCCTGACGCGGCTGCCCAGTGAAGGGGTGTCCTGAAATAAAATGAAAGAACACGAAATCATTGACGTTGTACAACTTGTTTCAAAGAAAGATTATTTCACGTTCTTATGATTCACAAAGATGAAAATTATTGTATCATATAAATGTTGTATCTGAGGCGACTTTATACCTGTCATCAGGGTCCAAAGCCTCCAAGTTCGTGTACTTCAGCGTTGCCAACTCCTTCAGGGTGCTGCAGTGACCGGCAGCTGCTGCTAGGTGCACGCACGTTTTGCCGGTGTTGTCAATGGTGTTGACTAAGTGAGCGCCCCCTGTCGCCCCGAGGATGACATTGCAGCATGCCGTGCTGCCGTTCTGGGTGGAGGAACAAAGGCACGTTTTCTTATTGACTGAGTCACCGGGTTCAGAGTTTATGGAGAGGCTGTGCAAGCACTTATAAAAACAGACAAATTGCTTAAAAAAGGCAAATTGCAACATTTATTAGCACTTAAGTGATGTAAACTGTATCTTTGTTATACATGTATATCTTGTCTAATACTTACCTCTTCCCTCATAACCTCAATGAAAGTGGCCTGCAGGCCGATTTGAGCATCTCATGAATAAAGAAAAGCTCAAACAAACAAACAAACAAACTTACCTACGGTGGAATCTATTAATTATCTATGTCACAGAATCTATAAAAACACGTGTCATCTTTTAGTAAATATAACTTTCAGAAACTGTGACTAACCTGTGCAGCCCAGTGCAGGGCCGTCTTGCCGTCAATATCTATGGATGTGATGTCAGCCCCGCGCATGAGCAGAAGTTGCACTACGTCAGGACGGTTGTGAAAGGCTGCCCAGTGTAGCGTCGTCATGCCCTGGCGGAAACAACAACACCACGTTAGTGTCACAAGTAAGGACCGCCAAGACCAGGTTCGGCTGACATTCGGGAGTAGTCTGACCATATTTAGGCCACGCCTACCTTTCTATACGAATCGAAACGAATTTGAGTTAAGTTTGAGTCAAATTTGACCCCCGATCACGCCCCAAACACTGCTGACTTACTCCCGGATGGTTGGCTGGTGTTTTGCTGACTTACGGTCGAAAACCAGCCAACCTCTCGACCAACCCCCCGAATGTTTTAAACATTTTGAAACATTCGGCTGTAGCCGAATTCGCCGAACACCAGCCGACTCTGCGCCGACGCACTCCTAACCACGGTCGGCGGGCGATCGGCTAGCGTTCGGGAGGCCAAATTCGTGAAAGTATGACAGGTTTAATGTCACCGCCAAGCCTGTTACACAAGTAACCTTGCCTGGTAAACCAACCTTGCCTTGCCTCACAAATACGTAAAACGAGCTACTTGGCATTTAGCTGAAGATGAACTAGATATACTTTTAGAAAGTCACGCATAGCTCTTGAAATGATCTATATGTTCTTGCGGCGCTATAGCTAGCTAGGCCGAGTTCCTGTGCAGATTTCACCCAACCAAAATGTCTCTCACAGGTGCACGTAAAGAAACAAACACGCGAGCCCTTCGTGCTCGAAAAGTTCACCCGAAGATGCCCACCATCTTGAAAATAAACCCGCCATAACAGTGGCAGTATTGAGAAAATTGTTGAGATTCCTGCTGAGTGTTGTAGAATGATTTATGTCTGCAACTTTACGTTTACCATTCTAATACCTAATGCCGTTTTAGAGCCAAATATGATAAAAGAAACCAAGTATTTTCAGTGCTGATATCCCTACGTGAGTAACATGAATACGAAATGGCTGAGACAACAAAAGTTATCGACACCTGTGTTTCAAAATGACTTGACTTAATTGTAATGTATTGTTCTGAACCGCTCATCTCCCTCTTTATACAGCCACACTGACGTCATCTTCTGATACATTCTTCACTTTCAAATCTTCCACACACATATGTACAAGTCCCCAGTATCCTACTGTCCATATTGCACCACCGCGCCTTACTGTCGTTTAGAATATAGAACCAGACACGCCACCCACTCACCTCATTGTCAGGCTGGTTGACCTCCTCTTCAGACAGGTTCTGCATGAGGATGGCCATTGACCTTTGAGGAACAGACAACACAGTCTACATTGTAAAACTGGCAAAACCTGTACAAACACTACCACGTTATCTTTGTAAGTACTAAGAAACTCTCCATTGTTAGAAATTTTATTTTGCAATACGTAATGTAACGTAAACTGCGTTAATGTAAACAGTATAACTCGATGTAAATACCAATGTAAATCTGTAACCTAGTTTTTAAATAATTGCGTGTTTAACCTATTGTACTGTAATATGTACATGCTGAACCAGTAAATAGATAGATAAACAGTCTATATCTATACGCAAATGATAATAATTTATGCAAATGATATAGGACCGGATATGCCATATTAGGCTGTGTCATGGATTTACCGATGGACAAAAGCAGACAAATTGAAATTGATCAGAACAGAGAGCAGAAGTACCTCGTTTCGCTTTGATAGGTGGCGGCGTGGAGGGGGAGGCGGCCGCTCTTGTCACAGATGTCCTGCTTGGCGCCTTTTCTCAGTAAAAGCACGATACCTTCGTACCAGCCCTGTAACAGAAGACATAGTATATTGTTATTTTCCTCTCTAGGGAGGAGGTGGCGTGTAAAATATGTTATCGCAGTCTTGTTTGGGTCAACAGGCTGTGCTGAAGTCCATTCCCTTCTCTGTAATACTCGCGGTGCAGATTATATGCCTATCTTCAACCACCCCCCTCCCAACATTGCTCGCTTGTCCGTGAATAATCTTTGCTATGGAAGTGTAGGAACGAAGATGATGCTAATTAGCATGATTGCACGTTGATAGGGTCTTTATTGACCCGACAAAAGTACAGGGACTTTCGTATGGTGTACTACATCTAAGATCGAGCATGTATGAATAAAGTCATCCTACGTACAGAATATATGTATGCGGCAAACTTCGTACAGAATATATGTCAGCGGCAACACTAGAGGTTTAACCGATTCTCTAACATGCAGTCTCTAAGATTTAAACATTCTTTAATGTATTTCCCTATATAATGTACCATGTAAGCAGCTATAGCCAATGGCGTGCGCCCTGCAGCGTCCTGGACGTTAATGTTGGCGCCCATCTTCTGCAGGAGTTTCACGGTGTCCAGCTGGCCTCCTGCTACCGCGTGGCACAGGAGGGTCATCCCTATAGACACATGTTAACATACTTTTCATTAGCGGAGTGGGAGGGACAATAAGAAGAAACTAGAAAAGTAACATTTGCAAAGCAAATGCATAATGTTTACCTTCGCATATGGTCTGCTCTGTTAATTCTTACTCAAATACATTCATATATGTGGTCAGACAGGAGTCTAAATCCCTCCTGCTATAAAATTGCAACATGATGTAACCCAACACCAGTTACCATAGTAACAGACAGTCTGGTTCAGGTCATTGACCAGGTCAGAGGTCACTGTTTGGAGAATAGGAGGAGGAAGAAGAAACGTAGCAAAAACAATATGTTTTCCTTCGGTAAACATAATGAATGAGGTAATCAAATATCCGGAATACACACATGAAACGCCAACAAACTGGACACCCCCATCTGTCGAACAACGCGCCATAAAAACTCTGCCATACCATACATGACAAACCTGATGAACAAATACCTGGACTTGTAATCACTTGTAAAGGTTGACACACTGTAAATACCGACGTTCCCTGACATGTTTAAATTTGTATTGCTATCATTTAGAGAACCATACGATTTTAACGCATCTATATTTAATGATTGTAAACCTGTAAGCCTGATTGTCATCTTTTAAACTTTCTGGCGTGATTTTATTGTAAATGCCTGACAATTCAGACTGGAAGAGTCTGCAACAAAGTTTTTGCAAGATAGTTTTTTTTAACTTCAATGCTGATATATGCTGTACAAAAAAATGCGCATAACTATGAGCGGCCAGAATATTCCGTATTTCGCTCATGTATATGCATGGCAATCACACACAGTCAGGATTCAATATATGATGAAAGAGATGAAGAGCGTACACTACGGCTCTGCGTTGCACGCCACAAAACTGACAAATTTGCATGACATTTGTATTTCACGACATTTGACTACATTTTAAATCTACATGCTACACTGATGATGTGTTCTTTCTGCAACATTAGAAGAACATAAATGGTGTAGATGTTTCGTTCAGAGATGGAAGGTAGAATATTTGTCTTCAATCCAGTCTACGACATGGATACCTCGATTCTTGTATGCGTTAGGCAGTAAGCGGCTTATGCAAATTGCTATGAATAGTCCGCGTTCACGAATTTGGCCTCCGGAACGCTAGCCGAACGCCCGCCAACCATGGTTAGGAGTGAGTCGGCTGGTGTTCGGCTGGCGTTCGGGGACGATGGTCGTGAATGTGTGACAGGGGCTTAAGAGAGCTAGCAATGCACAAGTTGCGCAACGTGGGCACAAGATTCAGATTTTTGATAGATACGTGTCGTGCACATGAGCAGACCTACACAGGAAATATCACTCATGCAAATCAACATGGAAAATGACTTATTCTTAGTCATTGAAAAATCAATTATTTTTTCTTAATTTGGACACGACACATCTCAAAATATAAATAGATTTCATTTTTGTGGCCTTCCGGTTTTCTGCTGTATCTTTCCAAGGATCTTTCTTCCTACGCAGACGCCTGATTTTGTCCTAAAATAGTTCTTCAAACCGTGCCGTCAGTGTGAGCCCCCGGCCGCGGGTGGAAGACTATTTCCGTCACCTGCGATTCGCGAACAGGTGGGTAATACTACTGTCTGAACAATAACACGGAAGCAGCACGAGTTCTCCTCAGGTTTGACGAGGTCGCTCACAAAACATCCAAAAACGTCTCTGCGCATCCATGAATATCAACCGTCTCCATCTGCTTCCGGCATTGGAAGACTTCCTCCACATCATGCTGTGATTACTACGCAGACCACGGCAGCCCTTCCTATTTTTGGCACTTCGGTAGCACCGGAATTATGGCGCGACCACATTCTTGATGTGTTGAGATTTCCAAGTAGGTTGTCACTGAACCAACGGCCGAAAATGATCTAAGACAGGCTTTTTCGGTAACAAGACAGCTGGATTTTGTACGACACATACACGACTGTCCCATGAATGTTTTCAACTCGCGATCGTGCGACGATCGTACGATGAATGTGACCAGGCCCTTATGTTCTGTAAGGTCTGCACACAATGAATACCTCCACAGTGGCGTTTGCCCTGGGTCCTCCCAGTACGCGAGGCACCTGTTGTTTGAAATAACTTGTTTCTAACGGTGACGGTGACTCTTATCCCTTATCCATTTTGTTGTTATAAAGTAGGCTAGATTTCCACATATCAAGCACCAGGCTGTTCTTCAGCAAACATTGGACATGTCAGGTGGTAGCACGTTTAAAGTATATTGCAGGTGTTAAACATATAGATGTTGGTTTAAAAATTTTGACCAGTATTTGACTTGTAAGGCCACTATAGCTAGGGACCAATTGCAAAGTCAGTGAGGGCCGACTGCTAGTTTATCAAAGTTGTAACAATAGCACATAATGCTCACCCCCCCCCCAGTCCAGTGACAGAGCCTGAAGATCAGACATATAACGTTTATGCAAAGCGTGGTACGCGAGAGAGAACATGTAGTTCATTCAAATGTGATCAACTGACATCGTTGGATGAGGTTAAGCGTTGGTATCGTAGACACTTCTAAAAGACAGCACACAGACAATGGAAACTTATGTTCGATGATGTTTCCACTCTTTTGTGAACAGATGGTACGAGCTTAGTGCTGCGTACCGGTTCGCTGGACTCAGTTCCGGACTTGTAAAAACGTTTAGGTTCAAGTAAAAAAAACTGAATTGCGGGAACCAGTTCCGAACTTGGTTGAAAAAAACAAACATGTCACATACCCCTTTTCGTTCCGAACCACATAAAACCTTCCATAGATCGCAAAATCTGTGTTGCAAAATGAAGAAAACATTTGCCATTGGGCATTGTCAAGTGTCGGCCTCCATGTTACGTGGCCACAGTTTCGCCCAGACAACATTGCAAGGCTGCCAACATGCAAGTTTGTATATACCATGGGTTTAGGTCCGGACTTACAAGTTCGGAACTGAACCTAAACCTCTGGACTTGACTCCGGACCTGAACCTAAACGTGGGTTTAGGTACACAGCACTATTAACGAGCTTACCATCAGCATCGGGCTGCTCCAGAACTGTCGGGTCCTCCTTGATCACGTTTGTGACAGTGACGATGTCCCCGGCAGCCGCAGCCTGGTGAGCTATGGGCACCTTCACGTCACTGCAGATGTCGTCTGAAACAAGATGGCGGATGGATGAAATGGTGGCATGACGGAACGCTTGTGTTTTTACATTGCCACATCAAACGCGTTTACATCTTGTTTATTGTTTCTTACAAATGCAAACATACATTGACAGGGGAAAGCACAGGTTTTCCTTCCCTGAATTGCGTAAGCTGTTAAAACAGTTGTGTTTCAAATAAGTATGTACATAAATATTGCAAATGTTAAAACAACACTCAAAATTCAATACCATACAGGAAACGCAGCTCCGAGGCCGATATCATTTCTCATTAAATGATTGTTGAACCAAGCTTTTCACTTTCGTTTTCTTGATGAGCCAAGTTAAAACTTCAGCTGGAAGAAGAATTTACCAAAATTTCACTGAAAACAACTCTCATTTAATCCCACAAAATGCAAGACCATGCATGTAGGGCCACATAGGACCAAAGCTGCAAGCAGTCACCTACATCTTACACTTGCAGGTACAAACTTAGACCAGGTAAATGCTTTCAAGTACTTAGGAGTCTTTCTAGATAGCGCGTTACAATGGAACGACCACATCTTTCATGTTACCAAGAAATTGTCTCATGCAGGCTATTGGCATCATGAAGTGACTAAAACCTTTCGTTAATAGAGAAGCCTGACAATATACACATCACTGTTCCTTCCCCGCTTACAATATTGTAGTACTGTGTGGGATCCAGGTAGCAAGGGTTGCATAGATAAACTCCATAAACTACAAAACAGTGCAGGCAGGGTGATCCACGGTGCGACCACTGCACACCTAATGACCACACTGCAAAAACCAGGCTGTAACCCAGTGGTTGAAATGCATAAGAGGAACAAAGCTTATTTTTAGTAGCGATATGTAGTCCCTGGATAACTAAAATGAATGAAATGAAGTATAAATGTTGAAAAATGTCAGCATTTCATTGAAATAAGCGCTGCTAAAGGGCTCTTCGTGGATGCATAACTTATCAGTAAATTTCCTGTCATGATACGAAGTTTGCCCATATATTGCATTTCATGACTTCTCTATATTATATAAACTAGCCCCTGATTTGCATAATTTGATTATGTCGATCATCACTTGAGCTACCTACGTGCCCCAAATCACGACAATCCGTCAATCCATTCTTGAGTTATAATCTACCAAACTCGCAAACACAATTTGCCCCTGGACAAGAGCTATCTCCCATCCAAAAATCACGACCCTAGAATGTCCAGAACACGAGCTATGAAAACTGGAAGTTCTGCTGCAGCATCACAGAAAGCCGCCAGGTGGTCCACAGTCGAACGTTTTACTGTTACCTAACTACATACCAAATATCTAATCTCCAAGCAGATCTTTCGGTGGCTGCAATACAGCATCAAATTGGCAAGGACAGTATCGAATTGGCCAGGCAGTATCCAATACGCCACCCGTAAAGAAAGATACCAGTACAAAATCAAACTCCAATAAAAACGCGTAAGACCTCTGGTTGAAGAGTACAAAGTATCATACATAAAGATCCATCCGACTTCTTGAGTTATGCTGTCCACAAACACACACACACAAACAAACAAACAGACACAAAAACGGTTAACCTTCATCGACGACCTTCATAACAGGTTGTTGTTCGTAAACAAAATCAGTTACAGCTAATTTGTTTTTAATCAGCTGATATCATTATCGTAGCACTTCCTTATATATAACATTTGTTTTGGATAAGCTGTTGTAATGTTAGACATAACATACATGCTAATTAAACATACGGAAGGGTCTGGAGGAGCTATATATAAACCAGACACTAAAAACAGTGTGTCTATGGTCCTTTTCGTCTATTTATGGTGTATCAGTTGCTTGTTTGGTCTATCCAACAAATTATACAATAATACTCCTCGATGATACTGTGTACAATAATATATATATAAAAGTTTATATAGAATACAACACGGTGTATTCCGTATTGCCCGAGGTGTCGGCCCGACCGCGAGTCGGATCGCCCTCCGGCCGGTGACTCGCAGGAGGGCCGAGACCGAGGGCGATGCGGAATACACCGTGTTTTTAATTGTATGCTATTTATAAAATCGCAGCACACACTGCACGCGGCAGAGCACATTAAAACAGATGTGACAACTATATGAGGTTTTCTCAATACTGAACATTGCTCTGCTTTGTCCCTTTCTTTTTTCCGCGGGTGGCTTGAAAATGTAAAAAAATAAAACATTGGCTATTGACACCTTCGATTGCATAGGTGAACATCATCATGATCATTGAATGCGTACTTCTACAATGGGCCGTCTGTGAGGAAGTTTATGGCGTCAGATCTCTCCACGTAAAAGAACCCAACACTCTTATCGAGAAGAGTAGGGGTGAGCTGGAGTGCTTGGCTGGTACAAACACGAGCCATAGCAAAGCCGCATTGCACTACTAGCTAATGAAAAAGCGTCATGCTTCATCCGAGGTCCTCAGTCTGAGGTCGCCCGCTTTATGTTTTTTTACGCAGTTACATCTTTGTGGAACAGCTCAGCGGCTTGCACATCTGTAAGACAGCGTGTGAGCACAGGTCCTCTTGAGCTTGTACTATTTATTTTACTTCATGTTCCCTGGCAGAAATAGATACAACTTGTCTTGAGACGAATGTCTTGACATTGACCCTCCTTCTATTTCCAGACTATGGCGACGTCCCGGTGCACCTATTGTTTCTCCAGTGTTTGCTGTTGGTACTGGCAGTCCTAGCAAAACTCTGTTTGTTTTTGTTTTGTTGGTGGTCCAAGTGAAGGTGGTTGGGGCTGTTTGTGTGAACTTCTGATGACTTTGACGGATGGACCATTTGTAGACTAGAAGTGACTAAATCCCAGTTTACATGTATGTTGATGGCGGGTAGACATCCAGGTGACGAGATACACAAGAAAACTAGCGTGCGTAGTCCAGGGGTTAGCGACCCTGCCTCTGGACTAAGAGGTTGGGAGTTCGAATCCCGGCTGTTGTCGCTCATCCGACATGCACGCTACTGGAGAGGGTCGCAGTCCTTAGGACGGGACGTTAAGCTGTGGGCCACTGTTCATTGTACTTGTCGAAAAGAGCTAGGGGAATTTCCCCGGTACAATAAACCTGTAAATACTGTACATAGCGTCTGTCTTCTCTGTCACGACCAGTGGAAGAATAGCTGTTTAGTGAGCTAAACTGGTTCGAGATCACTATCACTATCACTATCACTAAAACTGTTACTCAAGCAACTGGATAGACTTTGAAAACTGTCAGACCTTTCATGTAGCATCCACTACTTTTCGCCAGTCATTGTTTTCTTGTGTAAATCTCAATTAATTAGTCCACTAAGACTGCAGCTGACACATGACGGTAAAGTAGCCATATCTATGCGCCATTGAGAAGAATAGTCACTGCTAATTGGGCAATTTTTACCTCCTTGGACCTCCACTTTACTTCATGCACTTGCTATGCATCGTATGCAAAATGATGATCTCTAAATAGATCTTAAGTGACTATTAGTATTACCACCCATCGTCTTGAAAGGATAACAGCCTGTAGTATAACGTGAAAATAAGAAAGTGAATCCTTGATATTACAAAGAGCTTGAAATATGCTAAGCCAGTAAGCCTATAGACTTCTCACAAAGAAAAGTGCCATAAATAAGTGTACCTAGATCTTAAATCCACATCACATTCAAGACCTGAAATCTGCATAATGCTCTTGCCGTGATAATGCTGGTCTATTAGAAAAAAATATGGGGTAGACCTTCAGTACATGCCTATTTACAGAACTCCTGATCACATACTCCGGAAGGTGAATAGTTCAGAACAGACATGTATATTACACGGCAGTGGTACGCGATGTCAACCACTGATGTCAGTATGCTTGAGAAAAAACAAACAACTTGCAATCTTGGGGGGAAATGATAGCACGTCGGCAGAACGTACTTCACCTGCGCGAAACCCGTAATGTATTGTGCATAGTACTTTGGCAGAACGTCTCATATAAGATTGTATTAGATCATATAAGGTTGACAGCCTGTCTGTAGTTTTCAGATGTTGTATAGGAAAAGATATCGTCTGCAACAGGCAAAATTTTGGTGCAACGTTGACGAAACACCCAACGAAAAACGTGAAAAATTAGGGTTTTGCGCTGGCGCAGTACGTTCTGCCGACGTGCTGGAAATGATGTGTATTTGATAACCCCATATTCAGTTGCAATGTCGTCTTAATACATATAAATAATGACAGATTCACACTTTTTGATTGTATGTTAGATTCAAGTATATAATATGTTGACATGTGACAACCCATGCATTCTACATATAGGACAATATCTTTAAAACATGCCTGAACCAATTCAGCAATGGTTGTATAATCACATTCTCATCGCATACTACATAGACGTTTGTAAGATAGATAGATCTCATAGATAAGTCTCATCTGTTGTTATATAGCAAGAGGTGTTGAACGATAAAGTTTATCATTATCACATCATCGAGGACCAATGGCCTAGCGACTCACGGCAATGGACACTCATTGTTATAGCGAATGGACTGAATACAGGGGTACTGACTGACCACATTCAAGATGCGAACTGAAAAGCATGCCATGTTTTTGTTGGAGTAGGCAACCACAGATACAAGTCCTTAGTATATTATACATATGCGCACAGAGCGGCCTACGACCATAATTATCAACCATGTAAGGGGGAAAAGCGAACTGAAAAGCATGCCATGTTTTTGTTGGAGTAGGCAACCACAGACACAAGTTCCGCGCACATTAGAATCATGCGCACAGAAGGCCTACGACCCTAATAATTATCAACCATAAATGGAAAAAGCATATTTAACATGAAAAATGTAACTTGAATGCGCCACAGTGATTTCACATCGTTTCATCATTTTGGATTTATCAGCATTTACGTTTTGTAAAAGTGATCCTCAAATACTAGAACAAATACATACAAAATGTTGAGTGGACCTCTTTCAAGACACTGATATTGTTGAAAAAAAAAGTTGTAATGCTAAATAGTGGACAGTTGACTATCATCGCTTACCAAATCCTTCCAAATCCACTGAAGTTTAAACATGCAGTGTTGTTTTTGTAGTTTGACAGATCGTGGGGGAAATGGGTGGTTAATAGATATGAAGTGCTTGATCTAAAATTATGTACATTTCGGTTATTACAAATATGGTCATATTCTTACCATGGGAAACATACCGTTATTAGCTTGGTTGCACAGGGCCATTCTATAACGTTTGTTTATTTTTCCATTTGTCTGTCTGAAAACACAGACAATGATGAAATAAAGTATATCCCGAATGAGATAGGTCAACCTGTTTTTCATTTTCGGTCTGGTAAGTCATTAATGTAGTGAATGTTTAGATGTGATGTCAACTCATTTGTTCACGTGTCCCTGGTATATGGTGCCTTTTACCGTCCCTCTTAACGACGCTAACTGGAGTTGCTTCTTAAAATTTTCGTTTTGTGTTATTAAGAAGAACTTGATCTGTTTCTATTTATGTCCGACATATCGACTGTTTTCATGTTCAGACAAAACAAATCGTATGAACCAAGAACTCGGAGATTTGATCAGACTTTCGGGAAGTACGCAATCCTCGGCTGCCATGTCACTTTCCCCTGCTGGCTCCCGGCCAGCTTCTAAGACCTTTGACCTCCTCTCATTCTCATCCTCCAGCACGCCGGCAGAACGTACTGCGCCTGCGCAAAACCTGGATTTTTGGTCAACGTTGCATCAGAATTTTGCCTGTTGCAGACCATATCTTTTTCTACACAACATTTGAAAACTACAGACGGGATGTCACCCTTATATACGCGAATTCGACCTTATATGAGACGTTCTGCCGAAGTGCTATGCACAATACATTGCGGGTTTCGCGCAGGCGCAGTACGTTCTGCCGACGTGCACACTTTCCCCTGCTGGCTCCCGGCCAGATTCTAAGACCTTTGACCTCCTCTCATTCTCATCCTCCTACCCACGCGCTCAGCCACCCAAAACAGTACTTCCGTCCCAGGAAGTAAAAAGGCTAAATAAATCTTCAAAAGCAGAAGACGAAGAGAGTAAAACAGGGGATATATTTCTGTCCAACTGCAGGGACATACCAAAATAGCAAGCGGGAAATCTGCGGTTACGTGTTGCCTGGGAGCTAGAGAGAGGAGCGGATATACATGAAGTAATCAACGTACCAGGCGACTGAAAATAGAACACTTAAGCTGATCAACTTTTATAGCACTCTTTTTTTGTGGCTACTGGACAAGGGTCGTTCTAAATTTAGTACGACTGAAGATATTTTAAATATTTGAAGTAAACGGACCAACGTTAACGTCTCTGTAGTAATTCAAGGGGTTAGTCTGCGTTAGCCACATAGGCCTACATGTGCAGTACAGCCTTTCTCTTATTCTATGATCACAAAAATAAGGTTGGAAATAACATAACAAAACTCAAACCTGTTTGTCGTCTCTCTCTCTTTCTCTATCTATCTATCTATGCATCTTTCTATCTATCTTTCTATCTATCTTTCTATCTATCTTTCTATCTATCCATCCATCTATCTATCTATCTATCTATCTATTTATCTATCTATCTATCTATCTATCTATCCATCTACATGTGTCTATTTATCTATCTCGTCTCTCTCTATGTATGTGCCAATTTTCAGCATCATAGCTTTTCATGTATTGGTAGAATATATCAAAGTCCTCTTTTTTGTCATGATTTCTATGTATATATGCAACAGATTCTAGATTTCCGCTATACAAATATCAATGCACATAGGCCCTATCCCTCTCTCTCTCTCTCTCTCTCTCTCTCTCTCTCTCTCTCTCTCTCTCTCTCTCTATATATATATATATATATATATATATATATATATATATATATATATATTAGGTAATTTCGACAACCTTGTGACATTTTCACTAGAATGGATGAGAAATTATAGTAAATAAGTTTCTCCCCTAATTTTTATACACAACACTTACTGAACAGATCTCTGACCATCTTTGATCACTGAGTATCCACTGATGAACTGTATAGCTATGAAGAAAGCTGACAGGCTCAACAGCAACATCGCATGTTTTGAATATATGATTTATACGTATTGGTAATATTGTTATGGATTTTATTGTTCCTTGAGTGAAGTTTTTATTATTGTACATTTTAACTAATTGAATGTGTAATGTGCAAGTTGTTTTATCTCGTATTTTTGTATGTAAAGAACACACAATTAAGCCCGTGGGCTGCTAGCTGTTCGTCTGAAATAAACCAATTTGATAAACCAATTTGATACAAATTATACCTTTGAAATCTCCCTCTCAGAAATATGACAGGAGAATGGTTTGAATTTTGAAACCTTGTAGCACGGCGTTATTTACAGAGAGGCAATGCAATTCTTTAGTTCAAGAAACCACTAGTAACATTATAAATACTAGATTTCAAGTCCATCCATTGATCTGGAGTGACATGAATCGTCGTTCAAAAGTTCTGACTGTCTTGTTAGAGGATATCTTTAGATTTACAGTCTCCGATCGGGATCTCTACCGGCAGAATCGGCCAGATTGCAACCTCTACCCTCACACATTCCGACTCCCTCTCCCTCCTTCCCTCTAACGTTATCTATCTATCTATCTATCTTACCACTTACCACAAACACACACATACACACGCACGCGCACGCGCACGCACACACACACACACACACACACACACACACACACACACACACACACACACACACACACACACATACATACACAAACAAACAAACACACACGTGTACATACGCATACGCACACGCACATACACACACATACACACCGTGTCACACATACACACACACGTGCACACACACATGTGAATGTATATCATATATATATATATATATATATATATATATATATATATATATACTGTACACAAATGGATTCCACCAAATCGATATGATAAATAGAAAAACATAATGGTATATGCGGTTGAAGAAACAAGAAGCAGGTTACCGAAGCTGTCTTGCCGTTTTCCCAACCGCCGTATGGTAGAGCGTATTTTTCTGAACGTCATTGTTGCTCCGAGGCCGCGGGAATTCTGCTCAGCAGACGGTGTGTGTTCAGCAGAGGGCGGCCCACAGGTGTTCAACATGGGGGCGAGCCGGGCGGGGGTGGGGGCATGTTCCCGGCTAACCCCTCCTCACGGACGTACAGGACCTCGGCGTACCGGCGCTACCGCTCCTTCGGTAGAACGCAAGCCATGAAGTGTACAGTACAGTTCCCGCGGGAAGAATCCTTCGGAGTCGATATGATAAGAATATCCAGCCGCCGTGTGGCTCATCGGCGTCGCACGCTGAATATTATTCAAGACGTGCTCTTCAGTCGGTCACTCGAAACGGTCGTCGACATTAGAGGACGGCAGCGGTGTGTTGATTCCTCCTCTGTGCCGTAAAACCTCCGCGGTGTTTCGCCATGTTGTTTCCTCTGGGTGAAAGGTGGAAATCTCCTGTCCTCCACGGTAGTACTGAGCATGACATTAAACACAGCTAACGGCCCCAGCCTTCAGGTCCTGTAACAATCGATGAGCGGGAAGGACTGCGGATCATAATACTAGTAATTGAAATATTGCGATAGTGAATTGCACGGACACCAAGCTGCGCCGAATCAGCGTACTCAGCCCGCCCCCTTGCTTGACAACGAAATTCCAGGTTTATCGCATTTTCGACCTCCTCAGATTGCTAAAAATAATGGTGGAATCATGAAATCGTAGCCGATTGGGACGTGGTTCGTCCTCTCAGGACATCTAGGGGATCTCCAACCCGCCTTACTCGATTCCAGAGACCCCTTGACGGCACAATGCTTGCAACTCACGTAGCCAACCTCTCTTATTTAGCTGCCTCCAAATTGGAAATAAATCGGCGCGCACCAACCAGAAAAATCCTTCAGGTCTATTTTTAGCTCGCGCATGGCGTCCTCCATCGAATTGGAGAGCAAGAGCTAATAATTATTCATAAAGTGTAGGACAGCGAGGAGAGCGACGTCTTAGAGATGCCGTATAGAAACAGAATAACGCAGACGGCGGTTTTAAGGTCATTCACGTTTCTTGGCCGGGAGAATTTTCGAAGAAGCTTTCCGTTATAGAGAAGGCAAGACAAGAAAAACAAAGCTGTTTATCAAGGCAGGATAAAATATGTATTTATATTAAGAAAAATACATACATGTACATACTCACAGCTAGGCCATAAACAAGGTGCTGACATGATGAAAAAAATGAAAATTGCACTGATTATATCATATTCTATTACATAAAATTTATTGGAAATGATAGTATCTTGTACAATTTTTGAGGTGTGGATAGAGCTATGCACACTTTATTTCTAATTCGACAAAATAGTCCGTATATATTTTGAGGGAAACATCACGTTACGATTACAAAGTGGAAGGCATGGTGCTAAAATGAGGATGAACAGTGGCGCCCTCCGGGAATAGGGATGATACAAGGATGCCTTTCCCTACCTGCGTCTTAAGAGATGGTTCTCTTTGTTAGACTGAGACGAGAATGATGTGTTGTGTTCCTTGGTTTGCGATGCACAGTGCCCAATCAACCCAGCCCACTGTTACGCTGATTCCTCCCATGCTAGCGGCATTATGTATACATATTTACCTTCGCCAAGAAGGTTATGTTTTTAGTAGCGTTTGTGTGTGTGTATGTATGTATGTGTGTATGTATGTATGTATGTATGTATGTATATGTATGTATGTATATGTATGTATGTATGTATGTATGTATGTATGTATGTATGTATGTATGTATGTGTGTATGTATGTATGTATGTATGTATGTATGTATGTGTGTGTGTATGTATGTGTGTATGTATGTATGTATGTATGTATGTATGTATGTATGTATGTATGTGGTTTAGCATGATTACTCAAGAAGCTAAAGATGGATTGTCATGTCACGTACACATGGTAGGTGGGTAGGTCCTCAAACCTAAAAATGGTTAGCTTTTGGGCTCCCTTGCAGTGGTATGGTGCTGCAGTGGAACTTCACGGATTTTGGATGGTAGATAGCTCTTCTGCTCGGGATGAAGTGGCTTAAGTTTTGGACCCCTAGCATCTTGTTCTGGAACTGCAGGGGTGTTTCATACGGGAATTTCATACTTGCATTTGGAAGTTAAGTGAAGGTGAGCATCACAAAACATAAGACATCAAGACATCATTTGCATAATTCATGAGGAAATGCTAGAATTGAATTAAAATTTGTTAAGATGAGACTGTCATTGGGTGGAGAATATGATCAACTGATATTATTCACACAAATATAATGAGGATCGTAGATGCATAATCAATGAGAAACATTTATAATTCGTCCGTCATAAAGGTTAATATCATTTGGCAAAGGTATGAGGTCGTGGAACTCTTGTATGAACTGGTTGAGAGTTAGAGTCTACTGCATTATCATCAGCGGACTACAATCAGACACATAATTTTCGAATTTGTATCAGTGAGGTTCTATATGGGGTTACAGTCCACCACCGGTATCATGCTAATGTAAACACAACGTTAACATCGCAACCCCTCCACACACCCATACACCCCAACGGTCAGGTTTTCCTTTTGCTATGTGTATATATTTCTCAGACATTTGACGTTTTCGTACAATAAACGATAGTGGGAATTACAAACTTCAATTCTGTTAATGGAAAAAATGATAATATATGAAGGAAGTACCTCAGACATTTATCTGAATATGGCCTTACATACATACAAAATATATATCATTGGTACCAGCCCCTCTACTGCTACTTGCTACATAATGAAAGCCAACACCACAAGCATCATATATTGCTTTCTGCAAGAATTCGATTGTACAGATCAACTGTAAATGTGATCTGGCAAAGCAACATCTCATACGCGGGTAGCTTGCTCGTGATTACTACCTCACAGAATCAGCTTGTATATTTCTAGACATACGCAATGCCTTTTACTTTCCTACCAGGCAAAAAAAAAAGCTGTGGAAAATTTAAAAGGCAAAAAATGATAATAATCGACAATCCAATATGTCACCAATTGTTGCTTGACAAACCTTGACATTCTCGTTTAGTGACGTAGACCAAAATGGGCCAGTGTTTTCTTACGTAACTGCTGGGACTGTACAATTGTGTGGTAATAGTAGTGATCTGGCGGCCACACTGATTAGCGAATGTTGCCTCCATAGCTTCGGTTAGGGACGTCCCTCGGATAGGACGTTAAATGGAGGTCCCGTGTTTGGGGAGAGCCACACCCCGGGCACGTTAAAGAACCCACCATACTTATCGAAAAGAGTAGGGGTCCTTCCCGGTGTGAGTGGTTCAAACCATACAGTCTTATGGCCGCACCTGGGGTCGTATTGAGGTCACCTGAGTTAGCGCCGAATGGCAGCCGCTCCAGACCCTTGCGATTAAGCCCCACCACCATTGTAAGCTCCTCACAATTCAGCCCTTGGCTGCAAGGAGAGAGTAAGCCGGCCCACCAATAACAATAACAATAACAATATAAGTACCGCACAGTTTAACAATGTAGAAAAGTAACAACAATGTGCCTGTTTGCGTGTTCGATAATGACCCATTGTAAACTAGTTCCCTTGATAATGACCCATTGTAAACTAGGTCCCAAGCGGCATAATTTCCTGGTCTGGCGCATGTAAAAAATGTCCCGTTTCAATTACCACCCTAGGGACTAGCTAACAGTGGCTTTATCCTCCACCAGAAGCTAGCTCTACCGGCTGCAGTAGTGTGCCTAGCCTCCACCAGGCCTTCCTACGGGGGTACGGATCGTAAAATTCGGCAAAAGAAGGGAATAGCTGGCCAGTAGAGTCGGTCCGCGGGAGGGTTAGTTTCCCCCTCCGAAGCCAGTCAACCTCAAGGCGGCCAGACTCCCCTAGCAAATATCTCCCTATAATTTTTTTTTAATTATAGCCCGCGCAGTTAGTCTGGTAGAGACTATAGTGTGCCAATGTTGGGCGGATGATGAAGATGATATCTTGCTACCCGCTAAACATTATAACAGGACATTTTAAAACCACCATGGCTTCTTCTGTAGAGTAAAAGCCCAAGGTTAGAGAGACTTGCAAGTACGATGAATATTTGAATATTGAGTCATTGAACCTCAAAGCATTTACATTTCACTTGTTCCTGTGCACTCGACCCATAGATACCCTACTCACTCGACCCATAGATACCCTACTCACTTGACCCATAGATACCCTACTCACTCGACCCATAGATTATCCACTTTCAACAGTTTCATGCTACCAAAACCCAAAACAAAGAGAGAAAAAAAGAGAAACTTTCTTTACCTAGCCATGAATATCTGGAACAACGTACCACCAAATATCAAAACACTGTCCAGTCCGTCTATCTTTAAAAAAGGCAATCCACCATTTGTTTGTAAGTAATGTTACCTTCTGTATGTTTTCATTTCGTGTAATTATTTTATTTACCATGTAGTCTGTTACGGGTATGTTTTTATTATGCATATTTGCACTTGTGTTTGAACCCTAGCTGTAAGATTAGTCATTACGCTAAAGGGTACCGGAATAAAGATGATAAAGAGAGAATAATATCAATGTATTTGTAGATTCAAATAGTTGCTGAAACTGTTTCAGTTTTTTAAACGTTGAGAAGGATTGTTTGTTTGAATCTCTTTGCTACAGTGCTCAGCCTGTTGACTATAGGCACAGTTAGGATGTGTGTGCGGCAATACTGTGTTACTAAGGTATCGGCTGTTAACATGATAGATCCGTTAGATTGCCTGGTAACCAATACATTTCGATCTTCCTGATAGAGGAAATGTAATTA
The DNA here is from genome assembly GCA_013266295.2 of Branchiostoma floridae x Branchiostoma japonicum. Classification (NCBI taxonomy): domain Eukaryota; kingdom Metazoa; phylum Chordata; class Leptocardii; order Amphioxiformes; family Branchiostomatidae; genus Branchiostoma; species Branchiostoma floridae x Branchiostoma japonicum. Next base: position 20,551,727 of record CM023824.1, on the reverse strand, counting down.
GGTTACTAAGATGAGGTCAATTCGATTTATGGCGATATCGGCTGGGTTGCATAAGACGTTATGTTTAAGGGTACGTTAAGCCTTCCACAGTCACTTGAACAGATAGTTTCCGGTTTGGGACGGATATGCCCTCACCACATCCGTCTTAGCGACGCATCCAGAGGAGACGATGTCCATATTTGTATCTCATTGCAACATCTTCTACCTAGCATGAATCCTGGTGACGTCAGGCATTCCATGTAAAGTACTTCGTAGTTAAGAAACGCTTTCCAAATATGGACATGTGTGTATTTCTTTGTATTCCCGGAAATTAAAGTTGTTCCGGTGTGGTCCAGACTGCGACATCCATGTTAAAAGGATTAATTAAAGTTTTGGGATGGAAGTATTTTATGCCACACTTCCCTCGGTTTCACTTTTTCCTGTCTTTAGAATATCACAAATGGAATTTAGACGTTCGTGTGGATTGGCCAGTTGTGAAGTTACAGCATCGATATCGCTGTTATAGTTAACTTAGAACATCACTGTACAAAAAAGACTCTATATCAAGAAATAAGTACAAAATAAGTATACGTACTGATGAGAATGGAGCACTATGCAGAGATATTACAAATAGGAGAAGGAGAAGGACTACTTTGGACGACACTAATCGCTTGTATGTATATAATTGCTTTACCTGTTCTCTGTGGCATGTCAAGCTCTACATTTCTAAAGCAACAAATGAAACAATGAATTCCTGATACATAGAACCACATAACAGCTAACCAAAGCAATGCTCTAAGTCGACCATGTGAATTATGTCGCTGCTTGTGGAGGCAGACACAGTTAACGTTCTTGATCAAAAGTATTGGCACAGTAAAACAAGATGCTGTTTAGTCTACGCCCACAACTGTTCATCTGTTATAATTAACGGAAACAGAAACATTAAAATAGATCAAAACCGAGAAGTTGTTCTCAATCTAGGTCGCTGACCAATTGGGCATCTTAGTGCTACTTGGGTGCATGTACATGTAGATATGTCCTCAATGTAGGCTGCTGACCGGTTGGTCTTTCATCTTATAATTAATATTAATTAGAGCTTAAAATTACAAACTTTTTTGGAAATCTTTGCCCGAGGGCTAACTGCAAGTAAAAATAAAAGAGATAATGAAGCACAATACATATATATGTGACTATTATAGTCTAAAAGCTGACTCTAAATTGTAAATTGTAACTTGTTGGTGAAATGTGGTGATATTGTGAGCATGAAAGTTCTGTTTGTGCTCACTGAAAAGACAAACATGAATCTTTACTATTTTACTGCAGCTGTTGAGCCAGTAACTTGTTTTTATTCGTGGTCATATTTATTTCATATCTGATCCAAAAGATGCTGACTTTCACGAATATTAATAAACCTTAAGCTAGCGATTACTTTCATAGAAATCTTGTGAAAGAATTATCCTTATAGTCAAATAGACCGCTGTTTTTCTACACTGTAAAAATCAAAGTCAGTAGGTTCAAATTCTGACTTAACTAAATATGTCGATACTTCTCTTCGTTACTATCATACGAAATCCTGATACCGCAAGGGACAACAATGTACATATAGTGAGCGTTTTAGGTAAATAGAAAATGAATTATGACAATTCTAAAACGATATGAATGTTTGTGTGTATGTATGTATGTATGTGTGTGTGTGTGTGTGTGTGTGTGTGTGTGTGTGTGTGTGTGTGTGTGTGTGTGTGTGTGTGTGTGTGTGTGTGTGTGTGTGTGTGTGGTGTGTGGTAACTGATAAGAGAGAGAAAGAGAGAGAGAAAAAGGGAAGGAGGGAGGGAGGGAGAGAGGAATAACCAAGAGAGAGCGAAGAGATAACTTACCTAACGATATTTAAACGCTGAGACACAGATTTACAACAACATGGTTTGGCTTCATATTTGTGCATGATCCTGTTTCGTATGCCGCATGGTACTTTTGTCTGAATCTGGGACAAAATATTCAGATCTAGGCGAGCCAGAGACACTAGACTATGATCTTTATTTGTCACACAGTGAGGTGACGAATATAATTTTCCCTATTTCTGTAGCATCAATCATCAACCATATTCCTTTTCTGTTTCATTTCATTTCATTTCATTTATTTCATTCATTTATTGCGAAACCTTTTAGCCCTGCAGGGCTAATCTTCCAAGGCTCGAACATTACATAATCACATATAAACATGGAAAACACAGTGAATACATTTAAAAAGACATAAATACATCAAAACATCAGCAATGAACACACAAATCAATATTAACAATTTAGAAACTAGAGGTTGGGCTCATGTGACACTGTTCACGATAGCTTTCTTGAACCTTAGAAGGTTACTCAGTGTCTTAACATGATGTGGTAGGTCGTTCCACAGCAATATTGCACGATACAGGAATGAGCGCTTCTTACTTTTCGTCTTAGGTTTAGGTAATCTGAAATTGTTCTGTGCAGAAGATCTGGTATTGTGAATGTGAGATACATGAACAGGTACAAGAGAGTTATTATGTGATGTGTCTGCCTCGGTAAAAAAATACACTATGGCATATTTATGATTATGTGATATATCAAAAGCAGGTTCTGAAGATGTGTACTTTCCCTCTGAAGAGTCTTACTTATGTCGTACCTGTTTTCAAGACAAGGTGAAGAAAAGCTCCTTCTTAAAAGCTAATTTTGACACTGTTGCAGTAGTAGCTCTTCTGGCATCTTCTGAAAAGTCAAGGATTCGCCTATACAGTATAACAAGCCGACTGCGTCTTCTAGTTCTTGGAATCCAGGAAATCCCGAAGTGCAAACGCGTACTGGCGCCAGCTGTTAATTGGATACTTTTGATACTTTGATACATTCTACAACGCTTAACAAGAAGGTTATTCTGGTACTATTGGAGGCACTGGAAAGACGGCATGTTTACCAATTTCAGATGCAGAAATGTTGTCACAATTTTTCCTCTACTCTTCGGGAATGTAGTCCATTTGGGCAATACATGCACAGCAAACGGTACATATAGCAAAAGAATGATATTTTATTTTTAAAAATAACAGCTGTATAGTGTCAGATTCCTGTCTGACATGCTGGAATCTTTGACGACATTTTTGTTTCATTTTTAACAAACAGTGTATAATTTACCATTCGGACGCCGCCATTTTGAATGATGTAACGTTGGATCATATCTTGTTTGTTGCAGTCGGACTCATTGCAATTGAAACAAAAATGAACGTGTCCATCAACTTATCGTGAGCCAATATGTTATTGGACAGCTTAGTAATTTGTAATTTTGATACAGATGACATTATATTTCTTTTAATGACGTTTTTCTTTGCCGGGATGTGCAATTTGCATGAGTTTTATTTATTTATTTATTTGTTTGGCCGTAAAAAGACAATTTGTACAGTCAGGGCAGCCGAACTAGCCAGGTGGCTATACTAGGGCTTGCCCTGCTGACAAGACAAACATTTACACGTACATCACAACAATACAGTACAATTTGCATGAGTCTAGAGCTATGGCTACTGCAAACGTGGCTAGCTACGTGTACACATTACATCTTCAGCAAAAAGCAAATTAAACTTGAGCATCTACTACTGCATTCATCATGTCAACACTGTTATCCTAGTAAGGATTTTGATTCTCGAAAGAACTTGAAAGTCGTTATTATATTCATCGCATTTTCACTTACATTCCATATGGTCGTCATATAGTATTGACTAAAATATCAACATATCAGCCATTCATGTGCTCCCTGCAACGTTGTTTAGTTGTAGTTATGTATAAGATATTAAATCCTATAGAAAAGGTACAATTGGTGAGCTGAATAAAGTGTCTTTACAAGCATAAACTCCATAGAGCCAAAGCAAGTAAGTGCTTTTTTGGACGACATTCGCGCGCGCATTGATTTTCCCCTGAGGCCATGTTGATTTGATTATATGGATGACATCCGCGCGCGCATCAATTTTCGTTCGTTTCCAAAAAAAAAAAAGTTTTCGACCATACTGGAAATCGTACAAAGCAGCTGCAAAATGAGCAAATATATGCCGTAAATAGAAAACAAAATATTGGAAAACTATACTAATATCGTAGAATACTAAAATCAATTCCAAAGAAATGAAAATGAAGAGTCTATTATTCGCCATACCATAATCTGTGTGTTTAGCCATTTGTTCAACCTTCATGACCACGTAGATTTCATAATGAAGGCAACTTTTTTTTTTGCCAAACTTTTTTTTTATTCGCACGCTCGCATCAGTTTTGGGGTACCCAGAGGATGTCATCCATATAATCAAATCAACATGGCCTGATTTCGAAAAAAAAGAAGAAATTTCGACATGAAAAGAAATGGGAAAAGATGTCATGTGGTAGCCTCGAGTGTACTTGTAGAAGTGACACAAGTGGGATAGCCATAGGTGTAGTTGTAAAAGTGAAAACTAGTTCGGTAGTTGCAGAAGTGACACCAGTTTGGTAGCCTTGAATGTAGTTCTACGGTAGGGATACAAGGCTTCCACGCTAGTGTCACTTTCTGCACTTCTTGAATACAGGATGACATGTTGGCTGTTATACCATTTTTATCGCTTCATTCTTGATACAACGTTTATGGTCTCTATTTTGAAAATATCCTTTTCGCCCATCGTAGTTTTTTTTTGCGCTCTCGCATTAGATTTTGAGTCTGCAGGGGGTGTCATCCATAAACTTGCTGTGGCGTAAACAAACGTTTGATTCATTTTAATTTACTTAAAAGTAACACAATTTTTGGATGGTAGAAGTGGGATCTAACAAACTTCGTTCGCCTAGGTACATCTGGCTGGATCTCCCCACGCCATTGTACAATACTGTTAACACTATGTTTTCAGTGGGGTACCTGTTATTCTAGTGTTATGTTGTCAAGTGATGCTTTAGAGAGATATAGACACATCACTGGCTGACATATTAGGAACGCTGTCATGTGTCAAGGAGGTTAGATGTCACCTAAGGACAGACGAGTAATACGATTCAAGTGCGTTGCTTGTTTTCTTTACACTTGAAACGATGTCCTCAGCTCAAACGGGTTGCAGATCGAATTTAAAATCCGACTTGTAACGCCCAAGATGGTTGGACAATACATTTGTTATACTACATGAGTGCCAGCACCATATACTAAGGAAATCCCAACCAAATATGACAGAAAGTGACACTGCCGATAATTATAAGTGGCTATCGCCACGTGGATAACATAGTCTAGTGGATAGGGGTGAACGTTCGAACTCTCGGATAGCATGTAGAAGTTGGCACCAGTAAGGAAACGTACTAAGCTCCTTTTTCAAACACACGGCATGCCAATCAAAAATACTGCTGAATAAAATCTTCTCCGGCTCCCCGCTGGTGAGAGACATATCACCCGACACAGTCCGATGTTAGATAACGGATCACGCGTGAATAACAGGTAGAAATAGAAAGCCCAGACGTAGAAACAAGAGTTCGGAGACCTCATATGTCCGTGATATCTTTACGTAAGCCCCTGTTACACATTCAGAACCCTCCCCCGACCACCAACCAACCAAGGATGGCCGAAGTGCGGGAGCAGTCTGACCAGATTTGGGCCATGCCTACATTTTTTGTACCTTTCTATGCGAATTGAATCGAATTTGAGTTAAATTTGCGTCAAAGTTGACCTCTGCACACGCCAACAACACTGCTGATCCCATATATTCAAATTTTGTTTGTCTGCGGTGATTAGTGGACAAGCTCAAAGCCATGTAAACAAGAAAGCTTTTAAAAAAAGCTGGCCATAGGCCGCCAAAATGGGAATAGCTGGTTCGGTGGCATGGGTGTGCACAATTACTGACTTGCTCACCTTGCTCGAATTGTAGCAATGCTAAAAAGAGTGAATTGAAAGACCTGAAAAATAGACAGGGTTGCTTCCCACGGATGGATCGCGTTCCTAAATGACGTGGACGTCAGAATTGTCCAATTGTCCCGAAATTGCCGAAACATAATTTGAATTGTCCCGAGCTGAAATTTAGCGTCATTTTGACATCGGGACATTGTTAATTGCGAGGCCTGGCTTGGCATTGCGTAATTTGGCATTGCGCAACTTCTTGCGAGCCGGCCGTCAAACATTCACATGTTAATTTCGAGGCCGGCCTGGCTTCGCATTGGATAACGTGCGGTTAGACATTGCGCAACCTCTGTCGATCCATCCACCATGGTCACACCCGTCTCAATACCATAGGCCGCGTAGCGGCCTATGGTAAAAAAAAAATACTGTGTTTCGGCGCCATTTTGCGAAGATCCTAATCTTCAGAGAAATGATGTATCGTCACAAAGGGACGATTAAAAATCACAGCTATCAGCACAGTGCTTCACTCTGGACATACAGAACCCTGAGAGAAATTTGTACGACTTTTGTGTTGACTTTGTGTACTTTTGAGTTGACTTTATGTACCTTTTGAGTTGACTACGTGTATTTTCGATTTGACGTTTATGTACCAACTACGTTGTGCACCACTTTAATGTTGTATTTAGTTATAATTATTTTTTTATGTCTCCAGCATGACCTTTCATTTGACTTGGATTTATGTTTACTTTCTATTTATGTTACAATTATATAATTTCTGTTTTGGTGTCTTATAAGCCCATATGGGCTGGGCGACAATGTCGCAAGACACGATAATAAAATTCATTCATTCATTCATTCATTGTACGGCCTAGGAAACCTATGCCAGCCTTGTACTTACGGTAAACCTTCTAAAATCAGCACGTCGGAGAGCGTACTGCGCCTGCGCGAAACCCGTAATGTATTGTGCATAGCACTTCGGCAGAACGTCTCATATAAGGTCGAATTCGCGTATATAAGGGTGACATCCCGTCTGTAGTTTTCAAATGTTCTGTAGAAAAAGATATGGTCTGCAACAGGCAAAATTCTGATGCAACGTTGACCAAAAATCCAGCGAAAATCCAGGTTTTGCGCAGGCGCAGTACGTTCTGCCGGCGTGCTTCTAAAATCGACTATAACGATGACGTCACGTCAGTGACGTCAGAGGCTGCCGCAGGACAACTGAATGGGATTGCATTTTGCTTCGTTACGCTTGGTCGAAATGATGAAAATCCGACAGTTTGTTATGAAGTAGTAAAACAGGATTTGCGATTTGGAAATCAAAGTCGTCCGACATCAAACTCTTTTTTTGGCGACGTCTCAGGGAGGAGCCCAATGGTAAGTATTGTGTGCAATTCGCAAGAATTCTAGGAATCGTACAGGCATTTTGTCCACAGGAATGGAATGTCCACAGGCATGTGACCCACATCTATACCCACATTCCTGGAAACCTTTGGGAGTCTTTGGGAAGACCTCTCTACCCCGAATGCCCTACTTTCTGTGACCCCGGGGCTCGTTCACTATACACTTAGGGGAAGAGTGCACTGTATCTGTATAGGTACCAAGTCTTCCTCAAAATCATGAAATGATGGCAGGGCCGCAGTGCCATGCAAACAATAACCCTAACAGCAACCACCGTCGCCATGGCAATGTATGTTTTCATTGCCAGTCTTGTTTGCAGTGTATGTCCTCTTAAGCCCCTGTCACACATTCACGAATTTGGCCTCCCGAATGCTATCCGAACGCCCGCCGACCGTCGTTAGGAGTGGGTCGGCACAAAGTCGGCTGGCGTTCGGCGAATTCGGCTGCGGTTTGGCTGCGCCAGCCGAATGTTTTAAAATGTTTAAAACATTCGTGGGTCGTACGTTCGGAAGGTTCGAGCATAGTTGGCTGGTTTTCGACCATAAGTCAGCAAAACACCAGCCAACCACCCGTGAGTAAGCCAGCAGTGTTCGGGGCGTGTTCAGGGATCAAATTTGACTCCAATATTACTTAAATTCGTTTCGATTCGTATAGCAAGGTAGGCGTGGCATAAATCTGGTCAGAGTGCTCCCGAACGTCAGTCGAACCTGGTCGGCTGGTGTTCGGGAACAGAGTCGGGGAAAGGTCGTGAATGTGTGAAAGACGTGCTGTATGTGGTGTGGTACGGTCTATCAACAGCTGTTGTCCACTGTACGAGTTACACATGGGACTATACCACACTACTCTTTAGGAGGGGCCGGGGAGTTAAGCCTGTATTGTGTATCATATTGTGATATCACCCATCTTTTAAGTTATGTAGTGTAACATTGATGTCTGAAATTGCCAGCATACTAAACGGCATGGGCAATGGCACGGTAGGTAAATGACGCTTCGTTGATCTTCAAAATGACACAGTAGCGATCTACAAAATGACTACGAAATGAAGCTTCATTGATCTTCAAAACGTTACAAGAAAGAACAGACAAAGATGAAAGCAACAAAACAAAATGGACAAGGGTACGGGTCGTTTCAACATGCTCGTAATATTTCATAGATAGCGCACCCGATTGTCTGCAATGCCCCCCCCCCCCCTCCCAGACGACACTGACGGTTGCACGGGACTGACTGGGAGATGACAAAACAGTTTGTGCCAGCTTGGCTTACTGACCCTATTCCCGGGTGGCTTCCTAAAATAGACCCTTGTTTACTATTCTTATCTCGCCACGGACCAAAATAGAAACGTTGCAGGTATTTTTAGCTCTATCAAGTGTCGACGACAGACGGGAGTTGTGATAGAGTGGCCTCATTACCTTAGATTGGGTACCCTTAACTACATGGGACCAACTGTTACCACACATCCATTACATCCATTACATCAACTGCCACCATAACACACAAACGTCGCCCATGGTTACTCGCGGAATAATTCAGTAAGCATTCAGTGACAAAAACGAAAATCATACAATGTACTTTTTACACCTATATATGTCTGCTATAAATATTCAAACCTATATACATGTATGTTTGCTATAAATATCCAAAAGTCTATGTAACTATATCTTATATAAATGTATTTATAATGGGGACATTTCTTAGCGTACTGAACTAAAAGCAGGATAGAGCAATATGAGAGTAAACCACCATCGGTAAATAGTACCTTTACCCAACAACGAAAGGTGACTCAGATAAAACGTTGTTATTACGTTTAATTAAAAATGTTTTATCAGTTTATGATCCTCCAAATTATTGTTAACAAAAGACTAAAACTACACTTTATGGCTGCCCTTGTTTCTTTTTAGTTCATACATATTTTCCAGGAATGTAAAGTGGGACAAGGTCGACATTTAATATCATCCGGGACACAAATGCTCTAGAATTACTCCTCGTCTCCACGCAGGGATAAGAGTACATGTAACCATACATAGCGACGCGGGGGTTATTGATACTGCAGATCAGACCAGACGACCAAGGCTTTTGCACAAGCTGAAAGATGGGGCACTTACGGACATTGTCTCAAAACTAGGGCGTCTGTCTAAGTATGCCCGAATGGGTACGAAATTGGCACTGTAGTCAGACGACACTGAATCAGTCCAGACAGCCTACAAATGCATCACCGACAGTAAAATGGCTTATTCATAACTCCACAAGTTAGCACTAGTGCAAATATCTTCATAGGCTTACATAAGTTGTGAAGTGCCGTAAAACCTGATATCACAAATACAACTTAATATTTCTTGTCTACTTTTCGTAATTTGGTATTAGGAGCCTTAAATACAGCCACATCATTGAAATAAAATTATTCCTTGTTCCCTATCCTGCCGACTCACTCACACGCTACAAGTGTTCTGAAGTGTAACGTTCCGGCTGGTAGCCAAGAGTCATCACCCTCAGTTGTCTACATCTGCGCTCTAATGTCAGACAGAACCCCAGCCCACGGTTCAACAATTCACTAACAACTGCACTACATCAACGTCTTCTAAAAACATTTTCATCGTAGCTTTTTAAGATATGTCAAAACTGCCCACGAAGACCACTCAGGGGACCGCTAAAATCTGGTCTACGTGTACAGGTGGTCATTATAGACAGGATTCGTAATGCTTGTGTCAATGGGAAGGATTGTCTAAGGGACCAGCAAAGATTACAAAAGTGGTCCTTGCTAGGTGGTCGCTTGTAACGCTACAGGTGCGACTGTGCCTCAGAGGAAACACAAGTTTCCTTGTTTTATCAAGGTCACCAATTCACGCCACACTGTCTTAGAGGTGGTACTCATATGAGTCGAAGTATTAAAGAAGACGTTCATATCAATATTCGTGGTAGCCAGGTTTTCTAGACAGGTCTTTGTATTATTTCATTAGGATCTGACGGCTAAATGGGGGAGGGGGTGTCAACACTGAGTACTGCTAGGGTGAAAGGAGCACCTGTTTTGTACATACAGATTCGACAGAGCGTCGGCCACGGTGGCCATTTATACTTGAAAAACTCTTCTAGCGTACATTTACTGTCTGCAGACACCAGACCCAGTTTTTATACATCCTCCCATGTATTTTATGACGAAGAATCAAATGCTAAACGTTTTGATCAACTGGTCGTAGTCATTTGTTGTAGCGGCCATCACATGTCTTAATATATGAAAACTTTATTGCACGACAATTGTACACGGTACAATGTATGGCAACAACTATATATTGGACGAAGTAGAGAAAAGTATAGAATAAAAGCTAATATAGTGTAACAATCGAGTGTGGCTAATCATGGGTTTCGGTATTTTTTCTAATAACAAAGCAATCTTTTATATAATTGCCTATTTTTACATTGTAGGAGTTATTGCGCATGTAAAGATATATCTTATGAGTTACAGGCCCAAGTAGACATTTACTGCCTGATTCTAATCCTCTAAATTCTACCGCCAAACGTAGTACAATCTATCGCAAAGAAGAAAAGTATAGTGCAGAAAATCGCAACGAGTACTGACTCTATCTCACATATCAAACCTGTAGAACCATCTTACTGCTGTGTTGTCAAAGTTGATGTTTTAACTTCTGATTACAACAAAAATACAACAACGGATATTTTTGGATGTGTGCTATCGGCAGCACATGTTGTTTGTACCGCACATGTATATGCACCAAGCGTGCCTCGATAAATATATTTATTACCTCCATGAAATGTCATGGAGGTTATATTTTCAGTTGCGTTTGTCTGTCTGTCATTCTGTCTGTCAACAAGATAACTCAAGAACGGCTGGATGGATTGGTTTCATACTTGGTGCGTTAGTAGGGTCTGACGAAAACTGGAAATGATTAGATTTTGGGCCCCCTAGTGGCTTCCCTTGGTACTGCAGCGGAACTTCCGGTTTTGATATCTCGCGATCTGGACATGCTAGGGTCATGAATTTTGGACCGAAAACTCCGAAAACTCTAGTTTGTTTATTTATTCATTTGGCTGAAAATACAGCCAATGCTGCCCAACTAGCTTGTGGCTTAATAAATGTGAGCCCTGTGCGGGCCTGCTTGACAAGAAACAACCGACCAGAGATAAAAGCATTTGGAGGAATGTTATCTGCGTATTCCGGTGATCTAAAACAGGAATAGTTTATTTTTTCTTGGAATACAGTGTTGCAAAATGGCAATAAAGAATGCATGGAAGCCCATTCGATCAGCTGAAACATAACCGGCTCATTAACATTATCTCTTCCTGGTACTGCTCAGAATTTCCATGAAAAGGTCACTTAACGTTATATTCGGAAACTGATCACTTTGGTCGGCAGCTTGAAAGAGTATACTATTTGCTGGAAGCACAGTGCTCTTGTTTCTATGAAATTATATCAGTGTCATATCAGTGTAAACAAGGTGTAAACTACAATACTGGGTCATATTTTTCATATGCTATTCCATTTGCGGTTCTGCTGTTGTTTCATTGTACATAGTTTATTGAACATTTTCCGTGTTTTAACTTCTTTGCGTACCGCTCGGTTGCAATTGTGTATCTTAGTAGCGTCTACCTGGCTCTAGCTACTTCTGTAGGTAGCGAATTGTACATTCTATTCGGCTAACTCCTATGTCTGGCATGCTTTTCATTCTCTTCGGCCAATTTCTCCAATTTCCCAGCTACATGAAGAGCGTGGTCTAGTGTATATTTATAGCCAAGCCGATGTTAAAAGGTAAAGGTCGCGTTTAAAAACATCGTTTTGAAAGAGAAATGGTCCTAATTAGTATCCGTGGGCGTCCCGTATCCATCGGCACTTGACTTGAGTCGTGTGGAGAGTGTGTATGAGATTATGAACCTTCCCTGTCTAACAAGGGGACTGAGTGGGTGAAGTAGTTCCCTCCTCCCCCGCAGACGTATGACAACAAAGGAAAGCGGATTATTTTCACCCACAGAAACGTCGTCAGCCCACACGATCGTCTTTCTCCAGTCCTCTTTGTTCTTCCACCATGCGTGGGTTAGGAGTTTTCGTCCCCCCCCCCCCATTTTTCTAGGCCACAAAACTCTTACTTCTCACTAACTTTGCTATCTGCCTTCGAGACGAATGCTAACCAATTTTTTTATCAAACTTAATGAAACTGCTCAGCACACACCATTCTTTCTCATTTAGATTTTTCCGTGTGCCTTATTTTTCTTCCTCTCGCCGGACAAGTCTCCTCTGCTCGGATTTCTGAGGCAGATTATTTATTTCTAAAACTAGAAATAGCCAGTTTATACCAGCTAGTCATACTTACATGTACCTCGGACAAAACTGGTGCAGACCTAGACACACGGACGCACGAGAAACGTTATGTAACATTAGGTCGACGATACAAAAAGTAAATTTTCTGGTCATTTCTTTACAACGTAAGTTGAATCAACCCTACTCCGTTGCAAATGCCACTCAGGAAGTGGAGGTGCCAAAATATGACACCTTACGAGTCTGTTTAAAACTGGGAAACACAGCTGTCAGCCATGTTTGTTTACATGCAGGTAGTTTGTGGTGGTGCCACAAACTGAGTACACCTCGTGTGGGCTGTTTTAGTGCCAATCATAAACGTCAGTAATGTGACATAATTGCACAAATATGTTGATAAGCGAAAGTAAATTACGATCACACGAAGATTTTTTCAATTAAAATATTTCAATTTTTAGTGCAAAATGTTACATAATGCCCCTTTAAAATTGAGTCTCTCGTCGACACCTATCCTTGTGGAGGCATTGAAGACATTTGACACATTTGGCTTCCACAGGACTACATCTTCCTCCAATTTTTACCGGCCCCGGCACCGCAGCACACACTGATTTGACGGGCTAAAGAAGTGATATTGAATGAATATTGTACACACATACCCACTGGGTTTAGTACAGGTCACAACAAAAGAATAAAATACAGATAACGTTACATATATATACATTGCTATTAAAGTAACTACAATTAAGTACATTTGGTTTCTTTTCGTTTCTTAGTAATGGTAAAAAGGTAAGAACAGATATGTTTCATAATTCAAGGTTTGTTTAAGCTCATAAGAAATATAAATTTGTCTGTACTGCTTAGGTGTATGAAGTGGGGGAACATGGGTTGAATCAAACGATATTGGATCGGTGTGAATATTCCGCGGTGAGCCGCTCCAAACATTAGTATTCCACTCCTTGATGGAAGCCGCCGCGGGTTTACTTCTCAACCGACCTCTGTGCTATAAATAGAACCGAGGGTGAATACGTTGAGGACAGGTGCTACACTTATAGAATTTCGCTTCGGCACTTTTAAACAGAAACGAGAGCGCACAAAGGGCCTAGAGAATGAGTAATTCTAACAAAGTAATCGCAATTTAGCTGTCTTTGTTCGCGATACGCAATTACGAGGGTTTTTAAGATGTCTGAAATATGTGTCATTCCCCATGCGTTGGAGTAATGCTATTTTCTGCCATGTATTTCATAACTATGAGGCCACGTTGATTTGATAATACGGATGCCATCTTCTGGGAACTTCAAAACTGATGCGAGCGTGCGAATAAAACAAAACGTTTGCCAAAAAATGCCTTCGTTATACATACCAGGTTTTACCTCCATGGATTTAGAAAAGTAAATTTTAATACATATTGACATGCGACAATCCATACATGGTATACATAGGGATATACATAAAAGACTGTATAAACATTGGAAATTCATTGTAAAAGTTCACTCCTATACTAGCCACCCACTCATGTATTAGTTAGGTATTAGCATTATGAAATGGTAGTTATATAGTAGTAGGTGCCATACTTTGTACCCTGTACAATTGTTGTGCAATTAAGTTATTATTATGAAATCTACGTGGTCATGAAGGTTGACACACAGAGTATTGTATGTCGAATAATAGACTCTTCATTTTCTTTTCTTGACATTTTCGTCTTTTCCTTTGGAATTGATTTTGGCATTCTACGACATTAATACGACATTTTTTTGTAATTTAAGGCAAGTATTTGCTCATTTTGCAGCTGCTTATTAATATAAGCTTTCTACGATTTACAGCATGGTCAAATACTTTTTTTTTGGAAACGGACGAAAATTCATGCGCGCGTGGATGTCATCCATATAATCAACTCAACATGGCCTAACGCTAGTACAGCGCGCCGAGCGAGTGAGTGTACATGTAGGCTGTTTCGGGTATGTACATGGACATAAAATGAAATTTACGCATAATGATAAACATTAGTTCATGTTGATGCTTGATGCACTCGTACGCCGCCCGTCTCTCCTGGTAATGGTAATGGAAATGTAGATAGCCATGCGGTATAAAAACTGTACGTATCTACAATCACAGTCAATCTAAGCTATGTATAGTTAAGCTTAAAGTAAGAAAATGGAGCAATAACAAACCAACCAATTATATATAACGTTACAAACATTAGGTCAACTGTAGTATTATGTTTCTTTCTATGATGTGTAGGACATTTGAATCAGACAGGACAAACATATAACTTGTTGACTCAAAAATTATAAGAGTTTGCCCGAAGGGTATACGGTATAAAATGTATAAACTGGAGAGAATCAGCCTTGATAAGCGTAGCGGTATGTTTTGCATGGTAGGGATCCGGAGGGATTGCATGAAAAAGCACTTGTGTATAGAATATCTCGGCAGATATGTCTCAACGAAGAAAATCTGTATACCCACTACCAGCACGACATGCTATTTCTGTATTTTACGCTTTTATGGCGGAAATACGATCACTGATGGCTACCGTCTTGACAGCTGGTTTGGTGTATTATATAGAGCTTTATACCTTCGCCAAGAAGGTTATATGTATATGTGTCCGGTGCCGTATGTGTGTGTATCTGTGTCACGGTGTATTTGCCTTCGTCAAGAAGGGTATGTTTTCATGGGCGTGCGTGTGTGTGTGAGTCTGTCAACAGTATAACTCGAGAAGGCTTAAATGGATTGTCTTCATATTTGGTAAGTGGGTAGGTCTTGATGAGACCTAGAAGTGATAGGAATATGGGCCCCTTGGCGGCTCGTTATGGTACTGCAGCGGCACTTCCGGTTTTGATATATGGTGATCTGGACAAGCTAGGGTCATGATTTTTGGATGGTAGGTAGCTCTTGTGCTCAGGAAGAAGTGACATAAGTTTGGGCCCCCTAGCGGCTTGCTCTGGAACTGCAGGGGCATTTGTATGAAAATGTTTAAAGTAGGTGGATAACTCAATAACCAGTCGATGGATCGTCCTGATATTTGGTGTGTAGGTAGCTTAAGTGATGCTTGACATAATTAGATGACAATTATGCAAATTATGATCTTATTTGCATAATTAATGAAGGAATTCTATAATTCAGTTACCTTCCATGATAGGACTACATAATGTATGTATTCTACTGGGTTTGGCTGTAATGGATACGTCTGCCCCAAAGTGTCCCAAGTGGGTAAGTCATTAATCATGGCTAGTGGGTGCAGACTGCTTTCACACGTGTTAGTGTTAGTCGTTAGGTGATCTCATGACAGCTGTTTCCCAGGCACCCCTCGCACAATGTAAGATTGCAAGCTGTATATCAGCCACATTTTGTACTTGTAGCAAACGGTATATCACTTTTACCTTCTTAACGATAACATCCTTTGACGAAGGCATGAGATCGTTGACCTCTAGTTGTCTATTTGTTTGTTTGTTTGTTGACGTCATAACTCGAGAAGCCGTGGATGGATCTGTATGATATTTGGTATGTAAAACGAAGAACAAGTTCGATTATTGACCACCTGGCGGCTTCCTCTGCTACAATATAGCCTTTTATTGTCAACGTTAAGACTTTAATTATTATTAAGCTTTGGAAAACGTGTCCTAGTTGGGCAGAGAAGATAATCAACTGACATGTGTTATGCCAATAATGAGGACCTTATTTGCACAATGAGAAATGTTTATAAACAATCATAATGGTAAAATCATCTTGCGAAGACATGTACATGTGGTCTTGGAACTCTGGTTGTCTATTTTAATCACGGACCCTGTCAAACATTCAGTGGCTACTGCTCGCCTTGTGGTGGAAAGAAAAGACCATTGATATTCCGATCCTACCGCCCCCATGTGTTCACGCATATTCGATTTATTTGGCGTATATTCCCTCTGTCTTCGCCATGGTGACAACGCCCACATGTAATGAAATCAGCTCGCCGTGAAAGGTCTACGAACCCGTCTGAAGCTAGGGGTCATTGACCACGATTCCATCAAGCCGCTTTAGTAAAAGGTACTTAGCTACATCCCTTGTTCTTTATAATTACACCAGCATCTTTTTACACCCTTTATCTTTGGCAACATGTTGACAACTCAACTGATTGTAGCTACTTCGCTCTGCCTGGAGTTAGATTGGAGAAGAGGTTATTGCCCCATGAACAGCTGTTTTCAAGAACCGGAGATCCAGTGCCTGAGGATAGCGGAGGCACTGTCCGTTTAATATCTAAGTTAGAAGAACACAATACGAAAGGTTATTGGTGGTCATTATTTTAAAAAGACTTTGAGGCATTTCAGATCTACAGTGGGTGTCACTGGAAGACAGGAGAGAAACACCTACATGTAGACTATGCATGATGTACAAAATGACCAATAAACTGGTGGATGTATCAACTACAAAGTATTTTTTAAAATACTTTGTAGTTGATACATCCACTACCAATAACCTTTCGTATTGTGTTCTTCTAACATAGATATTAAAAGCACCGTGCCTCCGCTATATCCTCAGACACTGGATCTCCGGTTCCAAAACAGCTGTTCATGGGGCAATAACCTCTTCTCCAATCTAACTCCAGGCAGAGCGAAGTCGCTACAACCAGTTGAGTTGTCAACATGTTGCCAAAAATAAAGGACAATGTTTGTGTGGCAATTAAACGTTAATACCAGCTCAGTAAAGAACAAGAAATAGTCGTGCCTTCACGTACCAGAGTTATCAACCAAGGATTATTATAAAGGTGTTCACAAACTTGACGAATGTATTTTCCTACAACTATCGTAGGTGGAACTAGCTGCCACCAAGTACAGTTGGGGCATCATCACTAGATAGCTTTAAACAACGCTTGCAGTTAGATGTGCAAAGGTTACGTGTAACAGGTCGTTCGGTGTAATGTAGCCAGCTGCCGCCGCGCCGCATGCCTGCGAAGGTAAAGTATTACGGTTATACCGGCTGTATAGATACAGATTGAATTTGATTGTTTCATAACTAAATGTGGGGGCTACAGAGATAAACAGCAAGCACGTTGCAAACGGGTGGGTTGAGTTTTCTCGTTGAAGGTGCTATCAGATGAAGCATGTAACGTTATAACATTATGGGCATTATAGCACTTTCCTACTATATATACAGACAAGCATCTGCATAGGATATATCTATGACCTTCTACTAGCTTGTGTTGGGTTGGGCTGTCCTTCTATCATTGGTCGAGAAAGGTCAGCTGACGGCACCCTTCCACCCTGCCACTACCCCTGACAGTAACGGCCAGGTCCCAATATCCAATATGGCTGACCCATGACATCACAAACCGACATGGCAGTGCCCATTGACACAGGGTAAAACAGAACAAGTTTCCGCTGTCTCTGAAAGAAGCAAAGTTTAACCTGGGACACATGACGACGTAACAGGTCTCGTTATCTGTTATTGTACCGCCATCAAAAAAGACAATGCTCTCATTGAAGGAACTTGCACACACGTGCTTGAGCGACTCCTTGCAGACAAACCTGGAATTGCACGCTGAACAGGGATTACGAAGGCGCCCATCCGTCCTGACAACATATTTACGTCATGCTTCATATGTTTCAATAGGATGGCTTTATCATCATACAATATGATCTCAAATCAGCCCCGCGCACCTACTCGTCATAAATATGCAGTATACTACAGCAGGATAGGGACTGGGTGTGTGTGTTTATGTCGAAGGAAAGCCACATCGATTCAAACGTTTCATTTTGAGATTTGAAGGCCCTCCAAGTCCAAAGAACATTCATTGCCTTCGTCAAGAAGGGTATGTTTTCGGGGGCGTGCGTTTGTGTGTGCGTCTGTCAACAGTATAACTCGAGAAGGCTTAAATGGATTGTCTTCATATTTGGTAGGTGGGTAGGTCTTGGTGAGACCTAGAAGTGATAGGAATATGGCCCCCTGGCGGCTCGTTATGGTACTGCAGCGGAACTTCCGGTTTTGATATATGGTGATCTGGACAAGCTAGGGTCATGATTTTTGTATGGTAGGTAGCTCTTGTGCTCGGAAAGAAGTGACGTAAGTTTGGGCCCCCTAGCGGCTTGCTCTGGAACTGCAGGAGCATTTGTATGAAAATGTTTAAAGTAGGATAACTCAATAACCGCTCGACGGATCGTCCTGATATTTGGTGTGTAGGTAGCTTAAGTGATGCTTGACATAATTAGATGACAATTATGCAAATTATGATCTAATTTGCATAATTAATGAAAGAATTCTATAATTCAGTTACTTTCCATGATAGGACTATAGTACATTGTGACACGTGGGCTACAGGCTGTCCCAGAGGGAGAAAGTCCTAGAGGGAATAGTCATTAAAGGGGTCCTAAAGTCCAGAAGGGAGTGCTATTTTCCGACAGACATTAATTTTAGAAAGTGAAAAATGCATATCATTTTACAGCATACAACAAAATATCCATTATGCACGCAAGTCTTAAAACGCATAGAAACCAGGACAAACTCCCCAGATACCCTCTAAACTATCCCAGACTGCACCGCGCAATCCCATTGGTGTCTATGCTTTGACCAAGAACGTTACGTTTTAGACCTAATTTCAGAGGCGATAAGAAAAAATCGTATCGTTTTGTGTTTTTTGATATCTTATCAACAATTGGCCTTCTTGGTGTCCTTATCGCCCCTCATTTATGCCGAAATTATTGACAATGAAAAAAACGGCGTAATCTAATTATCTTTCAAATAAGCGGCGTAATCTAATTATCTGTTCAGTAAAGATTTACATACAAATAAATTGAGAAAGCCAAAACACGCAAGATGAAACTGGCAGCTCACTGTATTAGACATCCTGATATTATAGCACCCAAGCTAGAGGTCAAGCAAAGTAAAGTAAGTTTTCAATAATCAGCTTATTGGTGTGCTTGTCTCCTATCGTTTTTGCCGAAAATGTTTATGTTGACTTGAAGTGTATGAGCATTTCGTAATCCAAAGTTCCCGGATGTATCTATTGTGGTTCAGTATGGGGGGAAATGATATTGATATTGCTTTACAAACACGCGCCGCTTAAGTCGCACAAGCGAAATTTGTACACATTATAGTAGTCCGCCATCCAAGTCAGCCAGGAGAGCAACTGTGTGCCAAAAGAGATAGGGAAAAGCTCTGTGTCGAAAGAAGACATATTGAAAAATTTAAACTGTAGATTCAATACCAAAAGATTCACTCACCCCACGAATTTTCCATCGTCTTCTACGGTGTATTCTCAGTCACTGATGAAAGATAGCGGACGCTATCTGAAACGTCTGACTCTTCAGAGAATGTATCCAGTTTGTTTTGTATTATGTAGCCTTCTTTAGTTTCATTGTGTTGTGGGAGGATCTAAGGCCTAAGGCAATGATGTACAAGTCAGATCTACAGTACTGTATGAACTTTTCAATATCATCAAATACTTCTCTTTTGCTGTCGGCCAAATATGTCGCCACTTCTTTTGATCGCAAGTTATAAGGATCCCAAAAAAGAATGTGTAGTTGTCACTATGGGTACCTGACGTCACGTCTCGACTAGGACTCGAGGATAAGTTGCTGGACCTTTTATCTATGTTCGCCTTCTTCGTGTCACAATGATACCTCGGGGGCTCAATGATGCAATGGTATCCTATGGCAACCGTGCCAAGCTCTATGATACTAACGTTAGAGCAAGAAAAAGACCAGAAAGTACAAATGAGCTGAAAACAGATCATTTTGATGGACTAAAAGAGAAAAGAAGGTTTTTAGACATTGACAAAATTAAGATCCACGCGTTATCTGCTGAAATCAAGTCATTATTTAGTTACCAATCTAGTTCAAACTTACGTGTCTTGCATTTCTGGTTGATTCCCTCGGGCCCCGTTGATGCCTTTATCATCATGATTTTTATATTTTTCCAAGAATTGGCTGTCAGTACTACGAATGAAGCTATACATCAAAAGCGGTTTTAAATGCCCCGCGGCGTACCACATCAGCCTCAATAGGTAGGTGGAGGCGGCGCTAATTTCCGTCTCGTAAACGGTCGTCGCCTTTTGAAACGGTCGATGCCATATCGCAGAACGGCTAACTTTAAGTGTATCAGCACGGTCCATCCACATCGTGATATTTCGTGGTGTAGAGGTTTAGGGTGTAGGTTAGGGTTTTACTCCCAGGTTAGGGTTAAACTCCCAGCCACAACCACAGACTCGATCAACTCCCAACCACAGGTGACCTTGCCCACGACTAACTCCCAACCCAACCACGGTCTGGAGAAGGTCGGGAGGCCACGGCCGGTTATGTGTGACAGGGCACTAAGATACCAAGGCTTCGACCTTCAACCTGGCGGCGGACCGGGGAAGCGTTCAAGGATAGAACATGTTGGAGGGCCCATGTCACACACAGCCGACCATGGCCTCCCGACATTCTCCAGACCATTGTTGGTAGTTTAGACTTCATCAAGGTCATCTGTGGTCGGGAGTTTCTCAAGCAAGATTACCTACTAATCTTTGAACGTCATCTGCGCCACGAATTTTGACAAATCAAACTAAACAAGAAAGCTTATAAACAAAGCTGGCCATAGGCCGCCAAAATGGGAATAGCTGGTTCGGTGGCATGGGTGTGCACTATTAATGTCTTGCTCACCTTGCTCGAATCGTAGTAATGCTAAAAACAGTGAATTGAAAGACCTGAAAAATAGACAGTGTTGCTTCCCTTTCCTTCCCACGGATGGATCGCGTTCCTAAATGACGTGGACGTCAGAATTGTCCAATTGCTCCGAAATTGCCGAAACGTAATTTGAATTGTCCCGAGCTAAAATTTAGCGTCATTTTGACACCGGGACATTGTTAATTTCGAGCCCTGGCTTGGCATTGCGTAACGTGCGATTAGACATTGCGCAACTTATTGCGATCCATCCACCATCCACCATGGTGACACCGGGCACTATACCATAGGCCGCAGAATCATATTCTGATTAGATGTGATCAGATAAGCGAACTGGAGGTAGAGTTGGTGGATTTTAGCTACCTCCAACCCAGCGCCGACCGGGAGTGGCCGGTAGAAAAGTCTACGTTTCCCTCCAGGGTATATGGGGTTCTACCTTTTGATATATACGATTACTTCGTCGGCACGTCTTTCTTTTTTTTATATAACCATGCTTCTGTGAATTTTGTGGCAATTTTGTTCTTATCATATTTCTTGATAGTGAATGACGCTTTTTAATTAGCAATCAGTATGCACAAATAAGTATTTGCTTCCAATGTCAAGAGGTTCTAAGAGATAACGGGCATTTATGAAATGTGTTCCTCTTTCGCGAGGCCAGAAGTTCCACTGTAGTATACCCAGCTCATGCAAAACATTCGTGAGATGAAGCAAGGATATCAGTAGATATAAATGTTTGCAGCCGAACGTTAGGTTACATGTTTGAATTTGGGTGTTTGAAGTGATGCCGTCTTGCGGGCAGTGGCTAACCGCAGTTTGTATAAAACACATAAAAAGCATAAACACAAATCCATATATTACTAATGGAAATTTATTGCAACAACAAAGTCTTAATCGTTAAGTTAAAAGATGTGGACAGAGAGTACTTATTTTCTCCCAAGTTATTTACAGAACAGTGAAGATTGTGTTACGAAAATATCTCTATGTTTTTTTGCCTTGTTCTTATGAAGGCGTGCACGTGGTCACTTCTTTGTAACAATGAATGATAGTATATCCCTTTGTCTTTTATGTTGTTACAACTTCCTTTCTTAAGTAACAAACAAGTTGTGTGCAGAAATGGCTATGTTAGTACATGTCATCAAAGCCTCTATTTACCTGATTGTTATGTATGCACAACTTTTGTATATACTCCGTTATGAAGAAATAAAGGATTGAAAAAAAACACAAACGTCACTGACGTATAGCGTAGCTCAGGTACAGAGACACGTGGTTTGGACGGCTACAGGCGTGGCTCTATGTGTGAGGAGGTGGCCCACCGTGCGTAGGTGGCTCCACTCACGACACTTCCCTAAGTACACATGTACCCACATTACTGACTCACACGATACATGTTCATAGCTACGAAGGTGCTCAACTTTTCTTAATGTTTATTTTCACGCCGCAAAAACAAATTTAAATTCTAGTTAAAGCCCAAGAGAGAAAGAGAGAAGCTATAATAATAAGGATTGCGACACGTTTGGAAAAGATGGGAACTGAAACATTTCCATGGGTCTTCTCGCAAATGCTGTCTTGTTCTTTCTAGCCTGTTTACCAAACCTATGCGGAGAGGACGAAAGAGACTCGGGAAGGCTAGTTAACTCTAGCTAGTTAACTCTAGCTAGTTAACTCTAGCTAGTTAACTCTAGCTAGTTAACTCTAGCTAGTTAACTCTAGATAGTTAACTCTAGCTAGTTAACTCTAGATAGTTAACTCTAGATAGTTAACTCTAGATAGTTAACTCTAGATAGTTAACTCTAGCTAACAAGGCTAGTTATTTATATTTAGACATATATTTATATATAGACTTTCTATTTAAAATAAAAACCAGCCATTATCGTCACGATTTCACGGTGATTTCATGCTTCAAAAGAGGCATGTATATGAATATCATTTACTTCAGATATTTTCCAGAAGCAGTCAAGCGATGGTGTTCGTTAGCCTGCTGCCACCTCATTAGCCCAGCTCTAAAGGGGCCGTCACATTGCGCGAAAATCGGTCGGCCGACGCGTCGGCGATCTCTAAACGACATTTACGGCAGTAGTACGCCCGATGTTTCGTCGAGCATCGCGCGAATTTTCGGGATCGCCTGCGATTTTGCGGAGTCGGCCGAAGCTCGCTGACACGCGAAACGTGTTCTGTATACAATACCTGCGTCACATTGTCGACAAGCGTCGGCCATATTTGTTGATCGACCGAGGATCGAGCGTATTTTTGGCAATGTGACGCAGGCATAAAGCGGACGTCTTTGAAAAGATCTTCGTTTTACGCCCTGAAGGAGTTTTGTGCACGGCGAGAGTTAATCATCAGCTGGACCTACAAAAACAGGTCTCTATTACTGTCCATCAACATGTTAGACATGTTTTCACAGTCTGTGTGACTCTTATCATTCAGCAAAATACAGGGCAGCGGTCTTATGCTTTAAAGACATCCAGTGCAATTTCAGGTCTAAAACTAAAAATATTCAGGATGAGGGAATTTGTCTGATATTGACATTTACCGCCATTTCCCATCACATTTTTGTCATCATTTCATACTTGAAGCGTTTGAAATAGCTACGTGAGGCGTCTTTTTATTTTTTGGTATCACCAATAAATAGCTAGAACCAGCCTATGCCCTATAGTATACGATACAAGACAAGTAACCATTTTCCTTCAGCGCCGCATTTTTGCCTTACAGCTATCAGTATGCTATGGGACAGGATTGATTCAACTTACTACATTAAAAGAATGACCAGAAAATTGACTTTGAAAATCAGTTTTGCCACCCCGATATTGCATTGGATGCCTTTGAAACAGACACTTTACTATATATAGACAGCTAGGTGGACCATGCATATGTGTAAGTAGCTTAGAGCTGAAGTGAGATGATATACCACTCTGATAGCAACTCAGAGCGAATAAGGAGGCTCACAAATAAGAGCGCGCATGCCCAGTGGCCAGTAAAGGTGAAGGCCCCGAGCCTCACGTTAAACAGACACTATATAACAGCTAGTGATATAAACTGGAAAGGGTACAGAACCAAGCTGCAAGATTCTGCACGAACAACTACGAAAGGGGTGCCAGTGTCACGGACATGAAAAGAAACCTACAGTGGGCGTCACTGGATGACAGGCGAAAAATGTCCAGACTATGCATGATGTACAAAATGACTAATAAACTGGTGGATGTACCAACTACCAAGTACCTAATACCAGCCCAGAAAAGAACAAGAAATAGTCATGCCTTCAAGTACCAGAGCTATCAACCAAGGATTGAGGTCACGGTTCAAAAACTCATTTTTTCCTAGAACAATCGTAGAGTGGAACTCGCTGCCACCAAGTCGGGGCATCGTCACTTGATAGCTTTAAACAATGTCTAGAGTTAGACGTTCAAAGGTTAGGTGTAACAGGTCGTTCGGTGTAATGTAGCCAGCTACCGCCGCGCCGCGTGCCTGCGAAGCTGGTGTGTTACGCCAAAGGGCGGTTATACCGGCTATACAGATACAGATACAGAAACAAAACGTGTCAGAGGATCCTATAACCCCGCCCACCTCCGTCAAAACGTAGACATTCAAAATATAAACATAGAAATACAAAGGTGTTGGGAGTTCTGTTTACGTCTCCGGGGCTTTCAGCCTTGACACTGGGCATGCGCTCTCTTATTTGTGAACCTCCTAATAGCGTAAGTGCCCCCTCCCCCATGGTCCGACTTTTACACTACTGACTTATGGGTAATCCTAACGTCCTGAGACGATGGAAGAAGCTTTTAATAATGCGCATTAACACGCCACCCCCACACAGTGATTGGTTCGGTCGAGCTTCCACACATTCGAAAAATCTGCTTAGTCTTGCAGCAATTACTGAGAAAAAGTAGGTCACCAGTGTATTATAAGATTGACAGACTAGCTTTTGGACCTATATATGGCAGCAATATGGAATAATGGTTCTAATAGTATTAGGTGGATACACATGGATTGTATATTCTGCTCATGCTCATAAACACATACAGGGCTGACGATACATATTCAGAAAGAACTACTCAGTTCAAACGTACCCTAACCCAAAGACATGAGTTAAAACTTCCACTGGTACTGTATGCAGTCTCATTAAGTGCTGTACTGACTTACAATGTGCGCTGGACAGGCTTAATGCTTTCTGTGAGAAATGGAACCTTCATCTGAACTTAAGAAAAGCGAAGCTGCAATCTTTAACAAATCAGGTCGAATCATGACTGGTACATGTATGTCAACTTTGTGTATCTAAATGTTTACTGTTTTTTGTTGTGTGACGCTGTTAATATAAGTTGTAAACTTGAGTGCAGCGTCACACTGTCCTTGTCATGTTTTGATGTTTTTGATTAATAAAAAAAAAATCAGGGCGAAGAACATCAAATTTTTCCGAGGCGTAGATGACATCGAAATTACGTATACAAGTTCTTACCCTTGCTAAGTTAGGCCTGACGTTGTTCTCATCGGGTACTGATTCTCAACATGTAGCTAAAAGAAACTGTATCTTTATCTGTATAGCCGGTATAACCGCCCTTCGGTGCAACACACCAGCTTTGCAGGCACGCGGCGCGGCGGCAGCTGGCTACATTACACCGAACGACTTGTTACACCTAACCTTTGAACGTCTAACTCTAAACATTGTAAACTGTCGCTGAAAGCATACGAAGCTCTCCCACTCATTCAAAATTTCCCCCCAAGACCCTGCTTAAACTATTTTGTACACGTACATATCCAAATGCATCATGTCATAAAATTGAATGCAAAGGGCGAATAAACCTCCAGATGCGAATGCTTCTTTTAAATAATATCAACCTTACGGTCATTGCACTTGATTTGACTATCAATGGCCACGCGTCTAACATCTGGAGTTCCGGAAGGTTAAGTAGGCACGTGCATCACTGCGTGTCGTTCAAGTGGTACAGAAGAAGACTCATTGCTTTGAGGCAGAGCTATCAACCATATATAGACACAGCTTCTTGGCTTCTCAGGTTATCCCGAAACAGATTAAACCATATATTTCACATTAAATTGCGTTAATTACACATCAGATTGAATCATATATTTCACATTAGAGTTTGAGTTCTTCGCACAACGCAGAAATCCAATTTTCCGATTCACCTCGACTTGGTACTCCATACAGATACTCCATACATTGTCTTTCATGTAAACAAAGCTATTGTGTCTATGAAATATCAAGTTGTGAGATATCAAGTAGTGTTTACGATGCTATTTTTAAACATCGGGAAACATTGTCATTGTGCAGGATCTTGACTTTTCGTGAGGGGTTGTTTTGAACTATATATAGGATTTAGGAAAATGTTCAGGCGCGGAATATGATCATTGTAAAAAGGATAGTTTGGGTGGTATAGTGGTTACAAAAAAGACTCAAAAAGGAAAAAAAAGATATCAATGGTGTTTTAGAAATAGTTGCCCTGCTCTAATGTCATATCGGTTTTCAAGGATCGGTGAAACCTTAGCATGCAATTTCATTAAGTACGTACGGGTCCAGGGAACGGGTCGTATCTGCAGATACAAATATAGAAAGAAATTACAAACAGTGAAGAAATATGAGTGGGGATCCATATTCTGTTTAACACACTACATCTGTGTCATAACCCGATTAACATAATATCTCGGCAACTATGTACATACTAGGACTCTATCATAATTGTATTATTGTATTTTTAAATAATGTAAGTATATATTATTGTATTAATGTATATAACTGTATATCTTTATAGGATGTAACTCATGTAACTATGTAATATGTATTCCCATGTATGTCTAACGATTCTCATCTTTTCCCCAGGGTGTTCCTTAATAATAGTCTTCGACTAGTTGGGACACTCTGGCTTCTTTGTAAGCCAAATAAATAAACA
Source organism: Branchiostoma floridae x Branchiostoma japonicum (assembly GCA_013266295.2). Classification (NCBI taxonomy): domain Eukaryota; kingdom Metazoa; phylum Chordata; class Leptocardii; order Amphioxiformes; family Branchiostomatidae; genus Branchiostoma; species Branchiostoma floridae x Branchiostoma japonicum. The sequence goes on along the minus strand of CM023824.1, from coordinate 20,524,728 downwards.
AATAAACAATATGAGTGAGTAGTCTGTGTGAAACAGGTGGCAAACTGTGGGGGTGATACAATACAAGGCAGTCGTCTAATTGACTGACGGGGGAGGGGCGGGGGAGTGAAGGCATGGATGTGTGGGGCGCTTCTTCCAAGACTTCTTAGAAACCTAAAGTACAGGCGTCTTGAATCCCTATAGACAACCCCTAACTGCATACACTTCTTGGTTTACATACACAGGTAGGAACTTTTGAGGTAAAGTTGCTGTGGCGGAAATGGCATTCCTCCCTCGGGTAATTTTACTACGACGGAAGTGGTGTTCCCACGGGCAATTTTCTCGGCTTCTATCTTCAGAAAAAAAAAAGCGTTAGGTTAGTTCAAGTGTGCCAAGAGTTCATGGCTGCCCCGCCCCTGGGCCCTGTGGGTAGAGCATGGATTCTCAGTAATGCCGGAATGTATGAATAGGTTTGCTCTACATCTATATTCCTCAGGTTTATTTCCCAACAGTGTTGCAGGGTGGAGGCTTGCCGCAGTATATGGGTAACTTGCAAAACGTGCCGGCTCAACTTAAAAGGCCATTATGAATAATAAACATGTCCTCTGGCGTTTGGTACGTTTCCAATACGGTCATGGGGAGATACCGATGGCTATGTTTGACTAGATAACAGTAATGTTATGGTGCAATATGGAGAAGGGGATGAAATCTGGAAATGTTGGAAATCACCCCTAACACAGGCCAACAGAGAAAACCGACACGTGCCAACCGGAAGCTACATGTACGTTGTGTCAATATTGACATTGATATAGGGGGGCCTGCATGCCCTTTTTCGTAAGGCGTAATCAGGGCTTTTTAGTCGCCGTAATCCGTAGGCAGACGTCCCAAAAATCAACGTAATTCGTAATAGTACATTTGCCAAAAAGCGTAAAGGCGTAATCAGCTCTGAGAATTTAACGTAATTCGTAATCGGCGGTGAAAATTTTGCGTAATTCGTAATCACTACCCCCCCATGCAGGCCCTCATATAGCCAACTGTACGTGGTGCTTTGACGGCGCCGATTTGACCTATAATATAGGTAGCTATATAATCCCATGTTAATCATACCACAGGCACACCAAGGGTACCTAATTTATCTAACACTTGAAATGTCATACAAGTACCGAGGACGGTTTTATAGGCCAGCTTCGGCATTGACATTTTGGCAAAAATCAGTGAAAATATCATGTTCAGAAACGTCACTTGTCTTTGCCAGCATAGCATGTCAACAGAAATGTTAAACTTACTGAGATAATCAGACAGAAACATGAATGTCTTCCTAAGAGCTCTGACAAGACAGTGTGTGCTTGGGAGACCTTGGAAGCTTGTCTTGAAAAAAACAACACCTTGACCTTGCTGCACGATAAATATCCAGGCAGGTACATTCATTGACAATGGCAAATCGAGGATCAGAAATTATTAACATCATGTCCAGTACCTTATGAACTTCTAAGAATGCAGAATGACCCGAAAATGTCAGTCTTTGATTTTTAACCCCCCCCCCCCCATCCATCTACTGGCAGCCTACGTGGTGAAAGTACGCGTCGTGCATATCACTAGCTCGGCCGAGCATGCATGGTCGGTGTGCGCGGTCGGTGTGGGGGCGGCCGCTACATGTGTTTGTTTGTCCTTCCAACACCTTCCATCCGCGTGTCAACGGAATTAAAACGCAAAACTAGAATCCTCACATGAAAGATTTCTAATCGCAGCAGTTCGTGCAATCGGAAACATAATTTGTACGTCCTGATTGCGTCCAGGCTTTTTTCAGCGTTGAAACAAAACAGTTTCCATCCTGTACATCACATCCATGCCAGGTATTACCGAAGGTTTCAGCGGGGGCGCAGATGGTACAATGGTACCTCTGAGGGGACCTTTATTTTGCAATCAATATTGTACTACTGTCTGTCCTCCTGAGGGTGATTTTGATCTGTCTACCCTCGTCAGCACGTCTTCAGCCTCTCATCGATTCAGCGCCCGTTTCCGCCGAGACATTAGGCGCGCTATAAATAGCGCGGTTGTAAACCGAAGCAGGTGTGTGCGAGAGACAAACAAAAAATGAGGCTTACCTGCATCCTCCACAAAATCCTCGGCTTCCTCGAAGTCCATCGCGCCGTGTGTGATGAGACGTTCCAAGAAGAATGTGTTATCTTATGACGCACCGCCAAAGGAGGAGAAATGCAAGATCGGGGAGTCTCGTAGCAGCAGGAGTAGACCACGGCCGAGCGTTATTTCGCGATTCTCTGCCGGAAGTTCCTGATTGCGGGCAGCCGAAGCCCCTGTTGGCGGGTTGCCGAGCCCACGCCTACCGCCGACCTCGGTGTGTGAGTTGTGTTCGGCCCGAGAAGGGCGAGAAGGGGCAGGGCGTACTCCCACACCACAGCCTTCCCGGCTAAAAATAACCCGGCTGTGCTCTGACCTCCGGAAAATACACCCGTGTCGAGTGAAATATTTAACAAGGGAAGGAGGGAGCCGCCAGTCTAGGCATAATCAGATGCAGGTACCAGTGTATACAAATAGTGCCCCATATTGGGACAAACCATTCGATGCCAGAAGGGGGTTATATTCTCTCCTCTAATAATCCAGGCGAGATTAAAGCTACACCACATGCAGAATTTGTATAATACGTCGGTGACACAGTTTGGGATTGATTTTTTTCTGGGACATTTCGTGCCTTGAATTGTAACAAGAAAATATCATTCTAGAAGTTGTCCCATGCAATAACGCGACATTGATAGCTGATGTAATTCTCATTGTATTTTTTGTACATCCATAATGATCTAGTCATTCATTTCCTTACCACAATGACAGAGAATAGCAGGTGGTTTTCAAAATATTTCCTGGATCTTCGTTATATTTCTTGTTGTCTTCTCGCTCCCTCCCAAGATCACGGCTATACCATGGTTCAAATAATGAGGGATGAGGATGAGCCCGATGCCCCCCCCCCCACCTGACCATCTACAACCACCTGTTGACATACAATTACGTCATATTTGGGCTAGTGCTGATTGGCTCGTACAGGCAGACAGACAGACAGACAGACAGACAGATAGATAGACAGACAGACATGAACGTTCGCAGAAAGCTTAAGTTCTTTAAGAGTTAAAATATTCATTCGTTATGATTCAAAGTCGAAACAGTTTCATCAGAAGTCAATGATAAACACTGATAACTACATCTCCCATTTGCCCTGGACCACCATGTTAAAGTTTAACGTGAGCTGAACATGAACTAGGAGGTTGAACTTGCTAAACTAGAGCGGTCCCGCTAAAACAATGCCTCCCCTGGGGCAAACTAAAATTAATCATTTATTTGTCAGAACTGTCAGCCATGATCATATCTTTAGATCACTGTTACCATGCCCCTTCCTTTGATGACTGTTGCACAATTCTCTTTGATAAAAGAACCACACGGAACATAACGTTGACTTGCCGGGTAATTTATCGTGGCCAGCTTGTCTGCACAAACGACTGTGATAACACGCCTTCCGCCCGATGGAGGTCGCGGCAGAGAGGGATAGGTCTCGCGGAACGCAATGAAAACACGCCAAGGCCAATCGTGACATTTTCGGCTGCTTCTGACGGACAACAACTTCAGGGAGTGACAGGGAGAGTACAACATGAGCTAACACAAGCAAGCTGGGTGCCATGCAAATAGGCCATGCAGAAGCTGTCAACAGAAAGCTCTTCGCAGTTGGCTACAGATAACCTGGTATCCAGTCTAACGCGATTGGGGCAAATTTTCTTCGGGCCCGCAGAAACTTTACCCCGCCCGCAACAGCAAGGCTCCCTGGTAGAATTTTCACTGGAAATTAATTGGCCAAACTCCTATCACAGCCAAACTCCTATCACAACACTACTACCGGCCTCTAGAGACCCTGCCCCAATCACGATTTGACTGGATACCAGGTTAGCTACAGAGAGAGAGAGAGAAGGAGAGAGGAGGGTAGTAGTACTGCACATCGTAAAATATTCGCGGTGGTTTTATTTTCGCAGTTTTCCGTACTGGTGCCCTCTTAAATTATGTCAACCGCGAATATGTATTTTGTATTTCTATTGCACTACAGAATTGTATCAACCTTGAACTTCAAACACCGCGAAAACCACCTTTTCCCTCATACCGCGAACTAAAACCACCGTAGTATAGCAGTAGGCCCACTCAAATACAGCATACAGACTAGACAGCCAAAACACCGTTACGATTTTCTCTCCCAAGATCTGCTTGGAGATTAACCCCCATCGGACGAAAGGCGATTTACCCAGATGTTGCTAGATCGGCTTTGGATAGAAAGTCCACTTCCTCGCGTGGTGCGGACTAACAATAAGTACTTCCTTCCAGCCAGGCGCTCAGCCCATGTTTTTAAGAGATCATAAAATGTCTATTTCAGCTTCCTGTTTCCGGAGGATCTGGCGGTTACTGACATTAGTACATGAGTTACATATCAAATATGCCATCATAACGCCTGGCGCCACTCCGACATGCCCTGATTCCAAATAACGTTCAGAGATATGTGTTTCCCCAAAGGTAGCTCTGTATTTGTGCCAAATTGTTAACACTAATTGTGACAATTTACTGTAAAAACTACTGGACTATTACATTGGAAAACCGTCTCCTGTGCACACGTTGTATTGCGTACCGGCGGATGCGTAGGAAAACGTGTCTCGTTATGGTAAAGAAGTCGTTGAACCCATTGCGCTTTTTTGGAAGGCAGAGCAGGTTTTGCATTCACGTGAGTTTACCAGGTAGGGTGTTAGATTCGTACGAGTGATAGTCCAGACGTGTGTGAAATGGTTCAGAATTCTAGATTTACAAGTGCTCTATTAATAGCACTATGCTTATCAATAACTTTATAAACAAGAATTCGGAGACCTCATATCTCCATGAAATATGGTTTTGTCAAGACAAATAACCTATTCAATGTGAAAGTCCAATCCTTTGGCAATGTTTCATTTCAATATGTTATCATAAATTATGCAAATGACATCTACATTAACATAATATATGCATGGTGTTTTAAACTATGAACTAACTTACACATGTCACAAGTATGAAATTCCCATCATTACACTAAGGAATCAGAATTTTTAGATTAATTATGCAAATAAGGTCCATATTTGCATAATTGGTAACTGTTGATATTCTACCTGCGATAGATTATACACATTACATGTATGAAAGTCCTATTATGTAAAACACTGGAATTACAGAATTTCATTTATTATGCAAATTAAGTCCTCATTTGCATAATTGCATCTAATTATGTACATCTCTGTGTAAACTACCTACCGAAAATCATGATAATACGCTGCTCCTTTCTGGACTTATCTGCTCTTAAAGATTTTGCCACCCCCACCCCCTGCAGTTCCAGCACAAGCTGCTGGGGGGACCAAACCCACACCACGTATTCCTGACAGGGAAAGCTACCTGCCACCAAAAAATCAAGACCATAGCATGTTCAGGACAAAAGATACAAAAACCGGAAGTTCTGCTGCAGTACCAAGGTCAGCCACCAGGAGGCCCAGACTTGACCTTGACCTTTGTCTTCCTAAGACCTACCTACATACCAAATATCATCACCATCCATAAAGGCGTTCTTAAGTTATGCTCACCATGCCAGTAATTGGCGGAAACACACACAGACACACACACAGACACACACACACACACACACACACACACACACACACACACACAGACAGACAGACAGACCCAAAACAATGTCTCCATTTTTCATGGAGATAATAAACTCCGAACCGGAGATTGCTCCAAAAGGGTGCTGTAAGGCTTTCAATGAAATTGGTTTAAGTAAAAGAAAAAACCTCTCTCTTATCGAAATGATGTCGCCCTAGTTCTTCAACTACTTTTCTCTTACGCTTAAACAGAGTCATCTAAGGACAACCACCGCTTGTCTTCGAAAACAAGTGGAAGGCCAAATGTGTTGCCAGAATCCAAGAAATTCCCCATAGCATACGCCTTGCCCTGGAAAGAGCAATTCTCAGCCAATTTGGGCGGAGAAAGAAGACACTTACGAGGCTGTTGAAAGCAGAACGGCAAATGCACTGCTCTTAGCGCCTTATATATAGACGTAATGTGCTCCCCACTTTCTTTCCGAAGCTTCGTGACATAAAGAGGTCGCGCGTTATGAAACCATTTCTACTAACGTTAGATCCAACTGGGGGATTCACGCAGCAATCCTTGCGTAAAGTGAACCCGGGGGAGACATGGGTGACCTTTACTGACCCGCTACTAAACATCACGAAGTCGGCAAGACGCGACCCCCTTGTGTTTACTGTACATGTCCGACTGGAAAATGGGAGGCCTCTAGCTATGAGCCACCTACTCTCCAAGCAGAGGTTGGTGGGGAAGATCGTGACCTTTCTATCGTATGCCCCGTTTTCTGTCGCTACTCTCCACAAAAAACGGTGCATATGATAGAAGACTCATAGAAAGGTCACAATCTTCCCCCACCAACCTCTGCTTGGAGAGTAATGGGCCACCCGCAATCGTCCTGACCATGGGCGCCTACCTTTTGGGGCCACTCGGTAGAATAATCGACTGTGGTACAGGCGACCACAAAGCCGTACTACTGTCACGCCATCGACTGCCTTTGCTTTCAGCGTTTGTAGTACCGGTGAATTTTCGTGTTATCGTGACTCGTAATCACCCAGGTCTACGATGGTAAAAGGTATCTGAACCTTGTTAATAAAATACCATGAATCAACTGTTCAGAAGCATGGTGTCTCCGGAATTGATGATTCTCGTTAGGCGTTGTGAGTGTGGACCAGGTTGGGGTTATATTGGGAAACACATCAGTATTCTAGTCACGTTGCTGCCAACCTATAGCTAGCTATAGGTTGCAAATGGCGGACTGATATCAATTCTTCAGGGGAGGCTGTTACTCGTGGTCAATGGCTGGACGGCTGACTAGCTGGTTAGTTGGTTGAATAAATCTTAAAAACTGATTTGGCAGGTAATTACTACTTTAACGACTCCTACACACATACATAATTACATAAATAACACACACACATGTACATATACATTGTTTAGATACGTCCCAGACACTTTATTGCCATAGCCAGACATGACCGCCATGTACATAGCCGTGGATTACAACTCAGTCATGTTGCTGCATACAAAGATTTCACAAATCCAAAGGTTAAAATATACGGACCATCAAGAGCCTTTGCCGTGCATGGTGATGCATCAATCTTCACCCAAAAGGCGCCAATTATTATTACCGACTGATTTCCATCTCTTTATCGACTCATGAAGATAATCAATCTTCTTGTAGTCTTTCTTTGAAATTCCGTTGTGTTGGCTCAATTTTTTTTTCGACCTTTATCTAACCTTGAAATGTATAGTATAGTACCACTCTTTGGCCTGAGCCGCTTTTCAAGAGTTCAAGGGGAGGTAGGTCAGGGGTCTTTAACAAATGCTTTGGTTCAGTTACAATAATCAGTTACAATATAAATACAAGTCCATACCAAATTCAAACATTCTCTCGATTCCTAACTCATCAGTATCAACATCCAAACTTTCATTTCACGAATAATAGTCATTTTAAGTGACTCGACGCAGTCTGTTTTTAAAAGCTGCAACTGACGTGGCCGTTTTGTTCCCTTTGAAAGCGAATGATTTCAAGCGGATAGGCTGAAATCCTATAGTTTAATATGATCATTTGCAGAACCTACTATACATTGCTAGACACCCTGCAAGTAGTAGAAAAGTATTTACAGAGACCGGTCACAACTACAAATGTATCACAACTACATCAAACTGCACAGTCAACGTAGAAGAATACCTCTTTGGTCACTACAATCCACTGGAGCCACTGCGTACGAAATAGCACTGTGAAAGGAACCCCGCATCTTTTTGGGGGGTAAAGGAACTCACTAGCAGTAGTAAACACTGTAGATACTCAAATAAAATATGAAGTTCGAACCTTCACGCAATTGAAACAAATTCCGAAGGATGAACGTGGCTCATGTCATCCGCAGCATCGTTGAGACCACAAGCTCGCAAGGAAGCGAGGAGCTTGTCATGAGTGGCATAACATCCCTCCTTCCGCCTCCATGCCAGGAGCACCTGAATCGTCTGCTCTCTGGCGTCTTTCTGGTGGTTCCACTCTATGGCCTGCATGTCGACATCGGTGAGGCCGAGATGCCGGGCTAAGGGGTTCAGTTCCTTTCTGGGGATGAGTTGAGCGACTCTGGTCAGGTACCGTTCTGGTGAAGGCTGACATGTGGCGGTCTTGGCCCTTTGCTGTACAAGGGAAGGAGCAAATGTGTAGCTTTAGATACCGCATCTGTAAAGGTTCTGTTTCTTTATTCGAGTGGAAAATGGAGCCTTTACGTATGCTTTACGATATGCTTAAAGATCGGATTTTTTGCAGTGAGATGTAGCATACATATCAATGATTTGGAATTATTGATTTGCAAGTAAAATCGTCATAAGGGCTTTTCTAATTGCGAACACTTACCTTTACGAGTTCAAAGTCTCGCACACTCATGATCAGGGGTTTGATATCGTCCACCTCGGTCCTTTTCCGTTTCTTCAGGATATCCTGCTTGACCTCGAACGACGCCACGATGTGGGACAGCCTGGCTGTAGGGTCTGTCGGTTTGCAGATGAACTGGGCGAACGGTGCTGTGCGTGCCGGGCTGCATTTCACACACTTGATGCAGCTCTGGACTTTTATGGACTGGAAAATCAAACATGAATGGTGAACTTGCTGTCCCACTTCATCTTTCAGTTAGTGTATTGAATGAAATGCTATGGCACCTAACCAACCAACCAACCAACCAACCAACCAATCAACCAACCAACCAACCAACCAACCAACCAACCAACCAACCAACCAACCAACCAACCAACCAACCAACAGACCTATCAACCAACAATGCAAGAAAGGAAAGTACAGTCAAACCTGTCTTATGTGGACACTCAAGGGACTGAGCAAAAATGTCCTTTATAAACAGGTGTCCTTCCCAGACAGGGTTGGTCATCCAAAGGATTGGCAGGTGTACATGTATATCGTGTATCCAGTAATAGGCTTATGCAAGTACAAATGTATGTGTTGCACATTTATACTAATGTTATGTTAGAATCACAGAATAATGTAGGCTTCACTATTTTCAAGGAGGTTATTATATTTAACCTCCTTGCTATCTGTTTCTGCCAGACAAAAAGATCTAGTTGTTACAGTTCAATTTTTGAGCGTTAGCAAATCTGCATAGAGCCTATTGTTATTCATTCTTTATCACCCCTGCACCCTCCATTGTCATAAACTCTGTCCCCTTTGTCTGTTCTCACTTCCTTTTACTCTTGACTAGGAGAGAACCCCCATACCTGCAGAAATCATTGACCTTTTATTCTTTTTTGGCACCCTTGATTGGCTGCTGTTGTTTTAGCGTTGCTAAACGAACCTATTGTTTCTGGGCTCGCCCGACTGGGTGCTGCTGTCAATCAATATTGTCCACTAAGACAGGTCTGAGTGCCTTTTGGGACTGAAAAAAAGTGTCCTCTGTCAGGGGAAGACAGGTGTCCTCCTGGGAGAGGGTCTTAACTATGTAAAAATGGACGGGACTGTTCTAATGTGTCCATTGACTGAAGGTGTCCTTTTTAGACAGGTGTCCACTTGGGCAGGTTTGACTGTAGTGATTAATCTACAAATATACATTAGGCTACAGCTTGTCTTAGAAACCTTTGCGATAAAATACCTGTTGGCTAGTCTGTGTTCCATGAAGGCTGTCCACAGTCCAAGGCCAACTCAAAGATGACTCGCTCTTTATGACGTCATCCAATAGCTTCACGATGATGTCGCTCTTACCGTCAGCCAAGCTGAGCTGGCGGGCTCGGCACACCTCCCGGCCGCCGCTCTGGCCCTAGTCTCTCTGCAGACTCTAGGGGACGACACAGGGATAGAAGAAAGGTTATTACTTCAGGGTACGGAAGTATTGTTTTGGGTGGCTGATGAGCTATGGCTTTTGTGTCTGTTTGTCCGGGCAGAGTAGGTTGACAACAGGAGGGTGAGGAAGATTGCTATTGACAGGCAAAAATCGGACAGGTGGTCAAAAGGTTAGGCACAGGAAATGTGGTGAACTTGAAGGCCATGAAAACTCCTGATACTCCCGATTTCTTGTTCGGAATGCCCTTCGTCCAACATCAAAACCACTAATTACAAAGGTTATCACAACATATCATCAGGCAAGAATCAAAGCGGGCTATGGGGACATACCTGACGGTGGTCCGCTATTGTGTCGCACAGGTACACCCTGAAGATCACCTCCTGTTCCTCACCGCGCTCAACGTACTGTCCAAACACGACGCACTGCAGGTCCAGATGCCTGCGCTTCTTACAGCACCCCGTAACCACGTAAGTGGTGAAGTGCGTGGTTTTGACGTACACGTAGCTGGCGTCGTAAGTATAGCAGCAGTCCACAACAGCAGAGTTGTTGTCCTTGCTCTCAGGGGGAATGTCCTTCCACTGCATCTCAGAGCCGACCTGTGATTCGCTGCACTGCACTCGCGGTGACCAATCGGCTTTGTCGATGCTCGCGCGGTGCGGGATTCGGATGGTGACAGGTTTGTCGAACTTTGCTATTCCCTCGGCTAGGATCTCGACTGCTGGGGACAGCTGAAGTTCATGTTCGGTGCAACGTTTCTTCTCCACTCCCCCCGCCGCCGACAGGTTCAAGTTGACCTCTGGTCTCAACACTCGGGCTTCAACTTCCAGCTTCCCGTTCATGTTTTTCGGGATTGCTCCGCGGGGGATGATGACCTCCACGTCGGACAACTTCGGAAAGTCCAACTTTCCACCATCGTGGTCGAAATGGCGGGAAAACTGATGGATATAGAGGTTCGGTGACGCCATTTTCTGAAAAGTCACGGGCGTTGGTTCTGCTGAAAGAGCGGGCCAGAGATTTAGAGAATTTGGCTGCGAATCGTCCTTGGACAACCCGTCATTGTGAAGTAGGTTATTTTCGTCAGTGTTGGCCATGAGAGGAGTACAATCGACTGAAACCTCTAGGGACAACTCAGAGGCGTTTCGGGGGAGTGAGGTAGAGTTTACTATCTGATCTGGTACCGGTAGGTTCTTGTCAGTTGTAGCCATAAGAGGAAAAGTACAGTCGACTGAAATTTCCAGGTCGGACAACTCAGAGGTTCTTCGTGACTTGGCAGTCGAGTTGACTATCTGGTCTGCCACCGCTAGGTGTCGCATGCGGCCTGAACCACAGTTCATTTCCATCTCCACTTCCAAACTCTGTCAGGAAATATCAATTTAAAATCTTCAATTTTATGAGTTATATCATATATAATCTATCTACGTAAAAAAAAGGAAAAATGCTATTTTTTTTACCAAAGTTTGGAGTTTGGTTTATTAGAAGCATAACTGAAAAAGTAAGGAATGGATTTATTCATGGGTAGAGAAATAAGTCTAAAGAATAAATAATAAGTGTTGGGAAATATCTGATTCCAAAGTCAAGAATCTTAAGTATTCTTCACCATTTGCGAATTCGAACATTTTAGAAACCACTCTGCATTGATGTTTTCAACAGGTAGTGCAAAATGAGATCATGATATTTCCGACAGTGTGGAAGCTGTGATTGTACCTGATGTTTGTTTGTCCTTGCAGCTCTGTACCTCATGGCAAAGAACCCAAGGATAAGGAGAAGGACAGACACACTGCTGAGAGTGGGGATAATCACAGCCTCAATGCTAGAACTGTCGGGTTTTCCCTCCTCTTCTGGATTACCTGTATTGCATGGATGGGACAAAGAATAAGAAGGCTATAAATGTACAGGAACAAGAAATCGGAAATTTCATGAACAAGAAATCGGAAGATTCATACCTCGGAGAAATAGCTAGAGTTTTTGTGACTTTGTTGTTTTATTCATTGTTAATTTCTCTGTTTACGTCTGTAGTAGGCATTTTCCCCACTGACAAGCTGCCAACAGACTGACGGTCAACTTCCAGGCCAGCTTCTGGGACCTAGCTTCCTGTGTCTGATCTTTTGTGGTCCGTAGTTAGGTCATTGATATACTGTCTTGCTTCGTAAAATGTACCCACCAATCTCCAGCCGAAGGGCGCACAATATGCCCCCCTTCAGTCGAATTGAAAAACGAAACAAGCCTTTGACACAGGTTTCTACAAGGTTAGAAAAGAGGTTGATCTTACCGTCTCCGGGCACGGCAATCCGGGGCCTGGTGATTTTGCCCAGTATGGCAATACCAAAAGTTGACATGGGTATCATCCCGGGTGTGGCAGCAAAGGATGACGGGAAGAGAAGAGCATCGTCTGATTTTTGTCCCTCCATCTTGATTGTTGTGGTGTCGACATCGCCGTGAACCTGATGTGATGACGGCATGTAACTGTTACATGTGTTTTCATTGTCAACGTCTACAGTCAGAAGAATAGTTTCTGTTGCCGACCATTAGGCCACAGCAAGTAATTTTTATGGATGACATCAGCGCGCGCATTGATTTTCGCCCGATTTCGGAAAAAAAAACAAGAAATTTTGATGCCCACATACTGTGGTCAACATGCCAAAAATATGTCATAAACGGCAATGGGCAAGGCAAGGCTCTGATTTTTTTTACTTTGATACAGTATTTTAAGTGATGTTGTCAATGAATGAAAACCATTTGTACAAAGATTGAAAGCTTTTATTTAGTCATTTATTTTTTCAAAGTTGTTTCCGAGACAAATTGACGTTGTAATAGTTGGCACAATATAAGTAGAGTATGGCTTTCCGAACAGTTCAGTTTATAATTCAAATCTGTCAGTTATTGAGCCCCAGTTTCTGGTAGGCAGTGTCTAATCTCAGAGACCATCATGATCAGGGATCCAACAAACTTAATTGAGGCACAATTACTTACATTTGATGGCAACCGTTTACAGTTAAGTTGTTACATTGCAAACAAATACCCAGTGTAGTAGCTACCTATGATGGTACGGCAAACTATTTTCTACAATTGTTCTTGTTCATTGAGATTTATACATATGTACAAGGACAGGTAGTACTGTTAGATATAGGAATAATAGACTTGTTGGTTATGATATGTTTTGATATGTTTTGAAAATATATAAATCTTGTTTTTTTGCCTGCCTTGTTTTTTTTCGCCCTCTCGCATTAGTTTTGGAGTCTGGGGAGGATGTCATCCATAAAATTTACTTGCTGTGGCCTTATTAAAAAAAACAGAAAAGTCTGAAAACACTGCGCCGCGCCAGCTAGCTGAAGAATTTGGTATAATTTGTAAGCTAGAGAAAACGCCCTTTTGACCACCGCCTGGCTCAAAAATTGATGCTTGTATCATCATAATTCGTCCTCTGGTATTGTAAAACTTTCCTGAACATTTTTCTGCCAACAAGTTTCGACTAATTCATACTTTAGCGCAACCTGTGGTTACAATCGGTAACCCTCCAGCAAATGTCATGGTCCATAACAATTAATTATCATGATTTGTCCATATACGCCTGGGTTAAATCATTAACACGGTGTCCGGTACGCCATTACACCTGCGCAAGTTCTCATGAATGGGGTCAGATGACGTCACGTATGGGACGAACCATGGAGGACCGTGTGAGTTTTAGTGGAGAATGAAAATGAAGAGAAAACATCGGTAGACTAATGGAAATCACTGCACACAGAGGTTGACAAGATAAGAAAAATGTATGAAGACCTGACCTGAAAAATAATGGTCACCACTTGCACATGTCCAACCCTCGTCTTATATTTCTTGGTTGGTCCCTAGTCACATATTTGAAGAAGCCTGACTCATGCTACATGATATATAGTTGATTAATGTTATTTCCGGGGGCAACAAGCGGGAAATACTTACGCTTTTTGCAGGTGAAATAAAGACACTAAGCCCAAGAAGTATCCACCAACACATCCTTGCCTGAAAGAGCGAATAGTAGAAACTTTCTTCAACATTTCCATGTCGAGATCTATCGTATATGGCGCTTACGTTGACAGGAAACATGTCGTTTACCATAGCAAAGTCCATTTAAAGGTCCGTGAATGATAACAGCGACCACGCGGCATGGCTCCCATGCTAGGAACCAACACGGGGAAAATATCACCGGTCTGCACCGCAAACTTAATCTTTTCATATACACCTCAGTATTAAAGTGGGGTGTAAAAATGATGAAAAAAAAGTTTATTGAACGTTCGATCTAACGAAACACGCCAGGCCATTATTCAGCAATATTGACACTGCACAAGAATAGCCCAGTTCGAGATGGCAAAGTAAGTTGTGAACTCACCTGGTTAGACCACTTCATCATGTCTTAGAGTGGAAAGTTTTATCGTGCAAGTTTCCACCAAGACGAGACGTGGTGTGAGCAGGTGTAAAAGTGTTCTGCGCAACTCGTGTGTGGGGGAGTCCCATGACGTAGTTGTCACACCTTTGGACTAGCTGACGTAGATGGTTTACTTGTCTCTACGCAATTTGACTTCACGCTTAGCAGCGCACGTGTCAAGAGACATCTATTCAACAACGATTCCAGTCAGAAATATGTCTTTTTTCATACACATCTACCGTAGTTGACTCTCCACAAGAACTGTACCCAGGAGATTATACAATAAAGCGTCAATGTTGATTGTTCTTGTTCTGCTGCAGTCACAACGCAAATATTGCATCACACACTTCTAGGAGGGCATTAATTCTCAGAAGAAGCCTAGAAAATGAGAAACGTAGCCCACCCTATGCATACTTAGGCCAGTGCCATGAAATCATACCTTGATGTCTCATGATCATTTTAAGGTATGATGTAGTAAGGTCCGGGTGGGACAAAGTGGTTCTATAGGCCTTTATGCAAATTAATGCAAATAAGGCAAATATACCCTTGTCAGAAAATAAAGCAGCGTAACTCGAGTATTACTTGTCTTACTGATGTCAAACTCGGAGAACATTTCTATCAGTAGAAGAATGTTCATTTTCAGGGCCTTGGAAATCCATATCATGTTTCTATGGTAACCATTGCTAAAGAAAATGTACATGTAAGAAGGAAGGAAGCAAATGCGAATAGCTACATTAGGATGCAATTACAGAACCAAAATGGCAAAAATAAACTGCTTTAACCATTGTACACACTTTATTGTTGTATTGGATATACTCTGAAATTTTATGCAAACATGAAATCTGGTACATCTGTCTTCCCAAGCAGATAAAATACAAACCCGAAAAACATGTTGATCATAATGGAATGATAAACATTATAATTGCTGCCTTTATATTTCTCTGACAATAGTTTTTAATTGTAGATTAACTGTTTTATACACCAACACTGAGATACAAGTTGCTCATCTGAAGCCTCAAGCAATTAAATGACAAACACATAAAGATTCTCAATATTTTAAAGAAAAAACATCCCACACACGTTACTAAATGTGAAGTGACTATGCCACTAACAAATAAAGGATGCA
Source organism: Branchiostoma floridae x Branchiostoma japonicum (assembly GCA_013266295.2). Taxonomy (NCBI): domain Eukaryota; kingdom Metazoa; phylum Chordata; class Leptocardii; order Amphioxiformes; family Branchiostomatidae; genus Branchiostoma; species Branchiostoma floridae x Branchiostoma japonicum. The sequence goes on along the minus strand of CM023824.1, from coordinate 20,509,280 downwards.
TCACAAGATTATACAAAATCATCTTTTCTATTTCCTAATGTTGATGATGATGGCCACAGTTAGGTGAGGATGAGGTTGGGGAGTCCGTAGACCACCATGCTGAACCACTGCCGACTGGTGGTGGGGATCTCCAGCGCAGAGGCCTCCTCCTGACCTGCACACAACATGAGGACATCTGGTGAGTCTTCACAGTACTGCATCATGATCTATAACTTACTGTTCAACTCATTTCTTTTCATGGAAATGTCAAATAGGGTGGTTAACACAGTTCTGTCACACGGCATGCTAGAATGTAGATAGGAAAAATCTTGAGTGCACACAACTACAATATTGTATACAACTGTCAGAAAAGAAAAAAAAACTATTGTGCACTGAGCCTGATATGAGATGGCAATGTTAAAATTAGTCGACTGTGTTACTGATAAGGATAATGAAGGTGATCCTCACTGCTCGAAAAGTTGAATTTACCAATGGCAATAAATGTTAACAGTACCAGACTTAACAATGGTAGTAAATAAAAGTCAAGTCCAGTAATTTCAGACTTAACAATGACAGTAAATGAAATTACCAAACTTTTATTTATAATCATTGTAAAGTCTGGTACTGTTTACAAAGTAAATATTACCTGACTTTACTGGCATTTATTGTCATTGGTAAATCCAACTTTTTGCGCAGTGCCTATCGGCTGCCTATGTGAGCTACATGTAGTTTACCTGTATCAGCTGTACCAGGCGGTAGGGTTTCCCTGGTGGGAGGCACATCGGAGGCAGTGCCTGGTTCTCCTGCTGACTTACCCACAGCTGCATCTAATGCCTGTCAACACCAACATACATTGTTGTGATACTTGAAAAACATAATTCTCTTGATGTGTATCATAGCTCAGTGGTTTTATACATGTATCAAACTCCAGCAGATTTCCTGACTGACTCTGGAACATTAATACTGAGACAAATGTGCTAGATCTTCAAACAAAGTGCAGCAGCATCAAACAATGTGCAAGATTTCCTCTTACAAGCAGATCCAAGAAAGCTAGAAATTCTATGAACCAAGCCAACTTTTCTCTGAGGCAAAAGAACAACAGTTCAGTCATTTCTCTGAGGCAAAAGAGCAACATACAGTTCAGTCATTTCTTGTCCTTTTGCATGCATAAGTGCATCACAGCCATCTATGTATAAGACATTAAGGACTGTTATCTGCTCTGTGTAATGACCTCACCTTGTTTTCATCAGCCCCTTCTCCCTCTTCCCTCTCCTCCTTGATGAGATGGGGGATGAACAGACTTCTCACAGCCTGTCCACTGGACTTTCCTATTCCCAACAGGTCTGTGAAATGGTATCAAAATATACAATGTAGTAGTAGGAAGTTAGGAATGTTCCAAAGATATTACATGGGGATATATGTTTACCAGCCAGGCAGATTCTGTTGTGAAATCAATGAAATGATGAAAAAAAGTCTAACATGACGTGAATCATGGCCATGTTCAATCAATGTATGAACATCTACTGACTCTACTCAGTTAGCTTAGTGCAACACAACACTTTTGTCTACTGTGTATTCTTGCCTATACTTTCCGATATTTGTTTGTTACATGTTAAGATAGATGACCAGTACCTAGCTCTTCGAGGCATGAATGTGCAGTAAAGGTATTACCAATATATGACACTTGTTAGAGAGACATGTGTGGATTCTGACCCAACACAAACACCAAACATCCTGTCTTGTTGTTGTTTACCTTTCATGACCTTGTTGAGTTTCTGAGCGTTCTCCTCCAGCGTGCAGTGCCACTGGTTGGTGAGGACACAGCCCACCCCCGACAGACTCAGCAGCATGGCCGTCTCCAGGTGCTTCTCCAGAGACAACAGAGTGGCACTGGGGATGGGCAGAGAAATGTCAGCTTCAGTTTAATTTTCTATATTCAAAGTTCGTGGTGTCGAATAGCTGAGTGACTAGGGAAGTGGGTTAAGAGATCAAGAGGTCATGAGTTTGATTCCTTGCATTCCTGGCTAGACGTTGTGTCCTTAGGAAAGGCTCACTCCACCCAGGTATAAAATGGGTACCTGACTTTGGTTGGAAAGGTAAAAGGCAGTGGAAGGAGAGGGGTGGGCTCTGCCTTCCAATACTGTGCCCTAGACACAGATGATTAACAGACCACTGCCCCTATGGCCTCAAAAAGGCTACAGGACTACCTTTACTTTTATTAAAAGTTCTTCCCCCAAAGCTAATTAAATCCATATCCAAGGACACTTTCATAGCTGATAGATAACGCAACCATGGTTGAGTTTAATACTGAATTCACCTTTAATATAGGATGATGACACAAGAAAATAAGGGACTTAAAGTCATTTTTGACCTGAGTAGAAAACACTTACTTTTTGTGCACATCACCTTTGGACTGTCTTCGGAAGCTCTTGTTGGTCTGCGTGTGGTCCAGCAACATCATAAGCATGCAGCCTGCAGACAATATCAATGTCTGTTTATTCTATTTTCTTTTTAAGTATCATCATCAAAGGCATCAACTTTGTAACAATGAGTTTCAGTTTGAGTTTATTTGGATCCACTATCAACAATAAATTGAGAAAACAACATAAAAAGACAACCTTTTGAAAGGAAAAATGTGTATTTTTTTACTACCAGCATATGACTGACAGCGTTCATGTTGACTGTATATACTGTTAGTTGGCCACACTAACTCAGTATGTAACTGAGATGAGTACCTTGCAGGTTCATGGTAGCCAGCTTGATGGATGAAGGGTAACAGGCCAGTCGCTCCATCCCATAGAACACAAACCCTGAACCTTCCGTCATCAGGTTCTCCCACTCACCAAGGCTAGAGAGGGGGTGGGGAGTGGGTAAAGATGTTTGTGTTCAACAAGTTAAACTCCAAGCAGATTATACGGTAGCAAGGCAGTATCCACTGGCAAGCGGACACGAGATTAAGAGGTCATGTGTTCGATTCCGAGCTAGACGTTGTGACAAATGTGGCTAATGGACACTCCTCTGGCCAATGGATACTGCCTTGCCACTGTATAATCTGCTTGGAGATTACAATAAGTAAGACAGCAAAGATGGCTGGCTGAATACATGTATGTGACAAGATGGTGTAAGATGTCCTTCATGGCGGTCTCACATTTGTTGTAAGTCATCATACAATTTTGATGCTGTAGGATTTAAGCTACCAGTATGGTAGAACCAACTGCTGCCAAGGATCTATGACAGCCTTTTCTGTAACAAGACGGCTGAAGAAAAGACTGTCCCTTGTAAAAGGTTTGTTCTTTGATTTTATCTGATTGTATTGCATTGTAGCGGACTCCAGAAAGAATAGTGTGAAATTAATTGTAACACTAATGGAGATACATGTACAAACAAAATGTCCTCAGTTTGCGATCGAGCGATGATCACACGATGTATGTGACCAGGGCCTAACTTACACAGAAAAATGCACAATCTAGGGTATAATGTCAAAACGTGATTAAGTAATCATAAAGAGTCATTTGTGTAATCTGTGTCTGACATTTTCTTAATAAATTCCTAACCTTGGTATGTGGTCATCTCCCATGATGCCCTCCCAGCGACCAGTCAGCTGTGGGTAAGTCTTCATCATGTCGGAGAAGACTGGGATGGGCCGGTGCTCCTCTGTGAGTTAAAAGACAATACAAATGTAACTTCATCAATTACACCAGGAAGATACAGTCATTTGCACCCTCTTAGAACTGCAAATTCATATCAATTATAAAATATGACACTGAAATGTCTCTGACATCACTCGCAGTCAATACTTAAAGTTCTTGCAGTACTTTTACATACAACTGTCCGTGTGACGTATGAAAATTAATGGTATTTTTTAATTAGCCCTCCATTGCTTGGACAAAATTCTAGCTTCTTCATTTACATTTTCAGTTTTAATGAATGAAAAAAAAGAGGAAGAAGAAGAAAATAATACTAACTGCTGATGCGTTTTTCTTGAATATCAATCCAATTCTGTAAATTAAATATGATGTACAAAAGTGACGATGCCCACCTGTCTCAGAGCATTCCTCATAGGGATCCACAACATCTGTACATCGTTAAGAAATCAAAACGTTTCTTGCAATTGTACATACTATTTGATACAAACATCTGTAGGCTCACACGATACATTTAACGTTCACCAAATTTACATTGCTCAAAGCATAAACCAACAGGGAGTGTGCTAAACAAAGTCCCCAGGAAGCAGACCATGATTAAGAGGACTACACTGTACATGTGGTATGTACGATGTGCAAACTGAAAAGGATACATTTGACCATGGAGGTGTCCAGTGGCAGGCAGCCAGGTGGGATGAACCTGTCTATGGGAGCCTAGAAGGTTGAGAGAAAAGAGTGAAAACCCATGAGGTGCTTATAAAACATCTCTGGCTTATGACGACTGCCTACATACTGAGAATATAGTCATAAGTTTTCTGTTGCCATTTTCAACTTCAAGTAGTACATTATGCAAGGATCCACATTTATCCAGTAGTAGAGTTTACGATCCCTGTATATTAAAAGACAATTAAAATTTAAGAGGATATGTTGATGCACAATCAAAAACAAACAAATAAACGAAACAAAACATACAGTCTTGGGAGGCTTCTTGTCCCCCTTCTGGCTCTTAGGTGGAGACTTGGGTGCCTTTCCCGGGTCCTTGCGTGCATCCTCATCTGCACCAAGGGGAAGAAAACACGACAACGTTGAGTCAGGGGGAATCACATGTACATGAGATAGTGAGAGCACCATGTGAAACGTGCAGGTCTATCTGTTACAGCAGTGTCATTGGGCAAGACCCTATAAGCTTTGACAGCCAGGCTTTTCAACAACAGAGATACCATGTTTTGTAACATTACACTTCTAGATATAAAGCAGAGTGGATTCATTCCTCAAGCTTATCGACATCTTTTATACCGTAGTCGTCCCTCAGAAAGACATAGCCTGGTACACTTTTAGATGTTTAGGAATGCAGATGTGGAAAATCATTCAACTATGCACACTACCGTCCACATTCACAAATACATGTACATGAAAATTTCCAACCTTCCGCTTCCCTGTGAATCCTGTGGTACAACATCTGCAGGGAGAAATCTCGGGACAGGGAGCTGATCCCTGTATTCTGCAGTATGTTCAATGCCTCCAGGGGGAGCTGCATCAACCACTGGTCTGCCAGGAGCAGGATGTAGTCATCCTGGGTCTGACTGCTGGAGCCAGAGGCCACAGTGGCAGTGGTGGAGGGCCTGGAGGGAAAAGGTCAAAATGACATTTTCATGTACAAGCGAGTGGACACTAGATCAAGAAGTCATGGGTTCGATTCCTGGCATTCCTGGTTGGACATTGTACCCTTGGGTAAGGCACTTTACACGATTTCCCTCACTCCACCCAGGTGTAAAATGGATACCTGACTTCAGTTGGGGAGATAAAAGGCAGTGAAAGGAGAGGGTTGGGCTCTGCCTTCCAATACCTTGCCCTAGACACCGTGGATTAACAATCCACTGCCCCTATGGCCTAAGAAAGGCTACGGGACTACCTTTACCATTTACCTAAAGCAGATAGTTCAGTACCCACTTTACGAGTTAGTGCGCTGACCCAAAGTTGATCCTTATGTTAACACCAGCAGCTTTAGAACACCAAACACAATGACCTTCACCTGAATGTCAAGTGTGACCTTTTGACATGCCCTTTCACCTTGTGTCCTTTTGTATGGATATCACCTCTTAAAATTCTAAAAGGGATGGAACTCACCAAATGGCCATGTTGAACATTATGAGTGGGAAGAAAGAGGCCTGCATTAGTTGCTGCTGCTGTCTAACAACATTATCAGATATGCTAGCATTCAACAAGCAAGTTAGAATAAAAATGGAATGCAATTAGATCAATGTTGTCTTTATAATGACAACAAAAGTTATGTCAAATATGTACAGAAAACTATAACTTTATCATATTTTAAAACTGGACTCAAAGGTTGAATCTTATTATCTGACAGACTACTCCTACTCGATACCAGCACGTCGGCAGAACGTACTGCGCTTAGGCAAAACCCTGATTTTTCACGTTTTTCGTTGGATGTTTGGTCAACGTTGCATCAAAATTTTGCCTGTTGCAGACGACATCCTTTCCTATACAACATTTGAAAACTACAGACAGGCTGTCAACCTTATATGCTCTAATACAACCTTATATGAGACGTTCTGCCAAAGTGTTATGCACAATACATTACGGGTTTCGCGCAGGTGCAGTAAATTCTGCCAACGTGCTCTCGATACCTATCCTGAAATAACTGATACATTATGGTCGTTATATAGTCCATGTGACAGACTAGACCCACCTGAAGATAGCATCAAACTGTGAGATGATGGGTTTGAGGTAGTCCTCCATCTGTCCCACCAGCTCCCAGAACCGCTCCTGAAGCTTCCACTCCTCCAGACTGTCATCTCCAGAAGCCTGGAGTAATGGTGCATCGTCTGACTCAATTTATGTTTAACTGATGAAATGTTGCTTATTGACAGTACTGTTTTTTTAATGACAAAATTGTATAATCAACGCAATTCAGTCTAAGGACTGCCAAGTTGATGAATAAAGTTTGATTTGATTTGATTTATGTCTTTCAGAGATATCAATTCAATGATAATGATCTTTAAAAACTACCTAATGTCTTTATTGTCAGTTTTTACTGAATCTTGACAAATTTGTCATTGCCAAAGTCTAGTTAATGCTTACAGTTTCAGTCCAAGTTGTGAGGTTGAGATTATACAATGTTAGTTAGGATGGCTTTCAGCACAAAACTTTTTCTCAACTGTTATCACAGACCTGGAGGAGCCAACTTGTTTTAAATTTCCTAGACGACCTGTCTTCAACATTTCAGAAATGTTTTCCTCTCCTACCTTCCCGACGACCCTCATGTCGGAGTCGATGTTCTGCAGCATCTTCATCCTCTGGACGTACTGCGTGCGCTGGCCCTCCTGCCTCAGCAGCAGCTGCATCACGTCGCTGCGGAACTCCTGCCACCGTTCCAGCAGCTCGTCCACCATCTCAGGGTGCACGGCCTGGCGAGCAACCTTCGCTCTGGACATCACTGAGGTAAAGTGGACAGGAGGGAGGGCAGACAGTTATGTACTGTAAATCGGGGAACCTTTGTGTTGGTTTCATTTTGGCATGGTTTTCATGGTGACCTCTCAATCATGAATTCATGCCACCGCAAATACGTCTTCGTGTATGACTACTGTACAAATGCAAAACACTGTGAAAACCTCCCTTTCCCCTTCTACCATGAAATAAAAACCCCGCGAAAGATTTACAGTATTGGTTGGAATTTCAGCAGGTACTGGACTGTCCCAAATATCTTTGTGTACTTTGGTCTGTTTCATTTTCTTTTTGAAGTAAATTTAGAGTTAGGTTTTTCCAGAACAGCACAGCCTATTCATTTTTACAATACTTTAATGGGGAATTGGGATTACAGATATTTCTATGATATTTAATTTAAAGCAGAAGTACCTGAACTCTGTGTTTGTTTGGCTCCTTTCTTGTCTCCAGCAGTGCCAGTGGCTTTACCCTGGGGAGGTTTGTCCAACACTGACCCGTACAAGAAGCGCCTACAAGTGCAAACATAGTGATAAAGCAGGAGTAACAAGTTTTTGCAACTGATTAAAGCCTGGACTAACACACTATGATTCAGTCAATAAAGTCATTTAACAATATTAGAATTAATCAAAGGAAATGGAAACAACATATTGAATTAAAAAAATCCTGCATAGTGTTATGAATTTCTTATAATAAAGAGTTAGAAATGTAGAAATCCTTACTTGTCTGGGGAATGCTGCAGCACAAAGATGGTGAAGTTTGGTGGCAGTTCCTTCAGCAGGTCTAGATGGCCCAGGTCTACACTCAGTCTCTTCCAGGCCTGGGGGAGGACATATTAGATAGAAGTTAGCAATCATTCTTAATGCCTGCAGCTAAAGTTGTTGGTGTATGGTGGCTGGGTAAAGATACATTAATACCCGAGTTTCAGAAGGTCCACACTTAATGTACAATCCCATGCACATAATCTTAAAGCCAAAGAGGCTACCTGCAAACTAAGGTATGCATATTGTAACAAAACAAAAATTTGTGCTATTTAAGTACCTGTTGCAAACAACATGCAGTCGTTGTATGATTGCAAACTGAGGGCATTCTTAAAATAGTCGTATGTCTTACATGTATGTCTTCAAGTTCAACTGTCTTTTCTATGGAAAAGGCTGTCTTAGATTCTTGTCAGTGGTCGGTTCTGTGACACACAGCCTGCTTTAAAATCCTGCGTCATCGAAAATCATAGCCTACAACAGATGTGACCACGGTGTTCAGAGCTGGAAATACCCAGGTGCAATGTGCAAAATGCACGCGATTTTCAAGATTTGCAAGTAAAAATATTTTGAATGTGCAATTTGGCACCTAGAAAATACCAATATATCATGTTTGCACTCCGTATCTCCGAAGTTTCATGCTGTGTCGGCATTGCGCTGGGCGCACGGCAGCCATATTGACATTATTGTTTTCCTAAATGAACATCCTGGGAACGAGCTCTGCTCTCGTCCCCGGGTGAAGTCATGTGACACGAAAGCATTACGTAGCCGATTTACCAAATATGGCCAGACGTGCAAAAACTATTGCGCCACGCGGACAAAATATAATTTTGCACGTAAATTTTTCAAATTGCACCCAAAAGTTTTGCCAACGTGCAATTTTGCACGTACCAGAAAAAAAGCATTTCGAGCACTGGTGTTACATTTGTACCTGAGACTTGGAGCTGAGTGTGGTGAGGATGTTCTTCATGACAGTACCCTGGGCCAGGTTGGTGGACACGTCCCTGGAGAGAAGGTACGCTCGCTGGTGCATGAGCGCGGCCTGGCGGGACATGCTGGGGTCCAGCTGGGCCTTCTGCAGCACGTCAGACATCGCCTGCGACATGTGGCAGCTCTGGGGAAGGCAAAGGACAGCAAGGGTAAGTTGACTTCACACATAGCCGAATATGGCCTCCCAGACACTGCCAATACCCCCAACCATGGTTAGGAGTAGGTCAGGAGTAAGGTCGGCTGGTGTTCGGCCTGGTCGGGTACTGCTTGGCTTTGAATGTTTCAAACTGTTTAAAACATTTGGGTGTGAGCGGGAGGTTCCGCCATGGTTGGCTGATATTTGAGAGTAGATCATCAGTGTTCGGGGCATGTTTGGGGGTCAAATTTGACTCAAATTCAGTACCATGGACAGTACTTAGAGTGACACTAAATTCAGTACCATGGACAGTACTTAGACTAGAGTAAAACTACATTCAATACCATGGACAGTACTCAAAATGAGAACTACATTCAGTACCATGGACAGTACTCAAAATGAGGACTACATTCAGTACCATGGACAGTACTCAAAATGAGAACTACATTCAGTACCATAGACAGTACTCAAAATGAGAACTACATTCAGTACAATGGACAAAACTGAAAGTTAGAACTACATTCAGTACAGTGGGCAGTACTTACTATGAAATTAACTCAGTACCAATGATATCTAAAACTAGGCTGTACCTGGAAGAGTGCGAGATATTGTGAGGCAGATGCAGGGTCGTACTGTCCCAGACACTCCAGTAACTCGAGAGCTGCTGCCCCTGCGATGTCCTGTAAACACAAAACAGCCTTTGAGCAGGGATCTCTTTTTAACAGATACTACAACCAAGGGCATGATGAAGTCAAAATAGTGTGACAGTCTGAATCAATAGTCATTTTTAAAAGTTCACTTCCGTGTTTCAGTCTTTGCAATGATGATGGTAGCTCTGTATCCAATGATACTATCATAGGGCTTTTCTGTGTTTATACTTATTTAATAAACCTTTTTTTTGTTGACACACATCAGTACTCACAGTGTATCTGTTCTGCAGGGAGAGTTTGAGACACTGGACCAGCACCTCGCTAGCCTGTGCCAGGACAGTCTGGTGCTGCTGCCAGCCGGCCTTCAGCTGCCGTGCCTGTTGTGTGTACTTGGCCTGTTGTCTGTCTGACATCGGTGGCTCTGTCCCGGCCTCACCCTCACCCTGGGGATGGTTGGATGATATATTTAAAAGGAACAAAGAACAATTTTCTATGGTTCTCCTACCCCTAAAAAAATCATAGTTATTGCATCCAAGATAAAAACATTTGTTCTCTACATTGCCACAGGATAGAGGCAAATGGCGACTGCCATCAAGTCTCAGCATCAACGTGCAAACACATCTAACTCCCATTGACAGGGAACAACAGATGCTAAACCGGATAGTGAGTGAGTGATTTTGAATATTGTGATGTCTGACCATGAAGGTAAACATGTGTCATCGCTTTTTCTTTTCATTTTCCATTTCTTTTCCCCCAAAAGGACATAGAAAATGTTCCAATATACCAGAACTGAAAACTACAAAGGACATTCTTTCCTTAGAGACCTCATGACACGGAAAAAAGGAGGTAAAAGACATATGAATATCAAATACACATACCATATGTAGTAGCTTGAAATTGTTTTTAATCACTATGACTGAGAAACTAAGTTTGTACGGCCTTCCAAAAGTGTATTTTTGCAGACGTTCCGGCAAGCTTCCCAATCGTGGCAAAGTTTTGCATCTTTATGTTTTATTTCTGCATTACTGTGCTTTTTCCGGAGCAGACGTCACGGGGTTACGTCAGCTCTGGAAAAAATACAGAAATGCAAAAAAAACATAGAGATGCAAATGTCTGCCGTTACTGGCTTGTGCTGACTTTTCCAAGGCGGGGCATTGAAATTTCGAATGTAACAGGGGAACCGTGTATATTTATTGTAAACATGTCTGTTAGCCAGGTAATACCAGTTATGTCAACTACAATCAGATAAGGTCGTATTTTGGTGTCATGAGCATTTTAACTTAATGGATTAATGGAGTGTTTCCTGACCTGTTCTTCCTCAGGAATCCTGCCTGTGCTGTCAGGTAGGACAGCGTTCAGGTCCAGATACTGCAGCTCCCATTGCTGGGAGGGGTGGTCAGGGTTCAGGTGGGCTGACAGCACACTCAGCACACGCCCAATTAGGTACAGGCTCTGTGGAGCAAATACAGAAAGACTCTGCTGCAAAAGTGCTTGAGTTTTATGCTTCATAAGCAAATACAGAAAGACTCTGCTGCAAAAGTGTATGACTACCCAGTTTTATGCTTCATATTAAGCAAATACAGAAAGACTCTGCTGCAAAAGTGCTTGACTGCTCAGTTTTAGGCTCCATGAGCAAATACAGAAATACTCTGCTGCAATAGTGCTTGACTGCTTGGTTCTACGGAATTGTTCTAACTATGAATTAAGAGCATAGCAAAAACCTCTTTTTCCCTCCTACTGCAAATTAAATAAAATCACTGCAAATGTAATTTACAGTATCAAGCCTCCCTCCCCCAAGAAGATGTCTGCTTGGGAACAATTAATTGCATACAAATCTTACCTCAGTGAAACATCTAGAAATACTTGCTAGTCCCTGTGAGTGAAAGTGTTTTTTTGGCGATGTCTCAGGGAGGAGCCTAATGGTACAGTATTGTGTACAATTCGCAAGAATTCTAGGAATCGTACAGGCATTTTGTCCACAGGAATGGAATGTCCACAGGCATGTCTCTGACCCACATCTATGTCCACATTCCTGGAAACCTTTGGGACCCTGCTTTGGGAAGACCTCTCTGCCCCGGATGCCCTACTTTCTGTGACCCCGGGGCTCGTTCACTATACACTCAGGGGAGGAGTGCACTGTATCTGTATAGGTACCAAGTCTTCCTCAAAATCATGAAATGATGGCAGGGCTGCAGTGCCATGCAAACAATAACCCTAACAGCAACCACTGTCGCCATGGCAATGTATGTTTTCATTGCCAGTCTTGTTTACCTTTGCCCTGAGAGGTGTATATCCCCTGGCCAGACTGTGTGCAGCAGTGAGCTGTACTATGGCGGCCTGTGGGAGGGTGGCAGTCACCGCGCCCCACTCTTTCTCAACTCCATGGGGGTCTGGTGTGGACCGGATGTAGTCCTCTACCATCTGTGGAGTTAGAACAGCCACATAACTTGATTACACCTTTACCTTTAAGTTATTACTATGACCTTGTTGGGGAGTGTACATCAGAGGGCACTGGGTTTTGTTTCAAAGATTTTAAGTTAAACCTAGATTTTTACTTAAGAAGCAATGAATAAACAGAAAGTTTGTTTCAAATAAACTCTAGAAAGTAACTGATTCTTTCTATGGGAATATAAATGTGGACCCTATGAAAAATTTGTGCATTCTCAAGGGAACCTAATAGTGACCATATTTGGGAAAAAACAAAAAGACATGAAGGATTGCAGGAATAACCGTGCTGGAAAATGGGGTAAAACCATGCAGACTTGTACAAAATGAAACCAAATTACTGATTGATTCATGCCAACATCACCAATTCTGGTTCCATGCTTCAAGTGCTGCTAGGGATCAACCGGGAGGGTAGTTGAAGGATAGGATCCTTGTGTGTACCTTACACCTTCATCTGAACTACATGTACATGTGTACTTGTACACAAACACAACACTGGGAGTTGTGCAGTTACAGGACAACCTAGTCTATAAGTGAAGGTGCTGTACATCCATTACATCCTATCCATACCTTCTTCATATATACCATGCTCACCACCTGGTCAAAGGATGTCAGAGAACAATATTCAACCATTGAGTGTCTTTCTTTACAGTGTTTCCGTATCAGAATTATTTTTAACCTTCAACATCATGGACAACATCCTATTTGTCATTGATCCATGATTATATAATTTCATTTTCTCTATGCTACAAAACAGCTATCATTAACTTTTTCTATCATATCCATAATACTATCCTGAGCAAAGAAGCTTACATGAAGATTTTTGATTGACAACACTAAGCCAATATTTTTCATAATGAATATGGGAACTCCAAACTACAACATACCCTTTGTAAGGACCCCTTCCTGGCCTCAATGATGGTCCTGTTCCTGTCCTCTCTGGCCAAAGCCTCAAATATCTCCCCCAGTAGCTCGGCATACTTCACCTTCAGCCCTGCAACCTCACGCTGCAGGGGCAGGCTCATGTTCTGGGTCTGTGGGAGGAGAAAATCATACTTAAAGTTCTCACGATGATAGAGCCAGCAGAGACAATCAGTTAGTAAGAAAACTTGGCCTCATATGTATAAATCTTTAAATATTTATGGTGATTCTATGTTGAACTTCCCAATTGACCTCACCACTGCAAAATCATCACACTGCAGACACTTGTTCAGTGGTGCATTGCAGTACTAGTGACCTCATCACAAACTTTAAACACTGTGAGTGGATGCCTACCCCCCCACATATCACGAATTATATCCCTGCAAACTTTATTTACAGCAGAGGTCATTAGACAGTGTCAGTGTGACTGTTTCAAAAGTACCAGACTGAAATGGTACCCCATGTAAGGGTAGTTTTACCTCCTGTAAGGGTGAAAGATTTTAAATTTTACCTCATGTAAGGGTGTATGTGAGAGTCTGTAGTTTTACCTCATGTAAGGGTGTAAGAGTCTGTAGTTTTACCTCATGTAAGGGTGTACGTGAGAGTCTGTAGTTTTACCTCATGTAAGGGTGTAAGAGTCTGTACATCCTGCAGCAGCTCCTCCATCACACAGACAGCGTGTCCCAGGATCCTGCGACCCTCCAGCAGGCAGCTGTGCAGCTGTTCTGGGATGGTGGCAGCTTGGGCCAGCTGACGCAGGGCACCTGCAACCAAGGAAACATACTAGATATAAAAGTACAACTTCTTTTCTTACTATTTTTTCATGCCCACACTCATGTTAAGAAAGAAAGAGTTTTAAAGAAACATGCAATTTTCTATAAATAGAGCATTTTAAAATTGCTGTCTTTATATAAAATTGCATACTTTTTGGATTGCACATACATGTAGCTGATCTATATTTTTTTTAGAAACCTCTATCCTCAGTAGTCAAAGTACATCTAATTCCCTTTGCTTGAATCCTTAACACTGAGCACACCTGCATGCTGCTCCATGACCTCTGCAGCCCTGCGTGGATATCCTGCAGTCAGCAGCCGTTCTGCGCAGCCCTGGAACAGCCGCAGCACTTCCTTCATGTCCACAGGCTCGTCCTGCATGGCGTTGGTTTCTGTGTCCAGGGCCTCCTCAAGCTAAACAGCAAGAACATGTACAGATACCATGAGGTCATTCAACCCTCCAGACTAAATTTTTAGCTTAGGCGCGCATGCGCTCCTAGCCTCAAAAAGTACTTTTTAATTTACAAGCCAAGAGAATAATGTACCTAAACAGACAATTACTAGTAATTATTCTTTCATTATCATAGAAACAAAATCAAAATTCACCATTTGTACTAAAAGAATTGTGATAAATGAAAGACCAAACAATGATTTTACAAGTACATGTAACTGTCTTTAATGTGTTCAAAGTCACTTCATCTCAGTCGTTAGGCGTAAGTCGGGAGCTTTCGAGTATCGGGTTTCGTGCCGCCGTGGTGCAAGCAGACTGGGGCGAGATTTGGCAGCCAATAATTTAGGCGCACAGCGGATTCTCTGCCGGTCGCGCAGTGCGCAACCAAAGTAAAAAGTTTAGTCGCATTTCGTAATTTTTGATCGCATATGCGACCAAAACGGTCGCAGTCTGGAGGGTTGTCATTGATGTCTCAATTTCTTTTCTCATCTTTCAATCAAACAAATAATAAGAAAAACCTTGCATATTGATGAAACATAGAAATTAAAATTGAAACAAGAGAGAGTTAGATTTCCTGACCTGTATGGTAGCCAGCTTTGCCTCAAAACTGGCAACAAAGTAGCCGAACTGGTCTGCCTTGGTGGAGCGGTTCTCCAGCACTTCCTTGTACACTGTGATGGCATGCAGAAGGATGCTCTTTGCCTGGGTTAAGGATGGAAAAACATGAAAATTCAGCTGAAGTATCTACATGTAGTTGCTACTGAAAAACAACAACTTCATTTTAGAAAATATTGTTCAAACGTTGGTGTATACTACTGGTGTGCAGCACAAAAAGAGTTCACAGTATCTTTGAAAGTCTGAATTTGTAGTTGAAAATTATGGTAGTAACACAATTAACAGACAAAAGAAAATTATATGTTCTTGCTTGGTGTAATGAGTTCCTAGTGACCACTCACTACCAAAACCCCAAATTTAAAAACACAGCAAAAATGAAAAAATAAAGTCACAGCATATTTTTTTATTTTATGAAGCTTTACCACGTTTTGTGGAAGGATTGACATAACAGGTGACTATCACCTCTGCAAGATGTCAAACCTGAGACCAGACAGTAGAATTTGTACCGTCGCACACCGGGGCATGCCCCTACTCTTTTTCGAAAGGTGTGGTGGGTTCTTTTACGTGCTCGAGGTGTGGCTTTCCCCAAACACTGGACCTCCATTTTACGTCCTATCCGAGGGACGTCCCTAACCGAAGCTAGGTACTCATTTACACCTGAGTGAAGTGAGGAAAGTCGTGTAAAGAGCCTTTCCCAAGGGCACAAGATCGGTGACATGGGTGGGGATCGAACCCGGGACCTCTTGGCCCTGAGCCGAACGCGCTACCACTGCGCCACATGACCCGACGTTGATATTATGCGACATCAGGTGACAGCTTTCCTTACCTTCTTGGCTTTAGTGTCTGAGTCCACTTCCCTCATGACGGCGTCTGCCATGTCCAGTACCGTCTGGAACCAGAATTCCTCGTCCCCGCCCAGCGTCTGCGCCTCCTGCAGTAGTGTGACAGCCTGCCCCAGGTTAGCCTCCAGGATGGACAGTCTGGCCAGGTTCTTTAAAGTCCTCACCTCAGTGCGCTGGTCACCAAACGTCTGGAGAAGTGGGAAAATATGATTTAAAGCATTTTGCATCATGCACTTATCAAAAGCATTATGAAACTGAAATTGTTGGAAACTTCAACACAATTGGAGCATCTCAAGTAAAATATGTCTTAGTATATGATAGAATAATACATGTAATAGACACAATACAATTATAATGTTATTCATTAACAAAAAGTCTCTAAGTCTTCTAGTTTCCCCTTGTCTAAGAGGACTAGACCTGCAGTACCAAATCAGAACTCCTATAGTGTCCTGTTTCTGACTTCCCTACAATTAAGAGTTAATCCTAATATTTTCAAGTCTTATAAGATTTCAAATGTTATAAGATTTGAATATACAAACACCAAATTGAAGATAATTACAATGATGTAAAAACTACATTATGTAAATGTAATGACTAATAAACTGGTGGATGTACCAACTACCAAGTACCTAATACCAGCTCAGAAAAGAACAAGAAATAGTCATGCCTTCAAGTACCAGAGCCATCAAGCAAGGATTGAGGTGTTCAAAAACTCTTTTTTCCTAGAACAATCGTAGAGTGGAACTCGCTGCCACCAAGTACAGTAGGGGCATCGTCACTAGATAGCTTTAAACAAGCAATGTCTAGAGTTAGACGTTCAAAGGTTAGGTGTAACAGCTCGTTCGGTGTAATGTAGCCAGCTGCCGCCGCGCCGCGTGCCTGCGAAGCTGGTGTGTTACGCCGAAGGGTGGTTATACCGGCTATACAGAATACAGATACAGATGTACTATACTGATCTTGTCAAATGTAATAAAGGAAAATGTCTCCCACCTTTGCTGCTTTATGTGCCTCTCCCAGCAGGGTCCTGGCCCCCTGGTAGTACCCCAGTCTCAGTAGCACTTCTGCCTTGTCTGTCCACACCTCACGTAGGTTCACCCCACTCACTATCCATGGTGGGGTGGTCTCCTGATATAGGGCAACATGATACAGGGAAAGATTAAGTACAAATCTTCGAATTCTGGCCAAATGTGGAAACATTGAAGCTGATTTACTTAATTTTTCTCTAATTTCAGAAAAATTCAAGATTATTTAGAATCAACAAGAGATCGGCGCTTTCAGACTTCCAGGAAGTATTGGTGGTCCCTCAAGCAATCCTCAGCTTCCTGAATTCCCCCATGTCGACTGCTGGCTCCCAGCCAGAGCCATTTCCTGTGTCTGACCTTTTTGACAACCTGTACATTCTGTTAAAGTTCCCCCCACCAACGTGCTGTCTGGACAATCATACACAGCTCAGCCGCCCCAAACAATACTTCCTACCTGAAAGTCAAGTGAAGAATATTAAACCCTCAAAGTGTCAGGGAATATTAGAACTAGGCTTTGAAACTGGCCCATGACACTGGGAGGGTTAAATAAAATCAAACAATTACACCTACCCGGGAGTCCTCCTTACTGGTGGTCGTCTTAGGCACAAACTTGCCCAGTGCCTCCTGGGATTGCTGCAGACGCAGCTCCTCGCGGCGGACCTGCTCCTGGTGCTCGTGCCACTTGGCAATCTCCTCGCGCGACACGGCCTGGTCCTCCTCCGCGATGGCCGGCCCCGCCTGCTGTTCGTGGAACCCTGCTGCCGGTAACAGGTTGATTTCCAGACAGGTCTCCAGCAGCCTGGGAAATAAGAAATTGTTTGCCATTATGTTAATCATCATCGTTACCACATATCAGTTACTGCATCTGTTAATGAGCTCCCAAAGTATGGTTAGAATGGGAAGCCATATGTGGCAGTCAGAGTTGTCACATGTAACTGTCTCTGCCAAAAGCACATTACAGCTCCAAGAATAAACAATCTGTTAAATCACTCTGAAATGATTTGATCTACAAAAAGGCAAAATTAAGTATCAAAGCCTACAACTATGAAATCTTAATACTGTATAAATTTTCAATAGATCCAGTCAACCTTTCCAACTGTATTTTAGAGATAGAACCCTAAGGCTTGGGATATCCTTGTTGGTACTACATCTGGACAACTATGATCAACAGCTCCAGCAAAGAGCTCCACTCCTGTGCTGTTGCCAAAAAAACAAACACTTGTGATTGGATATATTGATATCCCTCCTCCCTACCTGGTGTGCCACAGAGATGACATGGCCTTACTCCCCAGCACGTCGGCCCCAATAACCTCAGCCAGAGTGAGGATGGGCAGGGCCAGGTGGTTGTAGCCTAGTTCTCGGAGCTGTTCAGCTAGCGTCTCCATGTAGTACAGGGTCAGTGTGGGTTTGGTGATGGTGGTCTTGTTCACACCTGCACCAGTGGTGTCATGTCTGAAGGCCTCCCTCACCTGTGGGCGGAATTTGAAGAGGAGTTAGAAGAGAGACAGATATTAAGGTAAAGATTTAATTCAAAACTTGGCTTAATCTATGAACATGAAGTTGTCAGACAAGTCAAAGTTGGAATTATTCTTTCTTTCTTTGTTTGTTTGTTTGTTTTGCATAACCGGTAAACCATGTAGTAGTGGCCTGAACATTATTCTTTTGTCCCTTATTGCAAGTAAAAATTGCAGTGTGATCTTTTGACTCTTAGATATATCTGGCCAACAATGCACAAAATATAGGAAAGGGCATTTTTTTTTCAATTCAAACTTGTAAAAGATGTTAGCAATATGTGTCAGTAGCTTTAGATGAGAAAAATGTCATAAGAGCTACAAAAATTAAATCCATGACTTTATATCCCACCTCCTCTGGAATGTCATATGACGCCCAGTCTTCAAGCGTGGCTGGAATGGCCTCGATTGGTCCCTTCCTTTTGGGCTTGTCTGTTTTGGCAGGCGTCTCCTTCTTGTCTCCCTTGCCGCGTGACGCAGGACGTTCTGACTGTGACGTGGCGGCTAACTTTGCCATCTCTTTGATCACATGGGGGACAGACTGCAAAGAGGCCTGAAAAAGCCAGGGGAGAAACAAATTTGATATACAGCAAGGTATCTGACTTGTGACATGTTTCATCCCAAAGGATTAATACTTTTGAAAGTCCATAGCATTAAACCACAATTAGCATGTTGTCACAAAGGTTTAAACTTTTGTAAAAATTAAGTACAGTTTTTTCTTGCATTGGCAGACACATGGCATGCACTAAAGGTCTATACTGTTGTAAAAGGAAGATCTGTTATTTCTTTAACAGACACCAAAAATGCCAATAATTCTTCTTGGCCATGTAGTTAACCGACATTTAGTTATCAATCTAAGCAAAATGGATTATAAATACACGTATCTTAAATTCAAACACATTTGTACATACATGTAGATGGAATGCTGTATGGTGATAGGGAATGCTGTACACTAAGTATGAAAGTTCAAAATCCAAAATAATGAAGGGATTAATACAACACAAACCTCCCATATCCTCATACAGTATCTGTACGCCATCACAGCAAAATCCTTGAAGTACGGAGACGCCTTCCCAGCAACCTTTGCCAGCATGACGTGAATCCGGAGCAGCGCCTCCAGCTGCCGTGTCTGCCACAGGTCAGCAAACAGCAGCGAGGAGTTGGAGACCTCCACGCCGATCTGCGACGGACGGCTGACGGGAATGTAGCGATCGGGGCCGTCCTCTTCCTCCTCTTCTTTCTTCTTGGCGGGAGGTTTTGGTTGGGGCGGCGGTTTGGGTTTTGCCGTGGCAGGGGGCGACTGTTTACCTTTGCCCTTTCCGCGCCGCTTGGCAGAACTTCTTCCCGCTGTGAACAACACGACAGAAGTGTTACGGTGGAGGAACTGTTCTTTACTCTACAAATTGTGCTGTATGTGACTTTGTACACACCACCACCTGAGACAGTCCCACTGTTAGTGTAGAGCTATGAGTAACAATGTGTTTACTACCGTAACAGTGTAACAGTAACTAAATAGCTATTAATCATACTTTTTGGTATGAAATGATTTGCATATCAAAAAATTAAATCTAAATTATGTAATAAAAGTGCAGTTATTAACATTGTCAAGATACACGGAGCAAGATTTCAATGTATCCTGCATCCATGTAGCACTACAAGATGTACATTGTAATCCTCTTCCTGGGGTGCAAGTACCAGGTGTCAGTGCCCACTGCAGTTTGTACACCTCTGTACCTGTTAAGATTCTTCCAAATTTGAAGGATTTCCATTGACGACCTTGTATTTTTGAAAGCAAAGGAAACACAAATTATGTTAATCCTAAGACTCTCAGGGTGTCTTACAAACTGTAATTTGAGCTGGAAGTTAGTTACTGAAGATTAAAGTTGAGTAACACTGAGCCTATATATAGCTTGGACTTCATCACACTTCAAGTATGACACCAGTTAATAAGAGCACAAAGCAGCACATGTCATCCATCCAGTAACATACTTTGTAAAGGATATGTTAAAAACAGCAATTCAAGAGCTTGGAAAGCTTAACATACGTAGAAAAACAACTTATGAATATCAAATTCAAAGTATATGTGATGAATCCACACATCATAAGTGGAATATATAATTACATGTACCTGTCTCCTCTGGTTTGAACTGTGGTCCAAACTGCATGTTGAGTAGAATGTCAGCGGCCCAGTCCAGCATGTCCTGAGCATCTTGTTTGGCGAAACCGTTGGTAAAGAGCCACTCTGCAAACTCTATCAGGTAGTCTATCTTCTGCCACTCACTGGATGGTGTCTGGGAATGAATTGGTGAAAGGTGTTGAAAAAGAGGTAAGAGGCTAGGTTGTGTTTTCCTGAATTCTTTTATGTCAATGAAGGTTAGACATCCAGGAATGAGATACACAAGAAAACAGTTACATGTACTCAAGCAACTGGATAGATTTTGAAAACTGTCATCTTTTGACAGTTTTCAGAATCTATCCAGTTGCTTTAGTAACTGTTTATAAATGAGTCTTTCTCTTGCTTGTCTTTGATTTGTCAAGGTTAGCTTATTTGTTGACTACTTTTCAGATAAACATCAAGGGAGAGTAGAAGTTTTGTTCTAGAATTCTAGGAATCGCACAGGCATTTTGTCCACAGGAATGGAATGTCCACAGGCATGTCTCTGACCCACATCTATGCCCACATTCCTGGAAACCTTTGGGACCCTGCTTTGGGAAGACCTCTCTGCCCCGGATGCCCTACTTTCTGTGACCCTAGGGCTCGTTCACTATACACCCAGGGGAGGAGTGCACTGTATCTGTATAGGTACCAAGTCTTCCTCAAAATCATGAAATGATGGCAGGGCCGCAGTGCCATGCAAACAATAACCCTAACAGCAACCACCGTCGCCATGGCAATGTATGTTTTCATTGCCAGTCTTGTTAACATTTTATGCAGATGCAAACTTACCTGCAGTGCCACGATGGCTTGTTGATATGCTGCCAACTGTTCCATTGGCTCTTTGGAGTTCTTAGCCACTCTGTGCCACATGAGAGCCACATAGGCTTCACTCTCATCCTGGATACCACAAAAATCATAGATGTTATATTTCATAAAGGAAAAATATTTTCTGGACATATTGAATAATGGAAGAATGTACAAATTTTGTATTACGAGAGATAGAAATAAAAAAGGTTAATACTAAATACTTATGCTTAATACTAAATACTTAATGCTGTGCCTCGATTGTAACAAACTCAAGTCAATGCTATTTCCACAAAGCAATAAGGGTACTAACTTTAAACTTCTGTATGTCCATCTGGACATTTTTTCCCAGCTTGGCTTTGGTCAGGACACGGTGTTGGAAGATGAGCCTGTTGAATAAAAAAAAATTATTTTTATCTTTTTGATTGAACAAATGGGCTTGAAAGCAAACAAATAGTGTGACGATACATTCTTGTACTTATGTATACAAGACGACTCCAATGAAATTAGGGAGTTAATGTTTCAGTTTCTCTATTTTGCCAGGGGGTATACATGTGTACATCTCAGGTAATGAAGGGTGCTTACAGTCGGTGTTTGGTTCTTGGCATAACTCGGACTGCTTCATCCATGACCTTCAACCCCTCCTCCCATTGGCCACGATCTGCGTAAGACTGGAAAACAACGCCGTACATGGACGCCCTCAGGGTCAGGTCCTCAGAGGGGTCTCCAAAGGACGGTGTGGTGGAGACGGGGGTCGGGGCTGGAGCAGTTTTACTTTCATCTGGTTCTTTCTCTTCCACTTTCTCCTCCTTATCCTGGGAACATAGTAGCAACATCATTAGGATTTTTGTCCTAGCCTCAAAAAAATATCTTTTGCAACTGAAAGGCATCATACAGTCTAAAATGGTTAAGCAGTGTGCGAAATACTAGGTTGCCCAGTTGCACCGTGCAACCATATTTTGCTTGGTGCAACCTATTTCTACACCCAGGTAGCCCAGTGCACTACCTAAATTTTGTGGTAAGGATGCCCCTTTCTTCCATTGGGAACTGTTTATTGAGAAGTTCCCATGGAAGAGCTCATCACTTCAGGTAAGGGGAAACAACTCTGTGTCAGAAATGTATAAATGCACATTGCATTCTAACAAAGTTAATCATAATGTAGAAGAGTTTAAATTTGGGGCAACCTAGAATTTTGATGGGCAACCTAGCTTTCATCCTAGGTTGCCACTGGGCAACCTGGCTCAAAAAAGTATTTCGTACACTGTTAAGGCAGTCCCATAGCCTTTCTGAGCCCGTAGGGGCAGTGGGTTTGTTTGCCCTCTGTGTCTTGGGCATGGTATTGAAAGGCAGAGCCCATGACTCTCCTTTTACCTCTCCAACCAAAGTCAGGTACCCATTTTACACCTGGGTGGAGTAAGAAAATCGTGTAAAGTGCCTTTCCCAAGGACATAACGTCTAGCCAGAAATGCTAGTGATCAAACCTGTGACCTCTTGATCTCCTGTCAGCTAGCCTAGCCACTCAGCCATTCAACGCCACTCTCTCACTCACTCACTATCTGGTTTAACATCTGTTGTTCCCCATCAACGGGGGGTTGGACATGCATGCACATTGACACTGACGCCTGATGGCTGCCCATCATTTGCTTCTATCCTGTGGGTTCACACGGTGTAGGTTGAGGTGATGGAAATCCTCTCTTATGTTGTCGATCCATCTCTTCCTTGGTCCACCTCTTGGGTTTTGGCCTTCCAATTTTGGCACCTGTCTAGCTATAATAATGATAATACAAAATGTTTTGTCCACCCACCGGTTTGGCCTTCTCCCTGTAGGTGTCTGCCAGAGCCTTGAGGATGACCAGTAGAGGGTCTCTCAGCAGCTCACGCTCCATGGGGGAGGGGATCAGCTTCAGCGAGGTGTTCCAGTAGTGACGGGCAGCGATGATGACTAGGCTGTAGTTGCCAGCCTTGCCAGCGTATCTACAGAAAGGCGAGTGAAAAATAAAGACATTACACAGATTGAAGAAAGACTTTTCTATGAAATATTAATTCTAAGCTTTTTTTACTCTTGTCTATTACATATGTTCTTCTTCTTACATATAAAAATCAACAAAATGGTTCTTGGACATTCATTCTGTATAAATGAATGGAGACAGCTAGCTTTTTAAATTGCAATGAGTTACAACTTAACTGCACTTCCAGACCTATGGATGAAAGTGTACCACTGTCATATTGCTTACAAAATTGTGACGTCTACTTGTAGCTTTGCAGAAATGACAACATTTGGATGCATTGATAAGAAGCTGACCTGGCTGCGTTGAGGAAGGCCTCCAGAGCAGACCTGCGGATGGCGTTATTACCGGCCATGTTCTCCACCAGACTCATGCCCATGATGTCACTGGAGTAGCTCAGCATCTCTGCCTCCACCATGGTGCCATGGCTGCAGGAGCAACGAGAAACTTCAGTTAAGGATAGGTACCAACAGTCCAGAATACAGAGTGGTTAGTCAAGACAACCTGCACAGGTTTAAGTGGAGGTTGCTTGGGCGGGACAAAAGCCATTCTCTACACCAGAAATCTTTTAGACATTTTGTTGGGCTTTCTATTCAATCGTCGGCTTTTCTTTGGATATCCTGACCTGGAAAAGCCAATAGAAAGTCAGACAAATGCCTGCAATAAGATAAAAGAAGAAACCTCCAAAACAGCCCTAACCTCTACTTTGAGAGTACAGAAATCTATCTCCGGGTAAGGGATGCTGGTATGTGTAATACAGCGATGATATGGATGAAAATATGCTGCACTTTTTTCTCAAGGTAACTCCAACTCAACCCACCTGCCCAGTTTCTTCTCCATCTTCCTCTTCCCGTCGAACTCCAGTGCCTTCCCGGCACACTTCATGACCAGCTGGTGGTTGTGTACGCCGTACGCGTGCTCCGCCAGACGTGTCCACACCTGCAGCTCCACCAGACCTTCTGTCCACACACATTCGTCCACCATGCTGGCCAGCTGCAGGCAAAAGGGTTGAAAGAAAGGAGTTAGCATCTGGACACAAAATGTCCTCTCGGATGGAACGTAAAGTCGAAGGTCCCGAGAGCCACAACTCGAGTACGTTAGAGATCCGACCACACTTATCGAAAAGAGTAGGGGTCCATCCCAGTCTGAGTGGATCAAACTTTACAGTCTGATCTTATGAATCTGGTCCTTACTGTATAAAACTGAAGTGTTACACCTATGGTGGTTTATGGGTTATGCAAAACAAAATATGCTTCGCATCTGCTTCCATGCATTACTTTATCTGTCAAAATATTGTATGGTAGTCTCATTATACTGACTTTAAAATTCACTAAAAGGCTTGACACATAAAACTGTAACCTCTCACCTCGTCCAGTTTGATGACATTGAACTCCATCTGACCGTTGCCATTGAGGGAGGTCATCTCCAGGGCGACCAGGCATCTGGTCATAGGTCGCTGACCATCATTACCCTCATCCTCTACACCGAGGTTCTTAACCTGCTGTGACATCATCTGTTTCACCCGCACCCAGGTGATGATGAGCATGTGCCTGATGCTGATGGGTACCACATCATCCGCAATGTTCCCGCTGGTCACATCAAGGGCAAAGTCACAAACCTGGAATTACAGTGGCAAGGCAAACAGAAACAGGTTTCAGCACCAGGGAGAGATATCATAACAACCACCATAGGATCAGCACCAAGGAGAGATACCAGGGCTTGAAATACCTTTTTCTGCATATCTGTACTGGTGCAGGCAACATTCAAATTTACCTGCACCAGGCAAGTTTTACCTGCACTGCAGTTTCTTTGCCTTTTAGTTCATCAAAAAATTGACATGTTTTGAAAAAAAATGTTCCTAGTAGCTTCATTTTTAGTTTTGATAAGTTCTCTGCTGTTTTCAATGATGATACTTTGAATTCAATGCATGTTACACGACTCTTTCGTCATATTGCACTCTGGTTACATAAACAGAAATATGCATCAAGATGATTTGGTTAGAAAAGGTAATCAGTAACTCATTATTACGTAATTGTTACTACTATTACTAACTTGTAACAACATGTATAAAACATGAATTTCTCCTAATTCAAGGTTTTGCTTGTCAATAGCCTGACATGTACAAGCAAGTACAAACAGTAAAATAGATAAATCACAAGAGCTACAGACAGGTAATGTAATAGTAACTATTATATAGCTACTAGAGAAATTGCTTTTCAGTCTGCATAACAGCTTGTGCAAATACCTCCAAAGCCTTTTTGATGTCCGTCATGCCTTCCTGATCCACAGCAACAGGCTTGCTGGGGGTCTTTGCTGGCGTCTTGGCACTTTTCTGGGAGGCCTTCTTTGACGGGGAGCTGGCCTTGTCTGTCGTCAGCCTGGCAGTGGAGACTGGCTCCTTGGGAGGGGGTGGGGGGATCCAGGGTTGGATCAGACCGTACGCCAGAGCATTACAGACCTGGGTCAGCAACACGGCTTCCCTGCAACAGCAGTAAAAAAAGAAGACTTCAAAAACTAAAAAAAGAAACACAAAACTCATATGCATGGGTTTAGTCTAGTCTTCCAAAAAACACACAGCGTGCGAAATACTAGGTTGCCCAGTTGCGCTGTGCAACCATATTTTGCTTGGTGCAACCTATTTCTACACCCAGGTAGCTCAGTGCACTACCTAAATTTTGTGGTAAGGATGCCCCTTTCTTCCATTGGGAACTGTTTATTGAGAAGTCCCATGGAAGAACTCATCACTTCAGGTAAGGGGAAACAACTCTGTGTCAGAAATGTTGAATGCATATTGCATTCTAACAAAGCTAATCACAATGTAGAAGAGTTTAAATTCGGGGGAACCTGGCTTTCATCCTAGGTTGCCACTGAGCAACCTGGCTCAAAAAAGTATTTTGTACACTGAACACAGCTCTAAGCATCCTCACAGCCGACAATTCACTGTCTATTATCGGTACTTTCAGGCATCTTAGGTTAGAATTAATGTCATAAATCGACATTATGTTTGTTTTAAAGAAAGAAATTCCAGGCCTTTAACTTCATTGCCATTGAAGAAATATTTCTATCATGCTCTCGCCACCATGACTTACCCTGCGTGTCCAACCTTCTTGAGAGCCTCCACAACAGAAGTGAAGGGTTCCACCAGCTCCCGGTGTCGGTTCTCTGTCAGCAGGTGGTTGTTGTAGTTCCACAGGTAGGCGGCGCTGCTGCACACCACCCAGGACTCCCGCAGCTCCACCCCCAGCTCCGCAGCACGCAGGAAGCCGCAGGTCGCCGCAGCGGACAGCGACTTGATCCAATCACTGGGGAGTAGGAAAAAGAAAGTATTTCAAGCAGGTATATCAGATCCTATGAATAATGGCTGTTTCAGAGCTTCATAATTCAAATGTTGATACTTCATTCTGGGTTTTAGTTGATTACAAATGTTTGTCTACTAAAGAAATTCCTTCTTCAACACAACAGTGAGGTCCATTGTTATTTGTACACAAAAATTTTGACATCCGTGAATAGTTTCATCAGGTTGGTAAGACACTCAATAAAGAGACTCTTTCTACACAACCAAGTGTTTTATTCAGCCGACGTTTCGGTGACCGTCTGTCACCTTCCTCAGGGCAATTCTGACTGGTTTATTTACACAAAAGGAACACCTATGCTGCAGTGCAATGTGAACCAGTCAGAATTGCCATGAGGAAGGTGACAGACGGTCACCGAAACATCGGCTGAATAAAACACTTGGTTGTGTAGAAAGAGTCTCTTTATTAAAAAATTTTGACATCTGTGTAGCTACAACGTATAATATCATATAGTTGTATCAGGCAGGAACATCATACTTGTTATGTAACCTCAAAATGACCATATAACATGTTAACACTAAAAGGTTTAAGTGTAGTAACTTACCAGTAGTAGAGCCAATCAGGATCCTCCTCTGGCTTCTTGGGTACGTAACCCTTGGGGTGCTTACTCTTGTCCACAGGTGGGATGGGCTGGTTGTTCAGCTGAACTCCCTCCGAACGCAGCAGATGTACCATGGCCTGTCAGATGAAAAAATGGTCGTGTGTTCATTCACTTCTCATCAAATGAGATGAATTTTATGTTAAATGTAAATGTTATGTGAAAAATCCAATGGTTGTACAGTTTGACCATTTAGTCACCTCCAAATTTTGATGAAACACTCCAACATTTGGTCACCGGCATAAATTATGCACTAGCACCTGCTATGAAATTTGCTCATCCAAGACTTCTAGACAGAACTGGGCACATGTATAATGAAAGTTAAAGTTGTTGTGTTTACCTCTGAGTTGATGAAGTGCACCTCTGCCAGCGTCCTCACCAGGTCCCTGTCGTACAGCATAGTGGTGCTCTCCACGGAAACTGGTCCTTCTATCGTGTCCTTCTTTTCCTCTTTATTAGGACTTTCATTACTGCAAAATATGATGGAAAACTCTAGTATCAGTTATCATATTCAGTACATAGCTGCTAACTATGGCAATGTAATAAATTTTCCCCAAACTTAAAGTTTGTGAAATTCTAAAATGTTACTGTCATTTTTCCCTTACTTATCTGTGTAGCGGCTTTTTATCAAGACTTACGCTTAACAACAATTCATGTGTACATAATATATATGCTAAAATATTACACTAAGAATTTGCACAAGGTCACTTTTTGACATTCTAGTGAACATGCTGAATTAAAAATGAAGTGTACTACACTAACTGTAATAATTATCCCAACATGTAGTTCCAGGAAAGTGGCACAGCTTACATGGTAACCTCTCCTGGGAACGGCTTCCATCTCCCGTCGTCGTACAGCAGGCAGAAGCGGCAGGCGACACGACACACGTCCCACACCTCCTGCTTACGCGCCGTCTTGGCCAGGTCTGCCCACAGCTGGGCCCTGTCACACAAGTCCAAGTTTATCTTGGTGTTGTAGTAGTGGTAATAGTAGTAGAGTGGTTTACTTACACAAAAGGAATAAACAGCTTGTTGGCAGCCCAAGGGCTGAATTGTACAGCTTGGACAGTTCTTGAATTATAAATACACATAGTGTACAATAACCACTTGTTCATCTAAGATTGATTTAAAACTAATCATTACCTTATCTTCTTAGAATAAAATATTTTCAGAGGTAGTTTAACAATATTTGAAATGTAGCTATGGCACAGGAAAGTGCCGGATGACAAATCATTGTAATCTAATGAAATATGAAGCATATATTTCATTTAAGTGGAAGATGCCTGCCATTCACATAAGGATAAATTATAACGTTGAAATGTCTGAACACACCTCTCCCTGTCATTCTCGTCCCCAAGTCTCTTCAGGTGGCCGGCAGCTTTCTTCACACTTTTCTCAAACTGCCTGGCCTTGGCAGCCAGCTGGGTGATCACAGTCTCCACCCCCTTCCCTCCTCCAGCAGCTGCGCAACAGTGGTGGGACAAAGGGAAACAGATTCAGTACCAAGGAGAGATACTCTAAGTACCACCACAGGTTCAGCACCAAGGAGAGATACCAGGGCTTGAAATACTTTTTCTGCATACTTGCACTGGTGCAGGCCACATTCAAAATTTCCTGTATCAGACAAGTTTTGACTGCACTACAGTTTCTTTGCCATTCAGTTCATAAGAAAATTTAAATGTTTTAAAAAAATGTTCCTATTAGGACCATTTTTAGTTTTGGTAAGTCTCTGCTGTCTTCAATGATGCTACTTTGAATGATGCAAGGCAGTTTTTGACCACTGCTGTGTCATACAAAAATGAATGCCCCCTAGTGTCTGGAGCTGGTTTCGTCATGGCCCAGTGCAGGCTAAACATCAGTAGTACCTGTACAACTACAATTTTACCTGCACTAAGCTGCAAATGCAGGTGGTATTTCGAGCCCTGGATACCCTTACAACCACCACAGTTTCAGAACAAAGGAGAGGTATAGCTACAAGAAATACATAGCAGCACATCCAGCACCAGATTCAGCAACAGGGATACCTACACCACCCTTTATATACCAACATAAAGAAAGAAAGGTTAGCCTTAAGTTAGCACAACCACATTTAGCACTGCTGGAGTTGGTATCCTTGTCACATGCTTTAGTTAAATGTTTGACATATCACCATGTAGCTAGATGTTTGCTAAGCATAATTAACCCAGCACCATGTTCTTAGGACAAGATTATTTTTTCCGAATTCAGCCTTTTACTATCACCAATTAAACACAGTGTGTTCTCACTTTGACCTAGCATTGCTGGTCCAGCACCAGTGACACTGCCTATAGATGTAACAACATACTTCAAAGCTAACACCTTTAACAGCATTTTAGTTATACATGATTGTATTATACCACTTTTCACCTTTAAGTAGTCAGTAACAGAGGACAGTTGCTAATTTTGTAACACCATTATCAAATCATTCCATAGTGTTAACTACTCTTTAAAAGGCAAAATTTGGATGAAAGGGATATTGCAATTGTTTTCACACCACTAACAAAAATTGCTAACAGAAGTAATCATTAAGCTGTATTTGATGACTTCTTCATTTTATTAATATAGCTTGACTTAACATGTAACATACACCAAAAATAAGTAACACATATGAAAGCATATCTTTCATACTTTTAAGAGACATTAACATGTCCAAGCTGTGTTCAGCGGCTTTCCAGTGGACAAAAGCAAAAAGTCATGGTTACAAATACATCACTGAATTTGTTATGCATAGAAAAAATCCATATCGACACATTAAAAGATAGTAATATCATATGAATCTCCTTTCATTATTTTCCCCATACAATATACTACATAATTCTGTATGAAACTTTTAAACCAAAATAGCCAGGTCTTGATGAGGTGTGACCTAACCCTTTCTTTACCTTTAGTCTCCGACTCACTGTCCAGTACGAGCAGGAAGGCGTCAGGGGCCAGGGCCTGCCCCGCACGCACCAGTAGTGACCTCTTCATGCGCACTGTGCCAGACTCACTGCTCTTACGGGCCTAGAAAAAACATTAGACAAAATTTAGGTTAAGAACAAAGGGAAGATATCTCTGACTTTCTACAGTAACTATTCTTACATTTTTTTTAAATCAACATTATGTTAACTTTATTGTTTTCCTTACAGTTTTTGGTTCCCATGCTCACATAGCTTTCCAATACCCTTATCAGTCCATTACTAAAATTGCTAATAACGTCTACTAGCATAATCCTACGACGTCACATACTAGTACATGTATATCCACCACCCTGAAAAAAATGCATCCAAAGATATCTGCTACCGGTAATCTAACGTCCCTAGGTATATGGAATGCATTCCTGCATATCTAAACTGTGCATACCTGGGGGGTGCTGCACTAGAGATCTCTCAAACACACTGTTTTTTAAAGTGGGGGATATGTTAACCTGGTAGATAAATGTGAATGGAGGCTATGTGCCAAAATAGACATGTACAGTAAGATATGTGAGATATACGTCACTAGTATATGTATACTTAGTGTAAGTCTGTACCATTCGTTAAGATATCAATTTGTAAGAAGTCGTCAATTCAGCCATCTTGGCTGCCACAGACTTTTAACCTGTATGTTTTGTGTTTTGTGTATAATAATAAACCAGTCATCATCAACATACCTGCTCAATGATCATGGCAGCCTGGTCCTCCTGTCTCTCGGGTGTTTTGTACAGCTGTATCCTGAGCTGGAGCCGGTGTAACATGGTCTCCAGCCTCTCCCTGTACTGTCCACTGTCATCTAGCAGGATGGCCTGGAGAGAACACACAGCATCATTGTAATATAACAACAGCCAGGAAAGAAAGAAAGAAACTGAAATATTTCAAATCAGTTTAGCTCATTGAAGAGCTAATTTTCCACTGGTTGTGACAGAGAAGACAGGGAAATTCCCCTAGCTCTTCTCCACAAGTACAAAGAACAGTGGACCACGTCTTAACACCCCATCCTATTAGGATCCTTTCTAGTAACATGCATGGCGGGTGAACAACAGCAACCAGGATTTGAACTCCCAACCTGTTGGTCCAGAGGAAGGGTTTCTAACCACTGGACTATACACACTACATGTTAAGTTGTGCTTGTTCTTTTGGAGGGGGGAGAGGGAAGAACCCAAATGTACAAGATGGGAGGGACTTACAAACTATCTCTGTAGCACTAGATAAATGATAGTGACCAAAAATTGTTGGGAATAATATCTACCTTCCTGAGATGGTCCATGGCCACCTCTATCTGTTCCTGGTCCTCCTCACACTTGGCCAGCTCAGTATGTACCTGGCACCTCAGCAGGATCAGCAGGCTGGGGAGGGGGGCAGTTAGGTCAGTCATCAGGGCAGAAATGAGCAATGGATACAATGTACAATTATACCAAAGGAAGAAAACCATAAAACATCTATTTTCAATTTGTCATGGTACGCATGTACATCTACATCTACATCTACACTATACTGAGCAAGACCCCTCGCGGGGCATAATGCTCAGGGGAAGCGGTCAAGCCCCATTGTGACCGGAGGTGGTGGTGTTGTGACAGAAGAAAAATTCAGTGCATGAAAGTGAATAATAAAAATGAAAAACAACAAACAAGTGCTGTGTCTATGTACATGTACATGTCACAAATGGGGACAGCTCCTGCTTAGTTCGTGGTACTGCTGGGAAAGCCGTAATAGTCGGCTATCCCAGCTTTGAAGTGCTCTGTAGATTCGACCCTGACAAGTTTATCTGGTAGGGCATTCCAATCAATGATTGTTTTTGGGAAAAAACTGCCTCTGAATGTTTCAGTTCTACATTGTAGTGTATTAAAACGTAACTGGTGACCTCTGGTGTTGTTGGTGTTTTTTGTGAGAAGATAATGTAGAAGATAATGTAGAAAGCAGAACTCAAGTCATAATACAAGCTCTCTATAGGCTACACGTCCACCATTCATTCTTAATGTACAATCCAAAATGGCCAACCGATTATCTGACATAGCCAACCACCGCCAGACTTACTCCACATTAAAATGTCCCATCTATTCTGTGTCCTGTCTGGAGCATAGCTCATAGCTATGGGACTGAGTGAGGAGTGAGTGAGTCTGGAGCAACGACCCACAGTCACCACCCAATTTTCCCCAGTCTTTTGAGTGGTTGTTGAGACCAGGTTTGACTGCACAAGTCATCTACTAGTACCTCAATGATTAGGCCACACCAATTTAATTTGTTGCTTCTCGGATTCGCCTCTTCATTTTATATCTGATTTGCCAAAAAAAAAAAAAAATCTGGTTCTGAATCAACTAAAAAAATGCTCATATTTTGCCTCCAACAGTTGAAGAAAGTCCTTTTCTTCCTATACGTAGTTGTTACAATTGTTACATCTACCAATGCAGTGGTTTGATTAAAAGTTCAAAATTCATTGTTTGAATTTTAACCCAGTCTTTTGTATTGACTTCAAGGCACTATTCTAACATTTGGGGCTATAATAGGATGCCCAGGCCTGTTTTTCTTTTTCTTTTTTTTCCCTGTCGCTTCATATTTTTTCTGAAAAAATCCGAGAAGCAACAAATAAAATTGGTGTGGCCTTACATGTATACACAAGCTCACCTCTCAATGTCTTCTAAAGCCTCGGCCACCATGGCCAGAGGTCTCCTGACATGCTGGCGCAGGTTGGGCTGCAGCAGGGGCAGGCACATGTTCCACTGCGTCACGCAGCCCGCCTGGATCACGTTGGGGTCGCCATAACGGACCGCGTTCTGCAAGGCCTGCATCAGTCGCTTGATGGCTAACACTCGAACCTGAACCATAAACACAAAATGATTATGATCTTAAAATCTTCTTTTCCCAACCTTCTTTTCCCAACACTTTAAAAGCTATCTAGTACACATTCTATTCTGAGATATGCTGCCTTCATGTAAACTGTAATCTGCACTATTTCCTAACACTATTAACGTCAGCTCTCATAATTCGGGTACCTAAGACAGCCCCATTAAAAAAAACAGTGAAATTAAAGAGATCTACTAATGCAGCATCGGTGATCCCCAAAGTATGGACACTTCAGGCCTTAATAACACTGTTTCTGTAATGAGGTAGTCTTAGAGTACCACGGAGAATTATGATAGGGGATGTTATCTTAATCTTGAACACATTAGAATAAAGCTAATTTAAGAAAGTCTCTCAAAGGAATGTCAGACTGAATGAACTTGACCAACGATGACAGACCTCCACAGCAGACTTGGTGTAGGACTCCATCTTATTCTTCAGGTTTTTCACCATCAGGTCACAGTTCATGAACTCTGTCTGTAGCATGGTGGCCTCGTCCTGGGGGTTACAGAAGTTAGTCATACCTTTTCAGATTGGGGGAACTACAATGGCCAGTTATGCATACTTAGTAATATACATCATAGGCCAAAAGCAAATCATATTTTGCACAGACGATAAATTAGTGAAACGAAATTATATTATAGCATAGTCAAATTCATTGCAGGTCATTGTACAATTTTGATGCCATAGAATCTTCAAGCAGGCTGTGACAGAACTGCCTACAAGGATCTAAGACAGCCTTTTCCACAAGACAGCTGAATTTTGCAGGACACATGCATGACTGTCCCAAGAACACTCTCAGTTTGTGATCATACGATGATCGTCTGACATACGTAACCAGAATTTTGAACAAACAAAATTCAAGCAGTTTTTTTTTTTACCTTGACTGGACAAGCCATGATTCCATCCACACATTGTGTTGCCAGGTCGGGGAAGTTGTGATCGAGACACAGTCGTCCCAGCTCTAACAGCAAAGGTGGCCTGAACATGATGCCATGTCAGAACAACAGTTACTCAATCAGATGTTAGTGTCGATTCACATCTTTCAATTGCATTGCTTTCTGGGCAAGATGATGATGGAACACATCTTGTCTGGACTTTTTAAGCAAAAAAATTAAGAGCAGCACTAAGTCTTGGAATGCTGGAAATGCAATACTGAAACAATTAGTGGACAGATTCGAAGGGGTTTGCTAAGTTGTCACATGGAGCTATTCAATTTTCAAAAGTTGGGGGGTAGGAGAGTTTTGTGTAACAAAAGTTGTCACTTTCACACATATGTGAGTGGTTGCTCTTGCTCCCTTCATTTCTGTCCCTCCAATGACCCCCATACTTTTAAATGAAATAGCCCATGGACCAATGGAATCATATAATAAGACTTGTTATTAGGCTGTTTTGTTTGCTGAAATAAGTGCACTATATTAGTAAGAGTTGCCTATTTTCAACTCTCAGACTATATTTTTACGTCTGATATGATAATCTGTTGAGAGATTGGTTAGACATTTACAGTACAACTGGTTGTGTTAAAGATGAAAATGTGGCAAACTACATCTATTGGGAATGTTCTTATCTACATGTATATGTATGTGAGACTAACAATAAACTACCACTGCCCACAGTCCCTTTAGAGGTGCTTTATCTGCAAAGCAAGACTTTTGTTAGTCATGATATAAGCAACTGACAAAGCTTTAAGCTGCAGAGAAACAGAAATTATGCCCTATCATCAGCAAGTATACAACCTGTAGAGGCAGTATCTTAAAACAGATCACAAGTATGGATAGGGACAATAAACTATCAAATGTAATCTTACATACAGCTGTGTACAGTGTCTATATCTACATAATGTGACAAAGAGCTGTGTTAGTTATGGATCTACAATGTTACCTCTACCTACATACAACATGGAATTGTACAATCAATGTCAGTAACCCATTTTAACTAGTACCCAAACTAACAACTAATATACAGGATAGGGGTCTGTAATCAAAGTGCCACCTTGATCGCCATTTTAGCTGTCTATAACTATAACTGTTACAGCTCTAGGCTCTTCTTTGCAACATCAGCAGCAACTGGAGCTACACTACAAATGTGTATCAGTATGTGGGGTTAGAACTATGAGGGATCATGTTAATATTGCCGACACCGTTCCTTCCTTGATATTGAGGACTCACTTCTCGGCAACAACAATAGTTTCTGTTTTCGGTGAGAGGCTTGGCGAACTACCTCTCCTGACAGCAGAACGATCGCTGCTCCTGTCAGAAGTGTTGGAATGCGACATTCTGCGGACAGACGGTCTTCTAGCCAGGCGCTGTCCATTAGAGACATCCAGGGAACCTCTGTTGTACATGTAGGTTACAAGGTTGTTGAGAGATATTGCAAAGGGGGGAGAAAAACCTCTGTGTGAAATGTATCTTTCTGTGATACCTACAAAGCTTACAAATAAGTCAAAGAACCTTTCCTCAACTAATTTCTAACTACATGCCAATATGTACTATATTCTACTGACTCAAAAAAATTGGAATTTGCTGTACTGTTATGAAGAAGTTGATTAAAAGTCATGGTAAAGTAAAAACATAAGAGGCCTTAAATATCTAGACTAGACTATCTAAGTGACAAGACATGACAAACACGAAACACAGGACAGTATACAGAATACTTAAGGACAAGATTGTGACACACATTCTATGATGCTATCCTCTACCTAACAACAACAGACAAACAGATAACGACATCCTTACGTCCCGTCACCATCAAATAGTTCAGTTGATGAGAAATCATCTGATTCAGATCCTGGAGGGCTTGTGTGGGAAAAACAGCAGAAAAACATGTAATAGGAGAAACAACATAGAAAAGATGACTGGTGGATTATTTGACACTGATTTCTGGAATAGTACAATAACAAAGAAAGGACAGTTGACAGTGGACACACACAAGTCACAAACAACACGTTACATGTACATACACGTTGAAGACAGACAAGGAATTTTCAGATCTGCAGCCATAATTAAATGAACTTTGCATTGACTTTGAAAACCAATATAAAAAGTTAGAATAACAGCATTAAGTGAATACACAATAAAATTCAGGGTAAAACCTGTGCTTGGCTTGATAACATTTCCTTCACTTCAAAATCATGCAATGTACTATCATTTACATGTAATTTGAATCTGTACTTTATAGCAGCCCTTTTCTTGAAAATGTCAATATCCAAAATAACAATTTCATATTGTCAATGATAAGTTACTCAAGTCACAGTTCAGTTGTGCGGTACACATATACATAGAAGAAAGGGGACAACCTGACTTTTACAAAAATGTATACTTTCACGTACAAACTAGTAGGATGAACAGTATGAACTACATTGTACTAGGGTAACCACTAGTAGTTCATGCTGTGCATCTTGGTAACTTCTACAAACAACACCTTCTTGCAAAATATCAAACACAAACAACACACTGTGTATCAATTTATATCTATGATATTACATTACACACCTTTCTTCAATAGATGGAGGGTTTGCTGAGATTTCCTTTTCCCTCTCCTTGTCACTCAGGGTTTGACTCTTCCTCCCACCGCTGTAGGAGGAGGCGTGAGACTGCATGTCGTCTTCCTGCTGCAGAATCTGCCGCAGGATCTTAAAGAGTTCCCGATGAAGGTTGGGGTGGGGCTCTCCTGACTCCAGACCACTGCCAAACATTGGGTTTAGTATGTATCAGACAAATGATAAAAGCTTGAAAAGTAATATTTGCAAGCAAATACAGAATGTTTACCTTCTTCTAAAACAATATGTTTCCCTTCTCTGAAGGTGAACATAAAAAGGAGGCTTTCTATATGAACATAAATATACAAATTGAAGCTTGGGCTAGTACCCTATCTACTTCCATTAGATGTACCTAAAAGCCCATTGAGCTGTAGAGACATCTTCAGATCTTCTATAGCTCAGAATAATATTACTGCAATGGGGTTTTTAATATTTCAAAAAGATGTCTTGCCCATCTCCAATATCTGTAACAGTTTCATCTTGAATTACTAAGCCACAAACAAGAGCATGTTCTTGGTACATATACATGTACATGTACCAGCACCCCACACTCATACATTGTATATTATCATAATTATGATTGTTTTTCAGCAGACACCAACGTTTTTAGTTTGCAGATCTTGTAGTACACTGCCAGGTCTCCTGATGCCGTCACTTTCAGCAGGTCCCGCAGAGCCTTTCCTGGCTCACCCAGTTTGTGCTTAATCTGGAGAAAAATTAGTAACAGCATTACGAACTTTGCCATAACTTTCAGCGGTGATCTTTCTCCTTTTTAAATTAATGATAATCCTACATTGCATTTTCATAAATGACAAGAATGAAAAAAAGAAATGACATTAGATATCACTTGAAAGTTGTACGTGATGTACCTGTAGCCTGAAGACATCCTTGAAGAGAGAGGGCACATTCTGGCGCGTGAAGGTCGCTGCCAGGTTGCTGATGGTCTCGGCATCTTTGGGCTTGTTGGAATCCATCAGGCACTCGATCAGGGCACTGTGGACAGCAAAACACAAGTCAAGCCCCTTGTGTGACATCATATCAGGCGTTTTACTCATCATTACCAAAATACAAGCTGACATTAAAACTACTCTCAAACAGGGCACCATTGAATGGTGTTCGTGAATGGATGTATGATGACATGAAACTCATTAACATAATGTTGCTTTGCTCGGTGCTTACATCATGAGCTGAGCCCTCCACTCGTAGTCCTTGTCGTCTATCTCGTCCAGGGCCCTGACCACCTGGTGCAGAGACTTGGCCAGGTGCTGCCGGTGGTTCGGTTTGAGGAAGGGACGACACATCTGCCAGTACAGCACCGAGGCATTGTACACCAAGAAGTGGTACCTGAAGTCAGGACAAGAGAAATTCACACAGGTTAGAATCAGACACATGCCTGTCTTTCAAGAACCTTATCAGTAGCCATCAGTATCAAATAGGGCTTTGTACCTAAACCTGTATACATCATTTTTTATTCTAAAGATAGGTAAAATGCGTCTCAAAAATGATTTATAGCAGTTGAAAATCAGGAAAACTTGTAAGTACTATTTTCTTAGATCAAGTACACCCTCATGTAAAACTCAAAGACAACATGCTTTCTTCCCTACTGCTTGTATTGTATGGTATTTAACAATATTTGGCAAAGGCATTTCCTTCCGTCACGAAAGATGATAGTTTTGCAAATTTTTCATACCTTGGTGTCTCCTTTGCAAAACTGATGGCTTTCAGCAGGTACACCACAGCCTTCTCCAGTTGTTCCTGAAATGATTGCGTCAGAATCATACCACGTTCAGTATCACATCACAATCAGGCCAAGGGTTCAAACAACAATGTGACTGTCTCAAAGGTTATCTGCTCTTTAAGGTAAGACCTTGCAATTGTAATAATAATAATGGTTTATTCAGCCCTTTCTGGCAATATTGTACAGACTGGCAGTGCCCTATAGTGGGCCCTGAATTGTTCTGACATTTACACATCTGGCACTCGACTGCATGTCCTTACTGGACATTTAAAATCATACTCAACTAGTAATACTGATTAAAATACAATAAAAGATATAAAATACATGAAATAACAGGCGATATAAAAGGAACTGACAGCAGGGATCGAATGACATAACAGGAATGAAGTATAACAGAGGTGACGCCGTCATTTTATAAATGTGAATTAAGAAAACTGGCAGCACAGGATTTACAGGACGAATAAGCCAGAATCAACTACAGATTCAGCATCTGAATCATGTAAGGGATCGCACTAGATTGGTATCTTTCCGTTCTACACAACACAGAGTCAAGTACACTAATAACTCAGCCTTTAGAGGAATCTGGTAGAGTGCTAGAAAAGCCAGCTGCATTACTTACGGGGTTGTCAGCGCTGGTAGGAGCTAACATCTGAGCCTGGCAGAGGTAGGCTCGACACAGGAACTGGTTGGGTGGGGGGGTCCGCAGGAAGTAGAGTCGCAGACACTCGTTGGTGATGTCCAGGTGGCCATACTGTAATAAAGATACACAAAAACGTCATACAAATGTACTTATTTCTTGTGTTGGACTTTCCAACTACATTAGATTCTGCATATCTGTATAGCCCATTTGTCAGCGCATTTTATACAGTTCCCCGGCCTATACGACAGTCTGAAATATTATCTTCCTTTTGAGTGAAGAAGAAAGTACATCCCACATCATTTTTTAATTATTTCAATAATCGAAGCTTTATTAGTTCCTGTTGACACTGCTAATGTAAATGACAATAACAACAATACAAATTGTTTTCCTAGTAATGATTTACCTGAAATCCCAGTTCAGCACAGATGACATACAGGTCCAGTCCGAAAGCAGCTGCGGAGTCGACAGCTGGCACCTGGTCACCTGCACCCTTCAGGACTTCAAACGCCTGATCCAAGTACACCTGGCCATCTTTAGCTACAGGAGACAGGGACACGGAAAACTCACTGATACTTTTCATCACAACTATGATTCTTCATTAACATATACATTTGTACCTGGCATAATTGCAAACATCTGTAACAACAACAACATAATCATCCATAACACTGATCATATATGTTGATGAATTAATATGTTATTTATTTCTATAAGAATTAGCTGACATCTGTGGATCGTTCTACTTGCAAAACTACCATTTTATTTTGTAACAACTTGACAAAGCTACTCCCCAAATTTGCTAAAATCATTCCATTATTCTGGCGGTAAGTTATACCACTACCAGTTTGACAGTTCTTCAACTTAGCTCACCTCCATACTTCTGGGCTGCCGACAGCAAAGTGCGAATGTTGGTGTCCATTCTTACTGAACCCCACGCTTTATATGCCTATCATGTATCACCTAACACTCGCTGATCGCGCTCCAAAAGTGGCGTTAGACCAATAAAATGAAACAAACTTGGCGGGCTAATTCACCACCAAGTTCTAAATGGCCGCCATTTTGAAGTGACGTTTTACACCTTGAAATCATGTCATATGTACAAAATAATTCCTCATTTCAAACATCTATTCGTCATTGTATGAATCTTTTATGCTACGAGAAAAATTTTAATCATCTTTCAGTGCTCTTTGTATATCTCAAGAAAATTTTTATGATGGTATAATGAAATCCTGGTGAATTTTATTTTGACGCATTGATTCATTTTTGGTTGCTATGTGAACTATCCGCCTTAGAAACAGAACGCCTTCCCAGAAGGCTATGTAAAAATATGGGAGGTCAGAGGTGAGTTTTATCAGCGCATGCGTTGTTTGTTGGAGGGAACTGGGAATGGCCGAGGGAATTATAAAACAAAAACATCGCCAAGTTTTCATCGTCTACTGGACGAACTGACGAAGGTGTGAATGTGAAATCGGCTTATCCTGTAAGGTGAGGTCAAGGCGAACCTAAGTAAAGTTAAGATCGTCTGCCAAAGCCTTAGATTTGTGTCAAAAACAAGGGCCGATTTTTAATGAAATTATAGAGGGGGGGAGGCAAGCGTGTTCGGGAAAGACAAAAGGCCGTCCTCATCTCAACATGCTTTTGTTTCAGCGATATTCCTTTTCGAAGAAATACGGTAAAGGAGATGTACAGTGTTGTCAGCTAGAAGTACTGAAGATGTAGGTTTTAAAATTTATTATAATGACTTGTAATATGTCTATATGAATATTATGATGTTTCCTTCTAGCGGTACCAACTATTACTGCAGCTGCCCTTTGTTTTCATTCATAATTTTTCCACAGTGTTTTCATCTATTCTGGGCATTTAAATCAGGCTCGTAGTCCTGTTCATTGTACCGTTAACTGACCAACTAACTAGCTATACTTGTATTAACTGACTAACTAACTAGCTTTACTTGCTTAGTGGAATCAGACAGTTTTCTAAGGAATGATACTTATAGTAATTATACTTAATTAGCTTTACTTGTTATCCAGTAGTATCCAGCTGCTCAAGTTCACCCACCAGTCCACTTCTGATCACGTCCAAGTTCAACCCGGCAGTTAATATGGCAAAGAGGAGGAGGTCTAGCTCTGTGGGGATGGATGTTCGGCTGGAGGAGGACATGGGTCCTTCCATGAAGACTCGTAGGAAATCTGCTCCATCCATTGATACAGGTATTATTGGAATTATATGAACTGCTATGGTGAATTGAGACTGTGTAAATCAAAGGAGGTTAAAAATCAATTTAACTGATCAAATCAATTGATTTTTACCCTTCTTTTAAATCAGATGGTTTGCTCAAGATAGAAGTGGCTTGAGGAAGTTAGTTGGTGCCTTATGCTCCTTCAGGCACAAAGCATGTACAAATGTACTAGTAAGTCTAAGTGTTAGGAGCGATGCTAAAAGAAAGAGCAGTGACTTGGGGGAAACATCCAGAATCCAACGTAATGCACAGCAATAATGAGCCCTGTGCAATAGTTACATATTATGCAGCATGATGTATTGTATTATTATTGTACATGATGTATATTGAACACACTTTGTATATGTACATGTACATGCAACCTGTATGGATGCTTATTATGGTGGCACTGTCAGTGATATTAATGTCTAATGTTTATCTTTTTGTCCTAAACAATGCCTTTTTCCTTCTCTATGCCAGCCTATCCTAGGATTGGTAGGTCGCTTTTGTAGCTTTCCTGTGGTGTGCATGAAATGCACTGGTCTTACTTGTCCTCTAAGTCTAACAGTAGGAATGGCATGTTGCTAGACTTAATTTTCTCTCTAGAGTTAGAACAGTATGTTGCAACTACAAGCATGTCACTCAGTACTAGTGTATAATTTGCTACACTGTGCCACAGTATACAATGTAAATATAAAGTGTAA
Organism: Branchiostoma floridae x Branchiostoma japonicum; assembly: GCA_013266295.2. Lineage (NCBI taxonomy): Eukaryota > Metazoa > Chordata > Leptocardii > Amphioxiformes > Branchiostomatidae > Branchiostoma > Branchiostoma floridae x Branchiostoma japonicum. Next base: position 20,467,512 of record CM023824.1, on the reverse strand, counting down.
ATGACTGCTAATGTCTTGGCAATTATTCCTGAACTTGTTTTCTCTCTCTCTCTCTCCTCCCCCCTCCCTCCACAGGTGAGGTCATCCAAGACCTGTATGACATCATCCGCAACCATCGGGACGAAAATGGCCGCCTTCTGTGTGACCCGTTCATTCGCGCCCCCAACCGCCGCAATGCCCCAGACTTCTACGAAGCCGTGGACACCCCCATCGACATGCTCAGGATTCAGCAGCGAATCAGAACGGACGAGTACCGCACCCTGCAGGACTTCACCGCCGACGTGGAGCTGCTGGTGAACAACGCCAAGAGGTACTACTCGCAGGGCAGTCAGCAGTACAACGATGCTAGCGCTCTGTGGGAAATCTACGTGGAGGCCAGGGACGAGATTCTGCACGAGGTCCACGGAGGCATCAGTGGGGACACACTGGAGGCAAAGGCAAAGAGGGGAAGGGAGGAGATGGATGAAACCACAGAGGAGGAGGAGGAAGAGGAGGATGTTGAAGGGGAGGATCAGGAGGAGATCGACTTCCCTCCCTTCGCAGCAGATACGGAGAACCCATATGAACAGCTCTTCGTAGCCATGGCCAACGCCACTGATCCAGCCGGCAGAGCTATGTCATTCCTGTTCCAGAAGCTGCCAGTCCGGTCCGAGTTTCCCGAGTATTACAAGATCATCAAGGACCCCATGGATCTGACGATGGTCGCTCGTAAAATCAAGAGAAATGTGTACAACACGCTTGCAGACATGGAGAGAGACATCAGCCTAATGGTAAGGAATGCCAAAACCTTCAATGAGCCAGGATCTCTTGTCTACAAAGATGCTGTGGCACTGAAGAAGATTTTCTCACTGAAGAAGGCAGAGCTTGAGGGCGAGCCTATAGGAGTCCGGAGTTCGGACAGATCTAGTCGGAGGAGTGGTAGGTCAGGACTGAGCAGCCGTCTGTCGGCCATCACCGCTGCCCTGCAGTACTCGTCAGAGGAAGAGGAACAGAGTGAGACCAGCGAGCGCGTGTCAATCACGGAGTACGAGGAGGAGTCGGAAGCAGACAGCTCCATGTACGAGGAGGGGAACACGTTTCTGGCGCTGTATGACCACGTCAGAGGATACTCCACCGGTCAAGGGATGTGTCTGTCCGAGCCATTTCTTAAGCTCCCGTCCAAGAAGGCATACCCCGACTACTACCAGGAGATCAAACATCCCATGTCCATGCTGAAGATCAGAAGCAACATCAAGCAGGGTTTGTACGAGACCCTTGACCACCTGGAGGCTGACTTCACCCTGATGTTTGAGAATGCCAAGCAGTACAACATGACAGGCTCTCGCATCTACAAGGACGCAGTCAAGCTGCAGCAGGTCATGCAGGTCAAGAAGAGAGAGCTGACCAAGTCAGACAGCAACTTCGGAGACACAGAGAGCGTGCTAAGCAGCGCCTCTGGTGTCAGCAGGAAAGTCAAACGTCCACAGATCATGGAAGATCTGGAGGAAAAACGAAAGAAGAAGAAGAAAGATGAAGGAGAGAACACCCTGAAGGGACGACTGCGGTTCCTGTATGATGCCATGATAGCCTATTGTGACACATTTGGTCGGTTTCTCATCGAGCTGTTCATGGAGAAGCCTTCGCGGAAAGACTACCCCGAGTACTATAAGATCATCCTCGAGCCTATCGACATGAAGACGATCGATTACAACATCCGAACTGACAAGTACTCCAGTGTGGAGGCCATGTTGGAAGACTTTGATCTCATGTTCAACAATGCACGCCACTTCAATGAGGAAGGTTCACAGGTGTATATAGATGCCTGCACGCTGGAGAAGGTTTTGAAAGACAAAGTGAAACAGCTTGGGCCCCTGCCTTCAGAAGGTGGCCTCTTCTCCCCTAAAGCAGGACTGAAGGGGCCAAGAAAAAGCTCGCCGAAGAAGTCCAAGTTTTTGACACCCCTGCAGCAGAAGTTGCGGGACATGTATGATGCAGTGAAGGACTATAAGGACTCCACAGGCCGCAAGCTTTGCTTCATGTTCCTGCAGCTCCCCTCCAAGATAGACTATCCCGACTACTACCAAGTCATTAAGAAACCGATCGACATGCAGAAAATCGAAGCCAACATGCGGTCCAACAAGTACAACACTGTAGAGGACTTTTTGGAGGACTTCCTCCAGCTGTTTGACAACGCTTGTAGGTACAACGAGCCAGACTCACAGATATACAAAGATGCCCTGATCCTGCAGCGGGCCCTTCTGGAGAAGAGGGATGAAGTCCATGGGGATGGGAGTTCAGAAGTGCCAGACATCCGCGGGTGTGTGCAGGACCTCCTGAACAGTCTCTTTGTATCCGTTCTTAACCACCAAGATGAGGAGGGGCGGTGCTACAGCGACTCCCTCTCAGAGTTACCCGAGAAAGAAGACAAGAAGGAGAGGGAGCAGCAGCAGGAACCCCACAAGAGAGGTCCAGCAAGTTTTAAGGCCATCCGGAGAAACCTGGACAAGGGGCGGTACAGGAGGCTGGATGTGTTTCAGGAAGATGTGTTTCGTGTGTTCGAGAGGGCCAGAAGAGTCAGTCGCACCGACTCGGAGATGTACGAAGATGCAGTGGAGCTCCAGCAGTTCTTCATCACCATCCGGGACGAGATCTGTAAGAACGGGGAGCTGATGCTGTCCCCGGCCCTCAGCTACACTCACAAGCACCTCCAGGTGGAGCTGGACGCCGAGAAGAAGGAGAAGATCCCAAAAGAGTTGGAAGAAGACAAGGAGAAGAAGGACGATGATGAAAAGGAGGAAGATCAGCTTGAAGAAGAGTCCAGTGAAACTGCAATGCAGCGGAAATACAGCGAGGATGTCAGCTGGGAGGACCAGTCATTCCGTGTGGGAGACTTTGTGTACATAGAGAACCAGGACAAGAGCCAGCCCCCTCATATTGTCTGTATCGAAAAACTCTTTCAGGATGACCAAGGGGACCAGTGGCTGCACGGCTGTTGGTTCTACCGTCCAAAGGAAACCTTCCATCTGGCCACAAGGAAGTTTCTAGAGAAGGAGGTATTTAAGAGTGATTACTACAACATCGCCCGCGTCGCCAACATCAGAGGAAGATGTTTTGTGATGTCAGTGAAGGAATACTTCAAGAGTAAGCCCCTGGGATTTAGCGATGAGGACATCTTTGTGTGCGAGTCTCGATACAGTGCAAGAGCCAAGGCCTTCAAGAAGATCAAAATCTGGCCCACGCCCCCTAGTAATGTAAAGGTCATTCCACGGGAAGAACCACTGTCTAAAGTTCGAGTGGCGTCTGTTTTTGCAGAAGAAGCCAAAGTAGAAGAGCAGGAGGCAGAAACTGAGGATCAAGAGGAGGAGGAAGAAGATGTCATTGACAAATTCAGGGAGAACATCGCAGTGGAGGCATCAAACACTACTGAGCCTGGTGTATCCCATTATGAGCAGTTTATCTATGGTGGGACCTGCTTTAAGCTCGGTGACTCGGTCTATGTGAAGTCCAACAGGGAGCAGCCTCTCATGGCTCGTATAGACAAGATGTGGGTGGATGCCAACAGTGAGCCCTGGTTCCACGGCCAGTGGTTTATCTACCCCTCCGAGACGGATCACAACCCCACCAGGCTGTTCTACAAGAACGAGATCTTCCTCACGTCCATGGAGGAGTCCAAGTCCATGAGAACCATCCTGGGGAAGTGTTGCATCCTGGCCTACAAGGACTACCTTATCTGCCGCCCCACGGAGTTCATGGAGGACGACATCTGGGTGTGCGAGGCTCGTTACTACGAAGCTGACAAGCAGATCCGCAAGATCAAGGCCTTGAAGAAGTACAGTCTCTCCCCTAAAGTGACAGATGACGAGATCTTCTTCTTCCGTAAACCCATCGTCCCGGGAAAAGTCCCCTCACCCAAGTTGGCCGAGATTTCGGAGGAGCCCGCTGCGTTCGCTGTGCCTCCTGAAGCGGAGGAGGAACTGCAGCAACCGTCGACTCCCATCAAGGCGCCGAAAGCCAAGCGGCCGCCGAGCGGGTACATCCTGTTCTCCAGCGAGATGCGAGCCACGCTGAAGAAACAGAACCCCAACTACGCCTTCGGGGAGATCAGCCGCATCGTGGGGATGGAGTGGAAGAACCTGAGCGCCGCGCAGAAGGCCGTGTACGAGGAGCGGGCGCAGCAGCAGAGCTCCAGCCAGAACGACGAGGAGTCGCCCTACCCGGCGTCCCCCGCCTCGGGCCACAGCAGCAGCCGCTCGGACCCACTGATCCTAGTGTGGGAGTGCCTGTGGGAGGGCTGCGACTACCAGTACGAGAGCGAGAAGGACCTGGTGGCTCACCTGCTGGAGACGTCCGGTCACCTCAAACCCGAGGGGGAACAGCAGGAGTACTTCTGCTACTGGGCGGGCTGCCCGAGGTCGAGGGTCAAGAAGAGCCTCCCGTTCCCCAACATCTCGGGGATGAAGCGCCACGTCAGGGAGGTCCACGTGAAGACGTCGTCCCGACAGATCCCGCTCAGCCAGAGAAGTCGGAACTACGTACCGTACCAGCCTGGGTACCAGGCATCACCGAGTCAGTCACCGCGCCCATTCACACCTCAGGTAAGGACATGTACCGGTAGTGATGTAGTATTGTATTTATTAAGTTAATTTAACTAAATATAATAAAGGATGTTATGCACTGACTTACAGCAACTAGATTTAAATGTTGTCTGACCCATGCCAAAAATCTGGCACCTCTATTTTCTTTACATTAACTTGTACATACCAGATCAACTTGAATACTATTGTTAACTTGCATGTATCTTTTTTTTTTAATGGTAGCACAATGGTGAGAAAAATGTTAGAAGAATGTTCAAACCTTTTTGTCACCACATGTATTCTGTAGGGTTCTGGAGCTGTGTTGGGTGTGGTTCCTCCCCCCATGCCAGCAGGCATGTTATCACAGTCACAGATGGCAGCAAATGGTAGGACCTCTTACACTACATGTATATTGATTCTACAGTCCTAACACAATTTGAATGGATGCATTTTGTTTCAATGTAAAGATGATTTACATGCATGAACCTGTCACTTCAAGCTGTAGGAATTTAGAAATGAAATCATATTCAGTCGACATGTACAAGTGACCATCTCTACTTAAGGACCACTTGACCAATGTGACCACTTTTTAGTGGTCCCTTAGATAATATTTCCTATTGATAGAACCATTAAGAATCCTCTCTATAGTGACCACCTGTCCACATGGACCAGATTTTATTGGTGCTTTGAATGGTCTTCTTAGGCGGTTTTGACTGTATCTAGATACATTTTTTTTAAATTTGATTTTAGCATTGACTTCTGTTGACTTATTCATCTTTCAGGTACACCTGGCCAGAGACTGACCCCAGGTAGCAGCCAGGTATTGACACCTGGACAGTCCATGAACATGCCTGCGAACAGTCTACAGGTAGATCTTGTGTGGTGTTCACAACCCCTGTACCACCTTTTTCAAAAAGTCGCATTTGGTTATATCGCTCTTCACGTCCGTCAAATTCCCCCATCAGCTTTTACGTCAGACGCCACGCAAACTAATCCAAACGTTTCATCGTATTATTGTTTGCTCGTGCGAAGTTTGTATGTGATGTCTGTTACACTTGCATTTCAACCATGTTTCATGATGTGAAGACATTTTACAAGCCTGCTACTGATAAGAGTCAAAGCTGTCGAAATAAGTCGTACTTAGTAGTGACTGTGGGGGTAACAGTACCACACAAAATGTTTTTTAAATGTCAACTACCAAGCTAGGTCCTAGGATCAAGTAGACACGTTTAGATCAATTTATCCATACATGAGAACATAACAAGAAAACAATATCTTCAAACGGAATAAGAAAGTAGCATGCTGGGGGAGGACTAGCGGAATAACGACATCTTTCTTTCCAGTATGCCTCCTTCTCGCAGCTCCCTGGTGCCTTCCCCCCTCAGAGCCCATTCCCCCAGCAGGGGGGATACTCCCAACAAACCCCCCTGTCACAAGGTGGACCAATGCCTCAGCAGATGTTCCCCCCTCAGATGGGGCCCCCTCCTGTGGGTACTACCCCCCCTGCACCGCAGGTGAGATGGTTGCTCCCACTGTGCATGGGTTTGCTCTGATTGGTCACTCTCCCCTCGGGATCTTTCACTGGTTGTGGTAGACACTGACAGTTTAATTTGGTTTTCTTCACTCTACTGACTGTCCTATCTACTCTAGACTTGTTGAGGGAGTTCTCTATAACTATGATAAACATACTTTCCTGGTTGGTATTAGATCACTGCAGCAGGGTTCTTATACCTATAAGCTTTAGAGATTGGCCTGTAAATCATACTTTTCATATACTTAGTTTCCAGGGCAAGTCATTAGAAAAGCATAGATGTGGATTGGTAGCCTTTGAACATTGTCTAGAAGTTTAACTTAGATATTACTCTATCAGGACATTTGCATCATTACCACAAGGCACACCACATTAGGATTTTCGAAGATAAAAACATTTTTGCCTTTTTATGTCTATTATTAGATTAATTTAGTAATAGACAAGTTAGTATAGTAAGGATGCTGTTGTTTTGAGGTTTGAAAAGGAGAAGCTTCAGTAGAATAGTCGCTTTAGATGGAAGGGTTAGAATGACATTGCACGGAGTAGTTTCGTATTCTAACTCCTGATCAGCACGTTGTAGTTTAGCATCTGTGCACAGCTTGTCACATGCATTTTGTCTCTCATTTCTCTGCATCTCATCTCCTTCACCTCATGTACTTGTCTTGATGTCTCACCCTAGTAGAACAATCCTGTGGTTCTTGTTAAGTGCATGCATGAGAATGTTGTGAATGAATTGCTTTTAACTCACCTATGGTCATGAAGATTAAACATCCAGGTAGAACATTACGTAATACAAAATAAAGCAAGCAGCTGGATAAATTCTCTGAAGAGTCTGTCAGACGTTTCAGATAGCATCTGCTGTCTTTGGTCAGTGACTGAGAATGTACTCATTTGATTATAATATATACAAATTACACTTTTCTTCAGACTCATTCACTGTTGCTGTCTGAAACATCAGACTCTTCAGAGAATTTATCCAGTTGTTTGATTTATTTTGTATTATGTCACCTACATGTATGGCTTGCCTGCAAGTCTGGATCATATTTGTAGCACTTCGGCAGAACGTACTGCGCCTGCGCACAACCCTGATTTTTCACGTTTTTCGTTGGATGTTTGGTCAACATTGCATCAAAATTTTGCCTGTTGCAGACGATATCTTTTCCTAATACAGCATCTGAAAACTACAGACAGGCTGTCAACCTTATATATGCTCTAATACAACCTTATATGAGACGTTCTGCCAAAGTGCTATGCACAATGCATTACGAGTTTCGCGCAGGTGCAGTACGTTCTGCCGACGTGCTATATTTTGTGATCTTGTCCTTGGGTGTTCTGGTGAATGGGTTCCCTGAGCTACTGTAGAACTGATTATTAACTTCCATTTTCCCCTCTTTACAATTGTGCCAAAGTATTTTTATGGACAGGGTGGTACTCAGTACGGTGTTCATCCACAGACACAGTCCCCAGCGCCCCCACCGCAGCCCCCACCCCCGCCGATGTTCGTGCCTCCCCCACCTAAAGCACAGAGGCTGCTGCACTCCGAGGCGTACATACGCTACATAGAAGGCCTAAAGGTGGGCTGTCGAGTACTGTATCTTTTATTATAATCAAATGCAATGAACTCATTCTTTTTATTTGCATTTATTGGGTGCCATGATATACCAGATTTTAACACCCCCTTCCACTAGAGGCTGCAAATGCTGAGCGACCAACTATTTGACTCAACAGGTTGCTCAACAAATTTCATAGATAAAGAACAAATTCTTTTGTGTTTTGCTGTCTTTTAAAGCATATGTTTACATCGTGCACAATACTGCAATTATGAAATCAAGGGTCCCACAAATCAAATTTGGGTCACTGTATGATCACCCAGCAATTGCCATCAAGTGGAAAGGGGGCCTTATACCTGTAGTAGTCTTCTTGTATTCCTCAAATATTAGTATTAATAGTTTATTGAGAAGAATTTTTATTAAAAAGGCACACTGGAAGCTACAGGTTGCTATTATAACCATAAATTGTACTTGTATGATTGTCTATGTTGTTATCATGTGTTACATGTATGGGTTGCCCTTTTTATTGATGTATTATGTTCTGAATGTAAAGGACCACTGGAAGAATAGCTGTATGTCAAGCTAACTGTGGATCTGAATAAACTCAAGTCAAGTCAAGATACATGTAAATGTGGTTAACTGCAGGGTTTAAGTAGGTATGCTCTCCCCACCCAGGTTGAGAACAGGTCAGTGAGTAACTGGGAAGAGACCCTGACGGTGAGGCAGGAGGATGTACAGATGACAGAACAGCAGCGGGCGCGGCTACCCGGACACATCCTGAAGAACGGCAAAGGTCCGCACAAGAACATGGAGTCCGCGCTGTGGGCACTGAGAGACCTCATGCTGAAGGATGCGCTCACTATCCGAAAATTTCATCATTAAAGACCTGGTATTGCATTCCGAAGATTTTGATAATTTTGACTCAAATATTGGTTAGGTTTACTTTCTTGTCTATGTGATGTTTAGGTTTTGTACAGTAGGATGCTTGTCACTATTTTGCACTGTAGTAAGGAATGGAGTAAATCTTTAACTGTCTTTATTCACCTGTTACCTCAATAGGGATAGTGGATATTGCTTCACCAACCAGCTTCTAATCTGCTTCATATTCAATCTGCTTTTATAAATATTATGCACCTCCGTCCTGTAATTATACTTGATTTGTTTTTACACTAAGACCAGGTTTGACAACAAGAAGCTACTCACCTTATTACATCTAGGTTGTAAAAGGAAGCCTTATTTGCCTAATAGAACAGTTATGCAAAATTTTGAACAGTCCTGGGTTGTGGACACATCCATGGTAATGTCACATACTAGTTTGCCAGAATTTTTTCCATCAAATCACATAGTTCCAATTTCTCAATGATTTTCCTGTGACTACCTGAACATGTGTTAGAAGATATTTTGAGACCTGTGGTAGATTTCAATGGCACTTTCAGTATTATTTTGTTTTCTATATTCATTTGATGGAAATGTTGAAATCTTGAGTTAGGTTGACCGAAGATACAATTAAAAAGGAACAACAAAAATTGTTACCAGGTAAAACAGAAAATGTGAAGATGTGTCAGTACCCAATCAGAATGTCACTGTGGGTTTTCTTACGGAGTTGGAATTTGATGTGTCTGAAGTAGAAATAAATGATGGAAGACCATTGGATTTGTGTCATCATATCCTTACTGCAATCTAGATTTTTTTTGCTGTAGTTGTTAGTTTACTATCATCTTTTATAGTCTCGTTGCCATATAACATAATAGATTTATAACGTTATACTTCTGCCCCACCACCTATTCCACTCTCTGTTATGTAGACTTGTCTTTAGTCCACAGCAGTTCCACTATCTGCTAGTTTTGTGACTGATGCCAGCCATTGCCTCGGCCACGCCTTCCCCTGCCTGCGCCCCTTCCTCCGTACCCTCTCCCCCTCTGTCCCCACCCTCTGCCTCGGGCGCTGTTGGTGTCAGCCTGCCTGTCATTCCCAGCTGCAGTCCCTGGACAAACAAAAGTGAAATTTCTGATCAAATGTGACATTATACAATGATGAGATACTCAGCAATGGTATTTCAAGCAATATATGTTTATGTGCACCAGCACTCACATTGGTGCATTTTTATGAAACATGGATTGAATATATCGTGCTACTACGTCTTGAACATACAAAAGCAAACACACAAAGGGACAAAATCAATCAAATTCTTTCGTATCGTTTTCTGTGAAACATTAGACTTAACCTTACATTTCTGTTCCAGCTTATTCTCCCTAATCCACCGGATCCACTCCTTCCAGTCATGGCTGCCCTTCTCCAGGGTCGCGCCGTCACCGACCACGATCAGTCCCCGCCTGGCTCTGGTCAGCAACACGTTCATCCGGCGGGGATCGTTAAGGAAGCCTGGAAAGAAATCAGCATCATTTCAATTAAAGTTTAAGGGACACGATTATGCTGCTTTGTAGAGGTTGATTTCTTTTGATCTACCAGTTTCACTCCGACTTCATGCCCCCAAAATGCACTACATTACATAATCTCTAAGCAGATTCATCCGGGGGCAGGGGACGATCAAATTGGCCACCCGGGTTACTATTCGCCCCCGGAGATACTGCCTGGCCAATTTGATACTGCCTTGCCAATTTGATACTGTTTGCAGCCACCAGAAGATTTGCTTGGAGATTATACATTACATACCAACGTATCCTCCCTCATTGGCCCGAACTGCAGAGAAAATGATGACGTCACGTTCTTGTCCCTGGAACCCATCCACTGACCGGACGGCGATGTTTCTGTCCAAGCCTTGCTTGATCTTTTCGATCTATTTGTGCGAGGAAGCCAAACATATATGATGAGGATGACTTTTCTGTCTTATACTGCGTCTAGTAGACGCGTGAACACAACATCAACAAAGGATAAGATTTGTTAAGCTGTGATCTATACTCATTTGCTATTTCAGCAAAACTTCTACCTTAGAAGTTTTGCAAAATAGATAGTTTGTAGGTAAATGTATCATTGGCATAGTTTGAAACATACCTGCGCCTTGTAGGGTGACACGATCCCAATGTTGTCCTCCTGGATGTCACCTCCCTCAAGCAGTCGTTTTGTCACATCTATGACGATTTTTACCTCTTCATCATTAAATTTGGACGTCCCACGGGATGTCTCGCGAGAAGGAACGTTAACAAACGAGACTGGCAATTTTTTATTAGGCCAATTGAACCCAGAGGGCGGTATTCTGTCGGATGCCTCTAGGCCATCTTTAATCTGACCCTTGTAGAAATGTTCTGATGGGAAGGTCGAAATTGCCGGATGCATTCTGTACTGCGTGTCCAGAAGGTGGACCCGAAACTTCTGTCCTCTCCATCTGAAAACAAAAGAAGTTCAATATTTTCTTTCCCCGCCCAGGCCAAGTGGTCTCATAGCTACCATGGCCCATAACGATAACGAAAAAATGTGCAGCATCTTTTTCCAACACATCATTGATAAGCACAAGGCCTATGAATGTGAAATTCAACATTAAAAGATGGACGATAATGACAATTTATATATAAAATATTATACATAACATCATTAACTTAACAAGCCAATTAAAAAAAGTATCGTGTTGTTTTAGCAAAATACGAAAATATCGACCTTTCGAAGAGGGAGATTTTCAGCTCCTGTGCCTCCTCGCTCTGCACGAGTGGTGGAAGCTGCTGGTCGTCGCCGATGAGACAGACCTGCTCGGCCCCGTGAGACAGGGCACACAGCACCGCCGGCTCCGTGGCCTGGGCCGCCTCGTCAACAAGCACACGGCTGAACGTCAGCTGCTGCAGAACCTGGCTCCCCGCGCCGATACACGTCGTGCAGACGATCTGTATATGATAAAAATTGAAGTACACTTACGGAGAACTTTTTGTAACAACACATTGCTTTTCAAAATCAGGCTTTTATTCAGCATTCCTAAGGGGTCTTGGTAATAAGTTATCCTGATTGGACAGATCATTATCTGCATTCTGGACTTTGCCTCAACAAAATCAGTGAATTCTGTCAGGTATAGTGGCTTGAAACTTTTGCGCAGCGATAAAGAGACGTCCTACCACTTACCTTTGCTTTGGACAGGATCGACTTTATGCCCTGTGCTTTCTTTCTCCCGCCCCTGGTTTCTTCCGAGCCGAACCTTTCTTCGTACCGTTTGTCGAGCGTGAGGTGCCTGAGTTCGTACCTCACCTTCTCCAGTTGACCAACGCGCAGGATCTGCTCTGGTGGAACATTTCTGTGGGGAACAAACAGAAACGTACGACATTTGTGTTATGATATCACCATCTTAAACTTACATTATAAGATTCTATCAAAAGTTATGCATTGCCTTGCCTTGCCTAAGCGTGAAATAATGTTAGCAAGAATAGAAGGTTACATCCCTCACATGGCACCCTAAATGAAAGAAAAGGACATACCAATACTTATCCAAGAACATTACTATTGACACGTTTGGGAAGATTAGTCTTGACACGTTTGAGAAGATTTGTCAACTTACTCTTGACGTAGGAAAGTAGTATGCCAAAGCAAATGCGACTGGTCAGAAATGATCAAAGACTTTATAGCACCTGTCTTTAAGAGTATCCTACCTGTCTAGAAGTTTCTGGATGATGTTGTCCACTCCCTCGTTCGTCTCTGCCACAGCCAGAATCTTGGTATCACTTTCCTCCTGCCATCGGACGATGACTTCTGCGGCGGCCTTGGTCTTCCCTGTTCCTGGCGGGCCCTGGATTAATGTGATCTCAGACGAGGCGGCTGCTTGGACGGCTTCCTCCTGGCTTCTGTTCATCATACTCTTCGTAGCCGACCGCTTCTTCGTCTTCGGTCGCACGGCTGTAGGGGCATCAAAGACAGAAGCGCCTGATGCTGTTTCTGTCAGTTGATGTTCCTGTGGAGCATCGGTAAGGAGATCTCCATCATCTACTGGATCGGCAGAGGCCGCTTCTGTTGTTCCTGGCACCTGGCACTCTTCACTTCGGGTGTCGTCGACTTCCATTCGGTCTTCGTCGGTATCCAGCTGCTCAACGTTGGAAGCGAGTGCGTCAACGCTGCCTCCGAAAGACGAGATGATGCGTTCACAGATGAGATTACTGGGGGTGTCCGAGTCGGCTTTCACACAGAGGCAGTCGAGGGCCGCCATCACCCGCTTGTAGGAAATGCGGTTGCCGATATGGACGGCGGTGAACTGTCCGGGGGTGATGCACTGCGTCCCGTCACTGGTCCACAGAACTTTCAGTTCAACTTCTACCAAATACAGAAAAACACAGAAGTCAAACAACATCACAATGGACATTTGAAATAACTTCAAGTGCAGTTAAAAGAATTGTGATACATTACGGTCGCATTCGTCGTAGGCGGTGCAATTTTGGTGCCGTGGAATTTTCAAGCAGATTGTGACAGAACCAACAAGTAACTAAGCTATAACACAGCATTTACGGTATCACGACAGCTGAATTTTACAGGACACATGCATGACAATCCCAAGGTTGCATTCACTTTGCGATCACACGACATATGTGGTGACACCGGCCCGCGCCCCAATTAGAGATTTGCGATTTTGACAGTTCGTACACATACCTGTTCTGTCGATGCTGACTTCGGTCACTATGACTGAGGGTGGAGTCTGAGACATTATCTGCAGCTGGTCGCCTACAGACAGTCGCACCTCGTTCTTCTCCCAGTCCGCAATGATGTACCGACCATCATCAGCCTCTTCCACGCGAATGACCGAACTCTCGTCATGTCTCGCGCGAAGAGCCCGGCTTCGGCAGCTGCAGACTTCCTCCCGGACCTCCATGGTGCAAAGCGCTGTCCAGTGTAGGTAGTACTCCATCCGTCCGGGGACAAAGTCAGCAGGGTTGATGGGAACTACTCCTAAAACACGGACAAGGGACAACATAAGTGTATGTAACAATCTGCGAACATATGTCATCTGCATAACGTGACGTCGCAGATGCGGTGGATTGACAAAGACCGAAGTTGTACAGTCGAAAATTTGGGTAAGTCCAATTTCTTGTGGTGGAAATTACAGTTTAAACTTGCTTCATAATCTTTGAACATGACATAGAAAATATCTATTACAAACGTCAGCGTCAACAGTATATGACAGCAGATATTGCTAGTAACTCTTCACAAGTATACTCCAAATCAAAATAGTACTTATCAGAATACCATTTTTGTTCTTTGGTGCTACAAAACTTTGTTTCACGTACCGTCTCTGATCATGTCCAGTAGGCTGTTAGCGCACTCGACGCCTGCATACTGAAGGTGAACGAACAGTTGTCGTAACCGATCCAGCCCAAAGACCACGTCATCTCTCTGGAGAGTACTGCAAAACCTGGGGAAGAAAACATGTTCTTAAGATTTCCTCGAGAAATATTGTTATAGTATTATACTTTTTATATAAAAACATAAGATTTATTCAAGTATTGTAAAAACACACAAATTCACCTGCGAATCCTCATAAGCGTGGCCTCTGTGTCGGCGTAGGCTACCGGCTGCACACACATGTATGACGTCATGAACACAATGTTCATGAGCAGTTGGAAGTATCTCTCTTCATTTTCAAGCCGGAGGTGGACTTGGTCGCGATACTTCCACAGCAAAGATTCCAGCCTCAAGGCGGCCTGCAATGCCAATGTGAAGTTTGGTCGTTCTATCAGTTTAGAACATGCACTAAAAGTACAAGCAAGATAGGATGAAATCTACAATTTTATCTCACACTAAATACAGCAACGCTAGATCTGTAAGTAAGACGTACCTCGGGTAGTTGTCCATAGAGATCAATGATCTGGTTGAGAGAGTCACGTGTCAGCGTTCCGGCTTCTCCGGCGTCACAAATGGCTTCACACATGGACTCAAACTTGCGCAGCCGTTCAGCCTCCTCTGAGAGGACGTCTTCTGGTTCCACCCCCAGCTCGGGAAACTCTCGGCGACTCCCTACATCGCCAGTGAACGCAGTGACCTCCCGATTTGTGTCGTCTGGTTCCTCTTGCGATGGCTCTTCCGAGAAAGCTTCCCTCTGCCGCCGCTCGGTGTAGACGCTCGGGCCGCTCTGCATACGTGTAACCTGATAGAACACTTCAACTGACTGGACTTCTTCCTTCTGCAGCTTGACGGAGCGGTCCCTCCGTTCTCCCGGAAACCTGTCCAGCGCAACGCTCATCTTGACAGACCCGTCGCTCCACCGCAGCCACACGAAGGTCCTCGGGCGTCTGACGTTGTAGATCTGCAGGTGTTCCGAGTCCAACTCCAACAGGTAGTCGTCGTTACTGTGGCCATCTTGAAGGTCCACCATTTCCATCCCTCCGCCTGAGTGGTCCGAGAAGAAGACGACTGTGGGACGACCTGAGCTCTCGTCTGTAGTGATGACGTCATCCATCTTAAGCGGCCCGGGAAGACACAGTCCCATCACCAGGACTGTTCCCGCCAGGCGGAACTCGAAGATGAGCAGTTTCGGAGTCTCCGACGTCAAGACACTTCTGACGGTCGGCCAAGAGATGTCTTCATCGGACTGGTGGTAGAAGAGTGACCACTGATTTGGTGACATTATGTCCATGCGCTCTATGTCGCTTTCCGTAAGGATCCTTGATCTGTAGAAAGCATTGCTGATGTACTCCAAGGGTAGTCCAGGGCAGTCGACTACCACCCTGGCCTTCTGACTTGGCGTGAAGCGCGTGAAATCTATATGCCCCACGTAGCTCTGAAGGTCTTGAAGGCAACCGTTGCTCTCACACCATTTGTACAGGAAACGGAAGAGCTGATACTCACTGACGTTGATGTCCTTGTTGTTCAGAAGGTCTGTGATGTCGGGCTCTTCAAACACTCGAACCGTCAGGTCGCTGTTTACAGCTGCACTGTCGGCGAGGTAGAGTTTTGCGCGTTCCAGCATCTTCTGCCACACGTATCTTGTCTCTTGTGCTTCTGGTGGCTAGAGAAAAAAATGTCTATTTCCGTTACGTAATGAAAGGTAGGGGGTAACAGTAGTCTATATACAGTCACGATGAAACTAGGAATCCAAGCACTGGGCATATAAAGACTACATGTATGTATACCGTTTGAAAAGCTCGTACCTTGAGCAAACGAGGTGGAATAACAACGCCTTTCCCAGTCTTTGCGGTGTCGACCGCTGTAGCGAACAGCTTCGCGATGTTGCGACACTCCGATGACGTCACGCCCTTGACGTCAGCCCACCTGTTGAAGAGCTCGTTGAGTCGGCTGACCGTACGGCTGTTGTAGTTCGCAAACACGGAAATGAGATCGTCACTGGTGACACGGTCTTTCTTTGCTGCCTCCCCACCTGGAAAAACAAAACTTTTTATGCAATTTTTGTGGCAATCTTCCCAAAGCGCACCAAATAAGACGTACTGTCTGAAAGGTCTACTTGTGAGATTTTGTATGATCATTCCATAGTTGACATTAAGAAACTGAAATAGACAGACAATGCTAACGTTACGATTAGAATAATGTACTTGATGATAAAAAAACACTTTGCAATAAACATATATAGCTGTGTGTGAGAGTAAACGTGGGGGAGACAACGTGTAGAGGTGATCATCACCTGTTTTGTTTCCCCCTTCATCTTGTTATGGTGAAGTTTAATAAAGAAATAAAGAAATAAACCATTGTACCGACGATTTACCTGGATAAGGCAGCGGGTCGTCTTCACTCTCCGGGACCAGATCTGGGTCCCAGCACACGAAGAACTTATCTCCATCTAGGTCACTTCCAGCTATCTCATCAGCATGGGGCCGATCACCTGTCAGAAGCATTAGACAAAGTGCAGAGCGTTCTCAGTTATGTCAAGTATCAATATCATATCCAAAAGCAAACAAAGTTCTTTATTCACAACCACTTGTTTAACATGAGCCGACGCTTCGATGACTGTCTGTCATCTTCATCAGAGCATCTACCACTTGGTCTCATACTGTGACCATTTCACATTCTATTGCCTTTAGATTAAAACCTAATGTAGAAAAAACATGTTTTATTAAAGTTAAGTTTTAACCTGAATGTTACCTTGAACAGGAAACACTATACAGTCGACAAGATGTCGGCAGTCCTCCATATTGACACACTGCAACACGCGGAAGTCACCAGGATGGTAACACGGGCACTTCACGACGGCTACCTTTGTGTCAGCAAAGACCTGTCACACAGCAGAAAAAAACACTTTTGAAATGGTGTCCTGGGATAAACATATGCAAGCCAGATGATGAAACTTTGAGTTACCGCTAACGCGCGTATGATTCCTTTAAGGTACTTTGCATGAAAAGTAGGGGAAATGATTGAGGAAAAGCAAGGTAAATGCATATGATACACAGTTTTTATGTTTTATACATGTACATGTACTCATATTTGTTCCTACCTGCGTTTTCCCTCGCACCGTGGCTTGGAAGAAGCACTGTCCGGGCTGAAGCTTTCCTGAAGGATCACAGACCCCGAACACGTTCCTGGACTTTTCTATGGGTATTTTCAAGGCTCTTGCTGGCTCAGGCTTCGTGTTGAGGAGTTTG
Source organism: Branchiostoma floridae x Branchiostoma japonicum (assembly GCA_013266295.2). Taxonomy (NCBI): domain Eukaryota; kingdom Metazoa; phylum Chordata; class Leptocardii; order Amphioxiformes; family Branchiostomatidae; genus Branchiostoma; species Branchiostoma floridae x Branchiostoma japonicum. The sequence continues at coordinate 20,450,366 of CM023824.1, read as the reverse complement.
TGGACTTTGTTGGCTTTTGGGGGACGTCGCACTCTGCTCCTGAATCCCCGCAGTATCTCTATCGTCTCGTTGTCGGGCCCGTCTTCTCGCGAGAAGAGACGTTCGGCGAGACCTATGTATCCCCTGGCGCAGAGATGGCGGAATGCAACTTCTTTGTCAGTCTCCAAGCGATCGAGTTCACGGAAATACGTCTCTTGCTTTGACAGGAACACCTCGTCTGGGATGCCGAGAGCGGAGAGCATCATGATGAACTGTTTGTTGAGCTGGCCGAACGCGTAGGGCTGCGAGATGCCGTCGTCACACACACCGAAGACATGTGGAGGCGGTAACTTCCACGCGAACTTCTCTTGTGAGGGACGGATGCACACACCGTTGCAATTGGAAAGAGACGGGTCGATCATGACGATACCCTTACATCCCTTCATGCGGAACTGGATAACGGAAGGGACCGGGGGATCCTGGTGTCGGTAACGCTCGGAGATGTTTTTGTCGTCCATGATTTTTCGTGCGCAGGCTACAGATATGAACCCGCACCCGTCGGTAAACGTGAACCCGTTGCGCTCAATGTCCTTGGTGTGATCTATTTCCTTCTCGTCAAGCTCCAGGCACTTTGTCGCCGTCGAGAGTAAAAGGCCGATTCGTGCTGCTCGCTTGGAAGGATTCTTAATGTCTTCAAACGCGCCAAATTTGTTGATCAACTGTTGCCAAGGACCTAGGGCTCCACGATCGTACAGGATGCACGTTCTCTCTCGGAGCTGACTCGCGCTGTGGCCGAAGAACTCGTAATGCCGCCGCCTCTGTTCTTTTCCAGCCGTCACTCTGAACCCTGACTTCAGGACTGCCGTCACCACGTGAGATGGCGTACTCAGGTCAAAATGGATGACGACAAAATGGCCGACGTCGTGTTCTCGGTACAGTGAGCACATCTTAGCATCACTGTAGTCCGTCTCCACGAAGAAATCGTCTGTTGTTAACTTCTTCCCTTTGACGTCGTCTGTTCCCTTCTTACGGCGTATGTAGACGACTTTGATGGGAACTTTCTGGAGTGCTCCCTGTGGGCTGGACCGTTTTTGCCTGTATACGTAGACCAGTTCTCTCTGCTCGACACGTGCATCTCCTTCTGTGTCAGGATGCTCCAGAAAGCCCGTTAGAGTACCCGAATCTGTTGACGCCATTCTTATATGGTCTGTCGACAAATCAACAGGTCACTATTGCTGTACATATTAAGCAAATACCATTAGAAGACTAAAACATTACTATGCATATGGGAATGCGAATTCTTAGAATTTTTCCAATCTGAACATAATATATCCTAAGGGCTCCATCCCAGAGGCGTCGCCAAAAATGTCTAGAGCAAGGCTTACTAAAATTTAGAAATTTATGAGGTTATCATGCACAGAGGAAAATTGAGAGATATACTGGTGATTACTTAATTTACATGTAAGCTTGATACTTGCTTTTCCCTTACCTTCTATTTGCAGTTTGCTAAGGTTGGTTACTACAAGAGCATCTTTGCTGCCATCTGTCTGTACAGGTGTTTCCTGGTCATGTTGTTCTTCTGGAGGGTTTGGCAGGTTTGTGTCACCAAGATGAAGTTCCTCCTGCATATTGCTGCTGGTGCAGATGTGTGGAGGATAGTTGGGGTACTCCATAGGTAGCCTTGGGCCTTTCAATATCAAATGTAAGTCATAAAGATTTTACATGTTAGTATAATGCACTGCAGGTAGAAATACAGCATAGACTGAGTTGATGCTGGAAGATCTGGTGTAACAGATGGTACATTATTAGCACAGAATGCTGTGGCTTAGTAGTTTCTACTCTCCAAGCAGAGGTTTGGGTTTTGGGCCTATTTTTGGTATGTTTTCAGACTTTTTTATCGGGCTTTCTTTTTTCACTGAAATTTTGTTTCATGGGTTGGGATGAAACAAAATTTCAGTGAAAAAAGAAAGCCCCATAAAAAGCCTGAAAACATACCAAAAATAGGCCCAAAACCCAAACCTCTGCTTGGAGAGTAAGTAGTTTCATGCCATAGACATTTATGTAAAAAGGAATACAGCTGTGATAACTTTTCTTTAACGCCCATTCTTCGTTAACGTGTGCAATTGCTGTCGCATGATAGTAGCGGGCTACCAAGTTTTTAAAAGAAGCAATAACTGCGTATCTTGTGCTTTCCTGTTATCAGTACATGATAGTAATATACTAAGTTATGTTTTACCGCAACTGTCAGCTGCCTTCGGGTCGTCCAGGCGAAGATTTTGCTAAGAAACACGCTAAAATCACCTGTCGCAACCACTAGTGACGCACAAAACGTCGGGTTCAAACAATGAAAACGTGTGAGTTGACTTAATTTTCAGTCATAATCTACACCTATCCACCAAACTGTCTTGCCACAGGTGGATGAACTTGTCCAGCTGGCGTCCATACTAAATCTGATGCCGTTTTAGTTTTGTCGCAAGATTTTGTCTAACCTACGTTATGGAAAGATAGACGGGTATAATTGGCCCACGAAAAGACATTTCACAATAATTTTCACACTGTCTTATCCGCTAGACTGTGTTTTTTGCGAAACAAATCCATGGCAGGGAGAACAAAACACGAGAATCGGAAAAATGACAACAACAAACAGCGTCAGGCCGTTTGTCAATTTTCAATTCTAACCTACGTTATCATGGTTATTCGGAACTTATTCCATTGAGATTAGAGACAGATACTTACACTTCCATTCATCAGAAAGACGGTCATCAGATATACATTTGCATGTAAATTTTATAGTGTAAGGGCTGACGGCTTGGATTGTATTGATCATCGTAAGCATAATTCTAACCTACGTTATCGTCTAACCTACGTTATCGTCTAACGTACGTTAATTTTTTTTCTTCACTGTTATCGAATTTACAGGAAAAGGATTCGATTAACAGCATTTTATCAACTGTAACAATACTGTAGTTGGCCTTGTCTTGTACAGAAGGTTTACTCTCCCTGCTTTAATCTCCAAGCAGATGTATCACGTGAGCTTGTTTTGGCTATTTGGTGATGTCTTTGGTGGTTTGTTACGGAGATTACCATATCTACAGACAAAAAACTTAATATCTCGAAAAGTATAGGTGGTAGCACCGTACAAAATTAGCAAAAGATAGTCGACAATACTGGTAACAAGTTCAGCACATTTGTTAGGTATTTGGAAGAACTTTATTTTTCACCATTTTCTACCCCTAATTGCACACGTTAACAGAGAATGGGCGTTAACAGGCTCTGTAGGACCAACTGAACTTTATAAAGTGGGCTGTTGAAAATAGTCGTAATCCTGTTGAAAATAGTCGTAACAACCAATGACATGAACTGCCCATAACGGTTTTACAAGCATATATATATATATATATATATATATATATATATATATAAGACTCACAGAATGATGTGTTGTATATATATATACATCATTCTGTGAGTCTTATTGACAATGTAATGCTGATGACATCACACATGTACCTTCATCTGCAAATGTGAGATGGACAGCCAAGGAAATGAACTTGATGCCAAATTCTGTCAAGATGGTACGGTCTGAGATCACCCTTTGAAACTGGGCATGGAGTCTTTGGCCATCATATTCCTCTTGCAAGCGGACTGCAGACTCTGATGTTAGGCAGATGCATTCAAACTCAATGGATCCATATGTTATGGATCTTATTTGCACATGAAAGCTGTTAAGGTATTCCATAATGTGGTGCAGCTTCTGTGCATTTTGGACAAGATACTTGAACAGCTGCCTAACAGCAGAGTCTTTGTCCAACCTACAGCTGTCTTCAAGCTGCACATCTTCTGCTGTCACCTTGATAATGGCACGTTGTTCTATTTCCAGAAAAATGATTCATGTTAGATGTGCTCAAAGATGTCACACTCTATTCCTTACAAATACATTGTACTCCATGTATATCACAGCATGTTGTTTATAGATGTTCTTTCACTTTCCTAAACTAAATATATACATAGCAATGTGACAAATTGTGCTTAGATGTCTATATACTGAACATATAGAAATGAGCTCATTGCGGTATGAAAATAGTCTGTTCAACTGCCTTCAAAGAGCAGCAGATAAAATGGATTAATTATTGAATTATTGTGATACAATCATGGTATCTGGAAGTTGAAAATCCTTTCAGGTGTATGGATGAGAAAATCATGTAACAATTGCATTCACCTGGACTGCTATTTGTGTTTTCATTTGTGCTAAATTGGCTGAAGTCTACTCTGACATCAGGCTTCACATTCACTATGTCATCACTGGTTGACTGCATGATCTGTTTGACTTCCTTTTGTATCTTCTGGCTGAGAGCTCCTGTTTCATATCTTTTTTGAAACTCTTTTTGTGTCCCAGTGTCCAGTAGTGCAATGTCCACCCTAAGTTCTCCAGTCCCTTGTTCACCCAAAAGGTGGCTTAAATGGTCTAACTCCTTGCATGCTTTTGAAAGTTCCTTGGTTTTGTCTTGCGAGACAGTTGTTGGGTCCCTTGTTAATTTTGCAATCTTTGTCCGCAGGTGTTTTATTCGCTTGTGTGAGTCGTCTACTGTTGTGACCTTTGAACCAACTGTAGTGTCTTCAGGAGAAATTGTGGGAAGGTCTCTTCCTGAAATCATCAGAAATACAGACATCATACAAGGTACATTAATGTTCTGGGTTGCATGTTGGTCCTATCTCAGCATCGTTTGCCAAATGATGCAAATACACTGTAGATGTACATTAATCAATCACCAGTTCAGATATTATAAAAACATCAGAAACCATCATCTACCACTCTCTGAATCCTGTGTCTCCATGTCCTGTGAAGCTGAGGCTGAACATCCTATGTCACTTTCTGCAGAGCTGTCAGAGTGATCTGATCCTCTATCATCACTGCTCACCTTCAGCTGTTTAGTATTGGCAGGTTCAAGTACAAGCATGTCGTCTGGGGTAGTCCTCTTATTCACATTTGACACTTTCATGCCTATTAAAGGAATGACAGTTTTTGTGTGTGTCAACTTAAAACAATGCGACCACACTGTTCAATATTACTTAAATCTGGAAAGATTGAATTCGTAAACAGAACCACCATTTCTATCTATGGTATGACTCACTGCCTGATGAGACCACTTGATATATTACTTGATGGGATTTAAGTAAAACAATAAATATTTCATGGGGAATTGCATGGCTAGCATGCTCTTGAAGTTGAATGTTGCAAAACCAAACTCTGGGTATCAGAACACTGGAAGATCTCTAATGGTTTCCAAGTATTGTACAAAATCCTCAGTATTCTCACCACTGAAAGAGTGAGTTTTCATGACCAAACATTCACCTCTTGTATTACATGTGAAATGTACATACCCTCTTTCTTCTCCACATCCTCAGCTTCCATTGCTAGTTCTCCTTTTCCAAGGGATTTCAGTAATTCCTTCAGTAATCCAAGATCTCCCCTACCAATCTGGTGACCATCTTCCAACATATTAAAGATTTCATGGGGCTTTGCATTCTGAACTCTTCCTCTAGCAATGAGCTTATCAGTAATCATCATTTCTCTCAAGCTTTTCACATCAGCTTCTGACAAATTTTCATCGATCTTCAAGTACAGCTTGTTACGAAGGGAAAGTTCAACCCTCATTGCTTGTGAGTCACCTTCCTCAGACTCCATGGCCATGGCCACTGTTGAAAGGAATTAGAAATAAGACTAAGAAGGTAGGTTGTACATTCACTTAACCCCAATATTTGCTGTGAATCCAAGTGCACAAATCCATCTTAATAATCCTAACAATCAAATCTTATTTTAAACTTCGTTGTTCTGCCGTATATTCTGTATTATTTTAAGGCTCTATGTAAATGTTGGTGCATTTCATGTGCAATTGAATTTATTGGCATGTCAAGTCAACATTAATAAAGCTGGATCTGTCAAATCTTAGCCATGCCCCACCCCATCTGAGGAGTAGTCTTAGTTATAATAAATTGTCCCATATAAAAGACCCTAGTCCTTCAGACCTCTATATTTTCGTATACCGTACTTTCTAAGGTGACTGGAAAAAGTAGAGTTTGACAGAAAGTCCCAACTAATTATACATGTAGTAACAGGAAAATAAAACCACCATGAACATTTCACAATTTACAATAACATGTATTCCATAATGATACCACAAACAACACAACAATGAAGATTATTCAACCTGACAATAGCCAGTCACGCCCCTCTTGCTAGGAACACATAAGCTGGCACGTATTCAGCTTGTGCAACAACACAGTATATTGCTTCAATCTGGTCCCGTACACAACAGAATGACCCTAGGGGGCTAGTGCGCATGTGCGCCAGTACAGATTGGCCGGGAAATCTAGAGATCTAACAGAATCCAACTCAGTTTTCACCAGTTGTGAGATCCACACACGGTAGCTTTGATAGTTACTAATTAAGCTTCCACAAAAAACTGTGCCGGACAACCAACCCCTGCTCCAGTGGATTTAAGGGAAAAACACAGCCTGCAGAGTTTTGTGGCAAATTATTATCAGCAAATTTGACACGAAGAATATAAACATTCCTTCATAAAAGCGCAAATACTTTTTGATATTCTTGTAAGTTAACTTCTAGAATACACGCATCCTGAATGTGCCGGGCGCCAGGGACGCCTACAGGCAGTAGCGACTGTATACGTAGGGGCTATATAACAAGAGAAGCACAGCAACAATGGCCATCCGGTTACACGACCTGACACTTACTTGGCTCAGCAGTCTTCTTTTATAGTTCTCTGGTACAACAAAGTGCTCCTGGTGAGGGATTTCACCTGCTCGTCTGAAGAGGTAAGTGTGCCCTTAATCGAGTCCCTGTATTGACCAACTCTTGATGAAGTCCCTAAAACTAGTAAAAGGGCACTAGGCTCTCCGACCTCCCGAGTCTTAGTTCACGTCAGTGTAGTTATCTTTGCTGTCGTAAGTACTTAGAGTGAAGCTAAAAAGGAGGATTGACAAATTATATCCCGGTAATGAGTTTTACTGTCCGACACGGAACTGGGCGCCGCAGCCCAGTGACGCAGTTCAAGTTCGCCTCGAATCGGAGCATAGTTTCCCTGCGTTGTACTCTAGTCTAATGTAATTACTTTAAAAACAAGCAGAGTTGACTGAAGATGTCAACATATGGAAACTTCCCGAGTAGTATTTGTCCACGCTGCGCGGTTGCACACGACGATTGAGACACAATAACCTGCAGCCCGGCTACAGGTAAGGTCGACGGAAAAAGGGAAGTCGCACCCAATTTGCTGCAAAGTCCTCTGGGAAGGGGGAAGTCCATTACGCCATCTCAAATTGTTTTCATCGGAAAGTCCCGACGGTGAACATGGTCGAAGAACGGCGTATTACTCCGCCATTTGTTCTACTTTCAAGAAACAAGTTCACCGCAGAATATAACGTTATTTCTTTTTGGCTCAAGCTGATGTCCTTTGTCTAGATATTGTCATAAGTTTAGCTTATAGGGATATCAGTTTGATTTTTTGTGCGATTGAAATATGCCCGGCTTTTCTACGTACTTGAAACACGAAGGAGCGAGTAGCACAGTCTCCTGGCTCCCGGGATTCAAACCCGGGCCCGGCGCCAGTTCGCAAACCCAACGCAAATACCTCTAGCTCTCAATAGCAATATCTCGTCACGCTCGACTGAACAAGACAACGTGAAACATTGTACACTACTCTACATGCCTAGACATTCATCAGGCGAAACTGTAGTTCTAATGGCAGCTCCGAAGAATCTATAGAATTTAGTTATTAGATTAATTGTTGCAAGCTTTAGCCACTCACCGCATACAGGAAGCGTCACTTTATCAGTTTAACACTCCAGGTTTCGGTCACGCAATTCTGTCTGCGCCACACGGTGGTACATTTGAATGTCCCTGGTGGAACCACGCAAATAGACAACTTCGTACCTACAGTACCCACAAAACTTGTGACTCGTCCAGAAGTGAACGTTTCACACCCTTGTGGTATGGCAAAGGGCCAAGTTTCGGTGTGAGTCATGATGAGAAGTGGTTGGTTTCGGTGCCTGCAAAACTCAAGTTTCGGTGTGTACGTGACTTGGGTAAGTCAATCATTCCACTCCCTTTGTTGTTTCACCTGGACTACACTAATATTGATGTAGTACCTGCTCTGCTGGGACAAGGGCACAAAAGGTAGGCGGCAGTGATGTTTAAATAATTCACTTGGCAGTGCCTGGTATTTGATAACCATCGCCATTTGGCAAATACTATCCGCCCGCAATGTGGCTCCGTATTAGAAAATATTGGAAAAACCCTGAGACGGAAGACCCCATAGGTGTCCAAAAATCTTCCTACTGACTACAGCTCTCGTCAGTACGAGCCCAAAACAAAAGAGCTTGTCAGTATTGTTCGTTGTTTTACTGCACATATTACCAGCCTACACACGCATTACAAGCAGCACAGAAAGCAGCTGTGAGGTTTTTTGTATGTACAGCTTCAGGGCACAGGCCTAGACTTACAATTACAATGTAGGGTCGCTCTACCGGTCGTCGGGGTCAGAGTTGAAGGCGATCAACTTTTGCAACCTTCAGACTATGTACTACATGTTCAGGCGTGTTTTTGTTCAATTTTCCCCATACAGAGAGATTTTAAACCTTTGTTGAACAAAAAAATGAAGACTTCGCGAGACCTTCTAAGAGTGTTCCTGTGCGGCGCCCAAAGCACCGGTAAGACCACACTACTGAACGACCTGACAAAGGACGTGCCGAAAATACACGGAGAGCCCGAGGTGGCCAGGAGGGTGATACAGAGCATGGGGCTGACACGAGAGGACTTCGACTACAAGAAAAAACCCAAAGCGTTCGAAGATCTTCAGGTATGGGACATTTATTTTGGCGAGCTTACGTGATACATTTCGCTCAAAGATGATATCAAGTAATGTTATTTTTACCATGTTTTATTTAGCGGTAGCTAGCTCGGTAACTACTTATCATTATGATCTGTTTGCTACGGAAAGACCTTTGTTTTGCCTGAAGACAGCCTGTCAGCAATAGCAATAGAACTTATATTAATCTCCTTGTCTTGGTGATATTTTTATCAAGCTTACTATACAAGCTATTTTGGAATGGTCCGTTTTAGGACGGAGGACGGAATTTCAGAGTGCATTTTGCATAAGGGAGGGGTTGGGTGAGAAATATGCTGTATTTGCTCGCAAATGTTGCCTTTCTAGTTTACATGAAGGACTGTGCTTTCTATTGTCCCAATAGCTGAAGATTTTAGACGCCCAGTGCGAGACAGAGCGGAGAAATGCCGCGGCGGGGAGAGACTACATCGCCGACCGGGGGATAGACCCTGTGGTGTACGCACACGTCTGTCTGGGGGAGGACGCCAAACAACGTCTGCTGGGGACACACCAGGCTAAGGAGTGCATTGAAAGGTGGGCACACACATATGTACAACATATTCGGCATGGAGAATCTGTATTTCATAAGTACTACGTTAATTTGTATGTGTACTTTTATTGTTAACGAGCCTTGACAGATTAGCCCCATAAAGGGGCTAAAGGGTATCTCAATAAACTCAACTCTACGTTAACGTTAATTCTAAACACTGTTAAAGCGAGTATTTCATAACAGGGAGGACAAAACTCGTTGCTACCATGATACGAAACTTTTTTGTTCTTTCTGCACGGGTCTTTGTTGCAAGTTGAGGCGATAGACCATGATTTGTGTACTTGGCCTGTGCCTTGTAAACAACCGCGAAAACACATATTACCATTACCATTGACAAAATCAGGAGTAAAATTCTGTTACAAAACAATATCTGTAGTAATTGAACAAGGCAATGTAATATAACTGCACTGTCAATATACGCGGAAGAACAGCAAATGGACTGTTTTGTTCAGATCTACGACAATCCTACAATTGATGACATCGGCATCAGTACATCCAGTCTGTTGCCAAGGAAGCTGGTAAAATGGTAGGGTCATTGTACCCCACCAAAAAGATAACATGGTCTCCGACAAATGCATGACTTTAGTTGCTTTTTACCATTATAACCCCACCATTATTTCAGGTACAAGAAGTCGCTGGTGTTCGTCATCACGCCTCACCAGGAGTGCATCAAGGACGACGGCGTCCGGATGACGGGAACACTGGAGGACCTCCAGCGGTACACCGTCGCCATGACGACCATCCTACACGACCACGGCATACCCTTCACAACCATCCGGGAGCTCGATCGCCAGAAACGCGTCCAGATCGTCCGAGAGAAAATTCTGGAAATCCGGCCCGACCTTGGTGATGAAGATTAAGATAACTAATTATGACAGATCAGACTAGATCATTAAGGGCACCGGACAGCTCTTTAGTCACCACAAAGTGCATAAACTTAAGTTAAAGAATTATTCAAAAAGAAGGAATGTTTTTATCTATAGAGTAGAAGATGTGAAAGTGACGAAAAATAGTCATGTGTACATGTATTAAACGATGATGAAAGATATGAAGTGCAATATTGAATGGAAGATCTGAAGTGCAATATTGTACAATAAAGTACAACAAGGAGCATTACTGTAGAATAGAGTGGTTGCATATCGTCCTTAACTAGATTTTGATTGAAAGAGTATTTGTCTCCCAGAAACGTATAATAAAAATCGAGCGGCTAGTTATCAACTCAAACTGCAAAAAAAGTGGGATTGATTTACCAATAGTGATAAATGCTAGGTACGTCTGGTAATGGTTGCTTTAGGTAATTGGTACTAGACTAACCTGGTATTAATGGTTGCTTTGGACAACTAATTCCAGACTAACAGGGCATTAATTTGATTGGTTGCTCTTTAGGCAACAATTCCCATTCTTACCTGGCTTCTATCTCTACTGGTAAACCCCATCTTTACCGCGGTGAATGTTTTAAGTTTGTTGCCCCTACGCAACAAAACTGTACTTATAATTATGTTACGTCGTCTGTTTTAGCCACTGACGTACTAGCTGGTATGTGGCGTGTTTCAAACAGGTTAGCATCTATCACTAATAATTCACTATCGGTTAATGCCCCTTTTCGTGTAGTGCCAGAAATGTAAAAGATTGGACCCATCCTTATTTGCCTTCCTGAAATTTCAAACATAGCATTTTTCGTGACACAAGAAAGTGTAGCGCCTTTGACATTTTAGTATTCAACCTACGAGTATACACAATGAGGTCTTTGCCTGGACCTGCCCGACAATGATAACATTCTCTGACAAATGCATTCACAGGGTAAAGTTTCGACGAAACTATGACGTCAACCATGCTAACGGATACATAAACACATTCTCCAAGCAGATGTTGAGTGTAAAAAGCCTACTGTCAAAGCTGGTAGTAGGGATGAAAGATTGTAACGTTTTCTGACTGCCGGGTCTGACAGCCATGGTGGAGACTGACATAAGCAGTAATTTACCGTACCTTGACCTATAACCGTGTATATGCCTGCAGGCTGCAACTGATTTTTAAGTAGAGGGCGCTGCTTAGACAAAAGGGATCGAGACAACTCCCTATTCATAGATACTGGTGATTCCCTGAGAAAAAGCCCCATAGTTTCGTGCGTCAGTAGCGCGGTGGGCGGCTGAGAGCGGTAGACCGGTACATGGTCACTGTGGAGAGGAACGACATGATGTACGGAGTGGTCTCTCTCCTTACCGGGCAGGTCCAGGCCTGGTCGGCGGGGCTGACGTGCGTGGTCGCCGTTGTCGTTACCGGCGCCGCCCTGGTGATCACCTGGGGAGGATGGACTTCGGGCAGGGGGGTGAATGTCCCGGGTGAGCTTCTGTGTTTGATTACGTATACGTTGTCTTCTCAAAGTCGAATCCTGTGAGTCGTGTATAGAAGCTGCACTAAAAATTACAGTCTGACCTGCACAGCAGAGGTAAGATAGCCTCCTGTGCAGGCCTCCGAGCGGGTGGGCGTTTTAAAACTGGGTTTTGTAGAATTGTTAATTAACGCGTTCTTTTGCCGGCCATCGTACAACCAACCGAGGCGGGTTTGACCTACTATGGCTGGCTGGTTGGACGATGGCCAAGTACAAAACCCAGTATTAAAACGCCCACCCTCTCGGAGGTCTGCACAGGAGGCTAGAGGCGAGACATGTGCAGGGCAGATCAGAAAGGCTGGTAAACTTGGGTTATTACGACATGGTTGAATTCTTTCCATGTCAATTATCCAGTTGGTTTCTTTTATTTCATCGTTCTATAGCGTTCCTCGCCATTTTCTGCTATCTCAAAATATAATTTTTCATCCACCCCCTAAGGCTATAAGATAATTGTACCGATTATTATCGTGTCACCTGTAGAAACAGCGACCTTGTGTGTAAAGTGTGTCCCAACTACGTAGTATTTTTGCCCAAAGCGGTCGGTTCTTACGAAGCACGAACACTTGTACGATTCAGACAACGTATTTTTGTTAAACTTGACAAGACTTTTAGCAGAGTCAGACCCCATATTACTGTGACCAACGCATGCTTTGGCTATTATATTGACAAATATTTTACATTTGCCATGGTTTTCGGCCCTAGTGTTTCGTTGATACACTTCTTGGAGATAATACACTTAATTTCTTATCGTTTCAAACAAATTAACAACGTGTTTGCCCTTTTGGCTTTCCCACGGGCCCCAAGAATACAAAATGGACTTTTGCCAAGTCTCGGTACACTGAGAATACCTTATACAGTGTATGTCATCTATATCGACAGGACCCCCCTGGTTCCTTGGTTTCGGTCCGCTGATGAGTTTTGCCCGCTTTATCTGGATGGGCGTCCCAGTTGCAGCGGCTCACTATGGAGCGCGCTATGGGGACTTTGTTCGTGTGTGGATTGCAGGAGAGAGGACCTACGTCATCACACGGTCGGTGCTGTCTGAGTTATGTCACAACGCTGACAGGTTTCTTTTACAGCAAAATTAACCAATAAACATATTTCATCAAACTATGAAGTTCAGGACATACACACTTTCTTATCACCGAAGATCTGGCTATATCAGACATTCTCACCACTGAAGCTTGATATACTAGAATATCACTATCAATGAATATGATATATGGGTCGTCAAAGCTGTTAAATGTTAGTGTATTCAAAGAGAGAAAGATTGCACAAATAGTTGGCTTTACCATGTGCCAATGGTAGTAAATGCCAGTAAGGTAGGATAATATTTACTTTGTAAACAGTACTGGACTTGGATCCGTGAATAGTTTCATCAGGTTGGTAAGTCACTGAATAAAGAGACTCTTTCTACACAACCAAGTGTTTTATTCAGCCGACGTTTCGGTGACCGTCTGTCACCTTCCTCAGGGCAATTCTGTTTTAACAACTATTTTAACAACTATTTTGTATATATCCACTCCCGTACGTTTGGGGCCGCATTGTAAATACAGTTCCCATAACAGTACATGTGTACTTGTAGATATGTAAATACGTTTGGGAACGCATCTACAGCAGCGACACCTATGCTGCAGTGCAATGTGAACCAGTCAGAATTGCCCTGAGGAAGGTGACAGACGGTCACCGAAACGTCGGCTGAATAAAACACTTGGTTGTGTAGAAAGAGTCTCTTTATTCAGTGCTGGACTTGGCAATGGTACTTAAGTCCGGTACTGTTTACCCAACCGGCTTTACTGGCATTTTCTACCATTGTCAAGTCCGACTTTTATTTACTACCATTGTAAAGTCCGGTACTGTTTACAAAGTAAACATTACGTACCCGACTGTAATTAAAGGTATTTATTACCATTGGCAAAGGACAAGGATATTTATCGTTTTTATTTAGTTCAAAGAAACTTAGTTGAATGCAGGTCCAAGGCTCAACTGTACTGGGAAGACACATTTAATAGATGTATAGAGTGGAATTTAGTCTATAGTCTTACTTATAAAACAACCATTGATCCACACGCTAGAGCATTTCAATTTAAACTTTTACATAACTTCCTTGCTGTTAAGAAAAAAATATTTGATTGGTAAATAGCTGACAACAAAATATGTTCATATTGTGAAAGTGAAGATGAGACTACTATGCATCTCTTTGGACACTGTTCTGAATTAGCAAAATTTTGGAAAGATGTTGAACAGTGGATTAATCAACAAATTAACTTCCCGGTTAGGCTCAGTCTTCACAACGTTAATTTATTTTGATCTCCTAGAAAATTGTCCAGCTATTGTTAATACAGTTATTCTACTAGCAAAAATGTACATTTTCCGAAATAGAGATTCCAAAGTAGTTGCCTTAAAAGGTTTTGTTAAATTCGTCAGTACTTATTGTAAGATTGAGTTTATTATTGCACAGAATTGTCAAAAAGTAAAGAAACATATGGGAAAATGGGGAACACTGCACAATTATCTTGTTAATTAGGAAACCGTTTGTAAACTGTCTTTGGATTACTATTTAGTTTTTTGTCTTGTACACCATGTATACTTTATTTGTATTCCTACAACTGTAATACTTTCTTGAAAAGGCAATAAAAAAATAAAAATGAAAATGAAAATTAAAAAAAGGACAAGAGGTGGCCGGAACTTCTAGTTCTCCCGAAAAGACACACCCAGTATATGTGCATTGCATGTTGCCCGGCCCCTTCTTTTTTCCTGCATATACTAGGATGTGTATAGTCACATTTAAATCAATGTTAGAAGGGGCGGGAAATTTATGTTAGAAGCAGGATTTTATTGCAATAAAAAAAATTCATGGCAACCAGTTCCTGTCAGTACAGTCTGAATTCAGTGATGAATGGCTTGTGATGGAGCGTCATTTGTGTTCTATATACGGTAGCTAGATCGTTGTTATGTTCTAGGTTTGTGGTAGACAGGTCGGTCTGACTAGCACGCCGGCAGAACGTACTGCGCCTGCGCAAAACCCTGATTTTTCACGTTTTTCGTTGGATGTTTGGTCAACGTTGCATGAAAATTTTGCCTGTTGCAGACGATATCTTTTCCTATACAACATCTGAAAACCACAGACACGCTGTCAACCTTTATATACTAGTATGATGTAATACAACATTATATGAGACGTTCTGCCAAAGTGCTATGCACAATACATTACGGGTTTCGCGCAGGTGCAGTACGTTCTGCCGACGTGCTGGTTTGACTCGTAACGTTACATGCATGACTTTAATCCCAGGCCGTCCGCTGCCTGGTACGTTCTGAAGTCTAACAACTACTGCCGGCGGTTCGGCAGCAGGACCGGGCTGAACACCATCGGCATGTATCAGAACGGCATCATCTGGAACGGGGACGACGGCTGGAGGGTGCTCAGGGGGTTCTTTCAAAAAGGTGAGGGGGTACCGTTTTGGGGGGGAGGGGGGCTAGATGAGGGAGTAAGCAGAAATTCATTTTTGAGCCTTGAGTGGAATGAGTAAGAGAGTGAGAGCAAAGAGATGAGACAGAAACACGAGAGGGAAATTATAAAACCTTTCAACTCAATCATCCATCCGTCAGCTCTCAACGCGGATACCCTGAATCGAGCTACAGCAACAGCCGTGGACGCCACCTATCGGCAGATGGGTAACATTGCAGCTCTCAAGCAGAAGACAGCTGATGGGAAGATTGAAGCTCTGGATTTCCTGCGGCGGATCACGCTGGAGGTCACCAACAACCTCACACTGGGCGTACACATCGCAGATCGTAAGTCATTTCTATTCTGATCTACTAACTATTATTAGTTATTTACTATATGTAAATGTTTTTTGTTATTGCCTATATGTCATAAATGGGTAATTGTGTTGTTACCAGTTGTATTATTTTATTGTGATAGAAAATGAAAAATAAATAAAAATCTATAACTGAATTTCAAGCAGCACCACAGTTTAACATGAAAGATGATGAAAACATCTAGTCGGTGCATGTTAGTCTTGTGCAATAAAAGCTCAGCAACTAACAATTGTTTTCACATACTTTCAACACACAAAAGAACACGGCCTTCAACTTAATCATGTAACTGACTGATTTGTCGGTGAAGGTTAGACATCCAGGTAATAAGACACGCCAAAAAACAGTATCCCTGACGAAAGGTAGTGGATGCTACCTGAAACATCTGACCGTTTCCAAAATCATATCCAGTTGCTTGAGTAACTGACTGATTATCAATGTAGAATGAGCTCTTATCACTGACCAATAACATCTCCCACTATGATTTTTTTCCAGCCGACGATCTTGTAGAAAGGATTGTTCACTACTTCAAGGCATGGGAATTCTTCCTACTGCGGCCTCCAATACTGTACCTGATGACACCGAGGCTGTACTGGAAGCACTGCCAGGCTGTGTGAGTCCACATTTCCACTATATATTCATAGAGGTTTCCACTGTTAATGAGAACATAGATTACTACTTGTACAACCATTGTTAAGTGGACAGACAGAAAGTACATTAAATTTTGTACTTTCCTTCTATGAGTAATGTAAGTTGTCAAGAGGTTTGGTGTAAAAGTAGCATTTTGTCCTTCATCTTCTTTATCATGCTTGAATAATTTCACAAAGTTTATTCCCTTTTTTTCTCTTTAGGAAGGACTTGAATGAAGCTATTGCTGAGCTGCTGTCAAACAAGAGGGAGGAGCTGAAAACAGCGCCACCTAGCGATAAACCTGACTTCACCACGTGTCTGCTGCAGGCTGAGGTGCCAAACATTTTGACATGATCACGTTCTGTTGCTGATTTTGCACTACATTTTGATGTCTCTTGAGTCCTGAACCACTACTGTGACAGTATCAAAATGCCAGCCAGCTGCAAACAGCAAAAGTAACATCATCTTCAAATACTTGAGGATGGCAGATGTACATGTAACATGGTAAACATGCCGCTCGTATGTTTGAGGAGAGCCACACCTCAAGCATGTTAAAGAACCTACCAGACTTATTGAAAAGAGGTAGGGGTCCTTCACAGTGTGAGTGGTACAAACCTTAGTTACAGTCTTGTCTCTAGGTTGACATCTTGAAATAGTTGATAGTCACCTGTTGTGTCAATTTTTGCACAAACGGGGTAACTCTCAGAGTATAAAACAAGACTGGCAATGAAAACATACATTGCCATGGCGACGGTGGTTGCTGTTAGGATTATTGTTTGCATGGCACGGCCCTGCCATCATGTCATGATTTTGAGGAAGACTTGGTACCTGTATAGATACAGTGCACTCCTCCCCTAAGTGTATAGTGAACAAGCCCCGGGGTCACAGAAAGTAGGGCATCCGGGGCAGAGAAGTCTTCCCAAAGCAGGGTCCCAAAGGTTTCCAGGAATATGGGCATAGATGTGGGTCAGAGACATGCCTGTGGACATTCCATTCCTGTGGACAAAATGCCTGTACGATTCCTAGAATTCTTGCGAATTGCACACAATACTGTATCATTAGGCTCCTCCCTGAGACGTCGCCAAAAAGAAAGATAGTTACATTGTGCATGTTTGCCTGCAGGAGAGAGGGGAGGTTAGCCCTGCACATGTGCAGCAGTGTGTACTGGAGATGCTGCTGGCAGGGACAGACACGTCATCTGTCTCCATGTACTACCTGCTGGTGTCCGTCGCAGAGAACCCACACGTCGAGCTGAAAGTCTTGGAAGAAATGAAAGACATCCTTGGTATGTCCAGTAATTTTTCCAGTAGTAGAGTTTGAATTGTCTCTGAATATTGTTTACCTGGATGTTTAACCTTTAATAATGTATCCTTGGTAAGGACTGTTCCATATGACTGTATATGTGGAGGGGGGTGTATGTTGCTGGATGTAATATTTAAAGATCCAACCAACTGTTGTCAAGAGTGAGCTATCTTATACTTCTCCCTACCTAACATACAATGTAAGTTCTTTTTACTGATTTATGAGATGCAAAAGGTTTAACTATGAGGGTGAGGATAAAAAAAATGTGTTTCATAACACTGATATAGACAACGTCAAAAGATTGTTATGAAGCACATTGTAAGGCATCATGGGGATATATTCTTTGTTGTCCCCACTATGGACATATACCTTGCGTATATTACCCAGCATACCTTGTGAGGTGAATAATCATAATTACCTGAGTGTATATTTCTCACTAAAGTTAGATATAACAAAAACACCTTACCATGTGTCTACTGGCTATACACCCCTCACCCTCTCAGTCTTTACACTGACAGATGCATTATTACATCTATGATGCTATTCACATACAGGAGAGCGTGACCCCACCAAGGCTGACCTGCCACAGCTAGTCTACCTGGAGCAGGTCATCAAGGAGGCCATGCGGATCAAACCAGTCGGCCCAGTTATCATGCGCCAAGCTAAGGAGGACGACAGGTTTCTGACTTATATTATCATTTCCTATGAACCCAAATCACAATACCTGTGAAAAACAATATCACTGTGGTAAACTACTGTACAATAAGTCCCAACTTGACATGATATATGTTTACATGTACATGTATTTACTTCTGGCTAGTATTGTTTTGGGTGGCTGAGCTGTAGGTTTGTGTGTCTGTTTGTCTGGACAGAGTAGATTAACATCAAGTGGGTGGGGGAAGATTGACAGGCAAAATGACAGCAGGTCAAAGGGACAGACACAGGAAATTTCTCTGGCCCAGTGCCAGTAGGAATTAGAGGTTGACATACCTGGTGAATTCAGGAAGCCGAGGATTACATGAGGGACCCTCCACAACTTCCCCGAAATCTGATTTCTTCTTTAGTTAGTTTAAAGCTTCAAAGTCAAATGTCTGTTATTAACGTTCTACTTGCTGAGGTAGCTTTTAAGGCACAGAATTTCTATTGGTTACAAAATGAGATAGCAGGCAAAAAGTTAAAGGGGTACGCGGTTCCATCTTGTGCAGGATTGATGGGATTGAGACTCCCGCTGGGACCAACATCATCCTGAACCTGGCAGACATGCACAGACGCCGGGAGAACTTCCCAGCGCCGGACGACTTCAACCCTCAACACTTTGACAACAAGGTAGAATATTCTTGTTTGAGCTTCCCATGTTGTTTTTAACAATGGCCATTGTGATCTGAGAATCTTTGAGGCAAATTTGTATCACAGGACAAGCGGCAATGATTACTAGTATTTCAGCGGCTTATACTGGCTTAATGGTGCTTTCAGCAGATGATCATAGTTTTTTAAATTATTTCAGTGGCTTCTACTTGCTTTAAAGGTGATTTCAGTTTTTTTAAAACTATGATCATCTGCTGAAAGCACCTTTCCCTTTATCATAATCCATTTTATATCACCATTCTGCCATGGCAATGTTTTAAGCCTTTCAATATCTGTGTCTTATGCACTGCTGACATCTACTGCTCCTTCGTGACTCATACTGTTGAAATATTCTCAGATTTACCTGTCAACTTCATGATTTGTTTTAAATTGATTCCTGCACATTGTTTGCATGTATATGAATACCAGAATATTGTAGTTTACCCTATCTCTACCTTGTCACCCCTCGACAGGAGTTCAAGGGCGAGTATGTTCCCTTTGGCACCGGTCCGAAGGGCTGTATTGGCCAGTTCCTGGCCATGATTGAGATGAAGGCCATCATGTGTACGCTGCTGCGCAAGTACCGCCTGAGTGCAATCCTGGGAGAGTCGCTAGAGGGCATCAAGACTCACTGGGACATTGCCCAACAGCCTGTCAATGCTAGTTACATGTACTTTGAAGAGAGAAACTAGGCTGTCAGTTGGATAACAAAGTTGGCTTAGGTTTCAACTCCGTTTCCAAATCAAAAACTTTAACACTAAAACAAAGATTGCATGCTATTAGGAATAGAGCTGAGGCAGATTTATGTTTGAAAAGTTTTAAGTTTTACTAAAATACCAACACAAACAGGGGCTGACTGCTATATCCATAGCAGACAAAAATGGTAGTCATAATGGAGATACAGTACAGTTTGAATGTGTAGTTTACAGTAAAGGCACTTGCATCAGCTGATAATGATTTGTGGAAAAGTTTTTTCCTACATAATTTTGATTTTCTTCTTGGCGATTTGTTTACACTCGCCCTCCTGGCTGGAGAGGTGGTGCATGATCTCCTTCACTTTCCTCTTCCTCTCCGCATCCCTGGGGACAAACAGACACGTCCGTTACACAAAAGTTTACAATGTGGCAGTGCATCACACGAACAGCACAGGGGAACTTGTGTTACAAATTTAGAAAAGGAATTAGGTGTCAAAACTTTACTACATCATACCATTTGTTTAATGCATGTGTTTCTTTATGGATATTGCAGAATTAGCAAAACTTCAAAAACCATCTAAAATGTGTCTTTTTAAATAAATCCTCCTTAAAAGTGACCCCCCAAAAAAAGAGGAAATCAAGATTCTTTCAGTCGTTTTGAATAATCAGGCACTGATTCTTAAGAGCTACAGTTACAAAACTTCACTTCAAGGAGTTGGAGAACTCAAAGAAAGTTCTATCTTTAGTTCTTCACCAACTCTGAAGTGGAGACAAAGAAGGCTAAACAATATCCCATTTCTTCTGACGAATCATAGACACAAAAGTCATGTCAGTAACAAATGCCCTCCAGTGCATGTGAAGAGCTGTGAGTACTGACTTGTCCATCTGTTCCTGTAGCTGTTGTCTGGCCAGGAACTGGGTGTCCTTCCTGATCTCCCGCACAGCTCCCTTCATCTCTCGCTTGTGCATCTTCAGCAGTCGCTCCTTCTCCTTCTGTTTACGACTCCCCTTTATCTTCCGCTCAGGGTTGTAGCTGCACAGGAAAACGTGTGTTAGATGTTAGTGTTAGCCTAACTAAATCATAATTCTAGCAGCCCTTCCACTGGTCAGGCCTGGACAGTGAAAGTTTGTCTTTGTTAGGGCCTGGTCACATTCGTCATACAAAATGTATGATCACAAACTGAGTGCATTTTTCAGATAGTCATGCATGTGTCCTGCAAAATTCAGCCGTCTTGCTTGTTACAGAAAAGGCTGTCTTAGATCCTTGTCTGCAGTTGGTTCTGTCACAGCCTGCTTGAAAATCTTCTGACATCAAAACCGTACGAGGAACTAAGACATATGTGACCGTGCCGTTAGATGAAGATTAGATGTTACATAATTGCAAAGTGAGTAAAACATCCATAGTGGCACCACTTATAAGCAACTCAAAGCAATACACATTCTCTGTTGTTTATGTATAAATTGTGGCTCATAATCTAAAAGACCACATACATGTATTAACATGTTGTAGTTACATGTAAATCAAACAGTAGTGTTTGGTCCATCTTCTGAAGGATAGCTTTAAACAAGGAAGGGTGATTATACTGGCTATACAGATACAGATAGCAGTACTCACTCCTCATCAAACTTGGGTTCGTACAGCTTGAGAGGTTTGGGCTTGAGTTTCTCATACTGCAGGGGACTGTACGTGGCCTGACTGTGGTGGTCACTCATGAGCTGGAGGAACTGGGACCTGGCATCCTGAAAACAGCAGTCAGCAGAGTTGTTATTTCAATGTGAGGATGACAGTGTGTTATATGTTAGCATATACTTTACTACATCTTACAAGGTGCCAGCATATTGTATATAGATGTTCTGTGATAATGCTTTGTAGGTGGAGGTTTATTTACAAGCGCATGGATATACAGGATAGCAGTTAGGGCTAGCAGGCTATTTCAGACAACAGACAAAGTTTGTACTTAGAATGTAGCAACACTAGTAGTTTGTGTGAAAAACACTTGGTGATTTTGAAACTGTACAGCAGTAGTGAAATACACACCACATTCTTAAAGGTATGACTGAGAATGTGAAGTATTGATGATCTTAATGGTAATGGATTATGATGACATCAACAAGTTAGATTGAAAGAGGATTGCACTGACTTTATTTTCAAAAGTTATCTTCAAGTTCAATAAAACCACAGAGCTTCATGAGGATAACTGTAAAACTGGACCTACATGTACCTGCACTTCTTGTGGACAGGCATCCAACACCAGATGTTTTGAAAGGAGGTCTCTGATTGGTAAGAAAATCTCATGGAATGCTGGGAGATTCTTGTACATGTTGGCAAACTTGTTGGTAAGCTGAATAGTGGCATGAGTGGCACATATTCTGAAAGCAAAACAGGACAATATTATATATAAAAGAATTGTCTTTACCAACATGAGATAACATATTGCTGGTACATGATTGTATACTATTAGGCATTTGGTCAAACTGCATACAAATAAAGTGTTTTCTGTTAATATGTCACTAGCTTTACTTTTTTGTGGTATTAAAGCTATTCAGAGTTGTACATACACTAAAGTGTGTGTCATTATGCACACAGCATGATAAATGAATACAAGTTGTCTCTGCTGACATTTAAATCATGCTACTCTGTACACAGAATTAAATTTTTCAGAACTTCATTTTCAGATCCTCTCACCTGAAGTCATCAGTGTCTGTGTCTTGTATGGGGTTCTTGGAGAGATAGTCCAAAGTTAGGGGCTTGATACTCATGGACCTAGGAAAAAATAGCACAAAAACTTGATAATTGAGTTTTCAGGGTATTGTAGGTTCCTGAATTCTAGAGTAGTGCATAATGTAACTTCAACTTGTATTGTGGAAAAAGATGAAATTGCAAACTTTCAAAGGCAAGTAACTGGAAGACATATTGTTCATCGAAGGTCAAAATGATATTTGGTAAGACTAGTACTGTAATTCCTGAATTTTTCACTGTACTGTTATGTTCACTGTTTTCACTGTCACTTCTGTACCGTGAACTTATCATTACCGTTATCAAATCATTTGTGTTTTGCCCCTTCCCTGCACTTGCCACCACCGTGAAGATAAAGTTCCATGAACATGTCCATTTTCTTCAGACTGTGAAATTTTGCCACCGTGAACACAAAGTGAATTACAGTAACCTAATAGATGAATCTAAATTTTGGTGTTTATCCCTTTTACAAACTGACAACAAAACTACTTTACAAAAGCAGTCTGTACACTACATTCACCTTGAACTGTCTGATTCTTGTAAGAACAGTAGGCTGCCTTCTGCACCAGTGTGTTTGAAAGGTGGGACGACTTCAGCAACTGAAGCTGGAAAGGTACAAATGTACAATTCAAGACACTGTATTTACACTACATGGCCATACAAATATAATAGCAGTAAACAGTTGCTGTAGTTACTAGGAAAACTTATAAATTGCTGTTTGTTATTGTGTAAGGCAGCAAACATGTACAGGGTGGTATCTTTTGTATTACCCAAGACAAAATATCAGATCTGGCAAAATGTACAAAATGCCTGAAAAAAAATCCATTATTACTGTCATCTTCATTAGAATAATATAAATAAAGCTGGGTACCACACCTTTTCCAGATTCTTTCTTTACAGCAAGGTAGAGAAGTCCTTGTAGGTAGTTAATGACCTCAGGTACAAATCTTTTGGACAGGGACACATACTGTAATAGAAAAATAAGCTTACCTCTACACACATTGTATGCATAGTACACATATCACCAGGGAAGACAAATTCAATTCTTTGCATATAAACTTTAATAGATAAAATCTGTATCTCTCTATGTAGTTGGCTACAATATATTTAAAAAAAAAACAGATTATTGCCTTGTTTTATCAAACAAAATTGTCCTTGATGCCATGGCAACATAAGACTACCATAATACCTGAAGAAAGAGTGTACAAACAAACAGTCCACAGGCAACGTCTCTCCCAGAAGTCACTGGGCACTGTAGGAAGATATGGGATGGTCAGATGTCATGGACTGAACTTTCTACAAACTTAACTGGACACTGCTGAAGAGTATTTGTCATAATGTTTATGGTACATGAAGGTTCTGTAATGTCATGATTGATTGTACCATTTTGTTACCATTATATAATTTGTGCTGGTATATTCGGGTGGTCATAATCCATTAGAATTACCAATGGCTATAGCAGTGATCAAAGTATACATTACAAGGGAAAACTACTGGACACTACCCAGTACAAACAATCAAAATCATACAACGATACACACATGTTCTTTCAGGCTCTTATGTAAGGTATTAAAATACATAAGGAAAGCTGCTATCAGACCTTAGTGAGTATCTGTGCCATGAACAGCATAGCCGGGGTGACCACACTGTGTCTGAAGTCTGAGGTGGGGAAGATCACTGACACCAGCTTTAACAACAGCAGCTGGAGAACAACAGCAACACCAGGGTTTGTTTCAAGGTTTGTGAGGAAGACAACTTGCACTCTTTGATGCAAGATACATTCAAAACTGCCCAAGAAGACCACTCAGGGGACCAATAACATCTGGTGGTCACTATAGACAGGATTCTTAATGCTTAAGTCAAAAGGAAAAATTCTCTAAGGGACCACCAAATAGTGGTCACATTGGCCAAGTATGTAGAGGTGGTCACGTGTACGTACAGCTTTGAGATTACAAGAGATCATAACAGTGAATAATGTGTAAACAACTCCTTTAAAATTTCCTACACACCAATAGCTCAAACAAGTCTTTCTGTTATGTCCAATAAACCATGTGAAAGACTGTTTGGCATGACTTACAGTGTCCACAGCAGGATAGATGGCTCTCCCCTTCCTCTGACAGACAGAGTCAAACTTGTGGTACTTGTTCTTCAGTACAGTCTGTACTGAGTCAGCTGCAGGGCCTGGCGACTGCTGGGCCAGTTCATACAGATGGCTATAAGAAAGGGAGACAAGGAATGAACAAGAAATCGGAGACTTCTGGGAAATATGCAATCCTAGGCTTCCTGAATTCCCTCATGTTTAACACTGGCTCCTGGCCAGATTCTGACATTCTCCTGTCATTCTGCCTGTCAATCCTACATCTGCTGATGTGCTGTCAACCTACTCTGTCTGGACAAACAGATAGACAAACCCACACCTCAGCCACCCAAAACAATATTTCTGTCTCTTCCCAACGTATGATTTTAAAACCATTTTACCCCCTAGTATCACAAACATCACCTAGTATCATCATCAACAGATTTGTAGTATTACTTTTTTAACGGTGTTGCTCAATGCAAAGTCAATAGTTGACCACTTCTGCAAAACATGATCGTTTCCATGTTACATCTTACAATAGAATTTCACACCAATGGCAACATGGGAACCTTTTGTGTTTGTGAACTTAGCAGATACTCACATGGTCAACCCATCAATCATCTCCATGGCAACAGGGCTCTGATTGGCCAGCTTTCCAAAGTACTCTAACAGGATGGAGAACAAATCCTGAAAAGAAAAATATTTGCATCATAACTTGACAATTTCAACTGAAACTATCTAGAACGTTTGAAGAGAGCTATAAACTAAGAATGGAGGTCTTCATAAGATTGTACAGTGTAAAAATTAAGGTGTGTCCCTACCTGAAGTTTCTTCTTGTTGCCCTCAGCCAGGCTAGGATGATGACATTTCCTGATCCTGTTTATGATAATCAGCTGCCTGTCATAGGACTGGCCTTCCATCAGCTCCATAAGGTCTTTTAATGACTCTGGTGCTGAGAAAAAGAGAAAAATTACCAGGTGTGAAACAAAGAAGGTGTTTATTGCTTTTGATACAGGGGTGAATTGCACAATGCAGAAGTTCTGAACAGCTTGTTCTGATGCTTCAAGTCTTAGAGACTTGATATTCAATAAAAAATAACTTAAGATGACGTGCTAACTTTAATCTTACCTTTGAAAGTATAAGGAAGTTCTGTTTTGGCTGCATCGGCTATAGCCTTCCTGTCCTAAATAAATTTGTAAGAAAACAAACTTCTTGGTCAAAATCAATCAGTAGTAACACATATGGATACATATAGATACATTCTTAAAAATAAACAAAATAGTACAGTAACTCTGCATCTACATGAGTGATTAAGTATGTACCTTTTTGGATATACTTGTCATCTCTGTTGCTTCAGTTTCCTGTTCTCTGTTTTCTGTCTCTTCACTCTCCCCTTCTTCCTCCTCTTCACTTTCATCTTTGTCTTCTTCCTCCTCCTCTTCTTCCTCCTCCTCCTCAGAACCATCTTCTGCAGACTTCTCTGATTCCAGATCGGAGCCATCATCATCATCATCACTATCCTCCTCTTCTGATTGGTCACTGCCCTCTCCTTCTGATTGGTCAGAATTTTCTTCTTCTGATTGGTCCTCCTGGTCTTCATCTTCTGATTGGTCAGCTGCTGATCCAGCTGCAGCCTCACTGTGAGGCTTCTTTCTGATTGGTTTATCATCTGCATCTGTGTAGCAAGAAATCATAAAATGTACACACAAGTTATTATTATTAACAATACTTATGATAACTGGCATTGACATTGAAAATCAACTGCCCTACATGTAAACAAAGTTCATTCACTATAGTAAACATAAGGGAAAAGTTACCAGAAGTTGAAGGCATCAGTTCTTTTCCTTCTGGTAGTAACAGTTTCCCATCTTTGTAGGCCAGCTGAAGTCTCTCTGGTCTGATGAAGTCAAACCTGTTGTTTTCATGGTATCAAACACAGTAACAATGTATGAACTTGCCTGCCACACACTCACAGAACACAGCACTTATCTGTGGCTATTCTTCTTTTAAGTATTCTCTGCCAAAGGAAAAAATACATTGCACAATTTTGCATTGCTTACCAAAGAAAAATCTCACCACTTTAAAATTTCACCACAAAAAGATGTGTTCTAGCAGCTTGTTGTATTCAGTACTGCTTTTATTGTATAACATACAATGTATGCCTTGCACATGTGGAAGAAATAATTGTACATAGACCCACCCATCATCCAGATCATCGGCAGAGACATGTCTGTTCTGATGTTGTTCTCTGATGTCCTCCTGGGTTAGTCCTTTCATTCTCAACTGTCTGTCAGCCTACATGTAGTTGGGGGGGGGGGGGGGGGGTTAAAAAAACACCTTCACTTGTACACTGTAGGTTCACACTACATTGACAATTTTACATGGCAAGTCCTCTCCTCTTGACAGTTTTAAAAAATATCTCAGAAAACAGTATCTAAAGTCACCTCCAGTTTTTGTAATCTCTCCTGTTCTTCTCTGGCCAGCTCCTCTTCAGTTTTCAGTCGGTCAGAAGCCTGAAAAAAGGAAGGAGACACCTGATATGTCAATCCTTCCACAAATATGGTAAAATTTCGATAAACATGCATTGTGCTAGAAGTTACGTAAACTAAACATGGAACTAACTAATGACTCACCTTGGCCTTGATCTCAAAGCCGAGTTCTCGCACCATGATGTCATAGTCATCAGGTTTGGGTCTTTCTCTGTCCTCCTTGGGCTGGGACTGTGACTGTGGAGGAAAAGAATCATTATGAAGATTATTCACTAATAGGAGCATTATGTTACAGTAGCAAATTAACCAGGCAACACAGGTTGTGGTAGACCGAGGAAATCTTGGATGGAGTGTGTCAGGAAGGACATCAAAGTCTGCAGCCTCAGTGTGGACCTGCTGGACAGAGTTGCCTAGAAACACGATGTGAAGACTAGTCAGCTACTGCCTACCCTTGTGTCAAGGATCCCCACACCCACGGCAGTATAATAAAATACTGGATACACCTACATGTAACTTCTGTACCGATAACATACCTATATCTTCTTGTTACAGTCTTACATTAACATTCTACAAATAAACAACTGTTCAAGACAAAGTCCAATATTTTGTCACCTTTTTCTGGACCAGCATGTGAAGTTCTGTCCACTGTAGGTCCAGTTTTTCCCTCAGGTCTTCAGTCTGCTCCTTCTGGTGCTGACGTTCGTGCTGGTGGGGAGATGGACAATGTTAGAATCAACAGTCTTACTGCAAAAAGTACTAAAACTAGAATTACATGTATGTATCTTCAGGTAGAATCATACATGTACCTTGTGATTCTTACTAAAAGTATCATGATATAAAATGATGAAAACTGGCTTATTACAACACAGCTGACCTTCCTTCATAACAACTCGTTGTCTCTTTCAACCACTACATTTGTATCTAAATAATGATAAAAATCAGTACCTTTCTCTGCTTAGACTGAGCGATGATTTCTTCTATCATCTCCTGCCTTGACTTTGGCTTTGGAGGGGAGAAACGATGCACAGTATCACTGGTCAGCATGAACAATTGTAATGCTAGTAAATCAGTGAAAAATAATCTACAAAAAAGATCTGACCTGTGTCACTGTTTGAAATTTGTACTCTGTACAACACACCTTTTCCTCCCCATTGTCATTGGATGTCTTCTTGGTCAGAAACCCTCCAAAGTGAGCCTCCTTTACATATTCACCTGTAAGGGAACATTTGTCACTAAACTGATCTCAGAAAGTCTTAAAGTCTTTGGCTCTTGAACTTTCAGACAATCAGAGCTTGCATTCAAGAGGTCAGAAGACATTGCCGGTAGAAGTGTTACTGTAGGTAAGGGCCAACAAAACTTTTCTAAAATTACATGTACTACTAATAAAGTACATTGTATCTCTAGTCTCCTATCTGTTGCAGTGAACTAAAAATACAAAAATACAAACTTACTCTTGGAATAAAATACACATTAAAAAAATTAACGGCAAAATTAAAAAAATAAAATAAAAAACACAGTACATGCGATACCAAGTTAACAGTTACTGAAGAAACTGGATTGATGTTGGTACCTGAGAGTTTGCCGGTGGCGTCATCCTCCGAGTCACTGTCTGGTTCTTCAAACTTCTCAATCTGAGACAGGGACTGTCCGAAGTGAGTCAACTCTTCTTCTTCATTCAGGCTGAAGGCACTGGCCTTCTCATGGTGAGTCTACAGAGGTCAGAAAGAGTTCATGGGGGTTATAGTATGTATTATGGATTCCGTTTGTTTTCCCTTGCTGGTCTATATTGTTTTGCACATAATTCGTTCTTTCTATGTCTGAACATTTCATTGTCTCAATGTTTTTGGTAATTTGGCTGGCACTTATAATTTCCTGCATCCATAAACTAATAACTTTCTGCAACATTTCATTCATTACATTATTTTTTTAGAGTAATACCAGTATAGTGCCATGTTGTTAGGTAATCAGTCTCAATGACTAAAATAACTGTCTAACTGTCCTAAGAAAATGTTATCAAGAAATAGACCAATTATTTCAGGTGATTTTCAAAGGTTATTAGATGTCCATGTAATTTGGACCGCTATGTTACATGTATTGTACCTTCCTCTCCATGGCAAACCTCTGCAGCATCTTGTCTTCCAGGGTCATCTCAGGGTCGTTCTCGCCCAGACGCCGGTCCACAAACTGGTTCCGCTTGTCTCGCTGCTGGTACTCTTGCAGGAGGGTGGCTTTCCTCTGAAAATGTATCGAACAATGTAAAACTCGAAAGAGATGACAATCATTGTAAGGGTTGTTGACTCAGAATCTGAATGTTCTGGTTTCGAAACCCTCGCAGGTCCCACAGTTCTGTCCTTGGGGAAGGCATTTTACACCTATTTCCTCCCTCAACTCAGGTGAAACTGAGTACCTAGCTGCAGTTAGGGACGTCCTCTCAGATGGAATGTAAAGCTGAAAAGAGTAGGGGTCCTTCCCGGTGTCAGTGGATTAAACCTTACCGTCTGGTCTTACGCAGCTTGTACTTACTGTACAAAACTGTTGTGTTATGCCTTTGGTGGTTATGGGAAACGAAGAAACAAAGAAAATCAAGTTACAGATAATAGAACTAGAAATATCAGTGACATCATAAGACAGAAAGTGATCTCTGGATTTACCTTTTTGATGGCCTTTGACCTGGACACGCCCGGCATGCCCTTGTCAAATCTGCGTAGCTTCTTCCCCAGGACGTTGTGCTTTTGTCTGTTGATCCGCACTTCAAAGGGGTTGGACTTAACATCGGTCTGGAAGTCATGTAGAAAAGCCCAAATGATTAGGAGGTAAAGAGTTTCTTTTAAAGGGAAGAGAACAAGCATTTTGTGAGAGTGCTGTTTTTGATCATGCATGCACACCGTGAGCTTGAAAGCCAACCTCTCCCAAAAATTGCGTGTACCCAACACCTGTAATCTTCAGATATAACGGAGGGGTCCCTAACTTCGAACGTAATTTTTTGGGGTTGACATGAGACTGCACCAGCGCCGGTTGTCAGGAAAGGGGTTTGATTTGACGGGTGACAATGAGGTATGTCGGTGTTTGTGGAATGTCCGTGAAGAGGATGACTTTACATCGTCCACAAAGTTAAGGACCCCTCCGTTAATTTAACATGTTGGCACTGAAGTATTCCATAGATATAATGTACATCACTTTTTTTTCTTCCTTTCTCAGTCCTTTGACTTCCAAAGATACCCAACCTTATTGTAATAAAAGGTGTCCTCAAATTTCTTACCTGTGCTTTCTTCTTATTCTTCCGCACAAAGTCAGCTTTAGACGAGTACTTGTGCTTCATCTTGGAGGAGCTTCTTGCCTTGGGACAAGTTCTGAGACATAGATATGACTATGACAAATTGTGCATGGTCCTTTATAATT
Source organism: Branchiostoma floridae x Branchiostoma japonicum (assembly GCA_013266295.2). NCBI lineage: Eukaryota > Metazoa > Chordata > Leptocardii > Amphioxiformes > Branchiostomatidae > Branchiostoma > Branchiostoma floridae x Branchiostoma japonicum. Next base: position 20,420,056 of record CM023824.1, on the reverse strand, counting down.
TTACTGCAAGTTTTAGTGGCAGTACGTTAGAATGCACAGACGTTCGTACACTATTTTCACAATCATAAATTCTGATGATCACAACCTCGGACTGAGTCGAGCAGTTCAAATTATAAGCCATGGTTCGTATCTTTTGTTTTTGTAGATTTTATTTAAACCCCCCTCCCTCCCTCCCACAACCAAACACATGTTGGCAGATCGAGCTTCATGTGCGGCATTTCTACGCATCTACCGTTCATTGATTGCCCTTTAACTACAATAGGCAACTAAAAAAGCTTAAACAGTAACTTACAGAAGCCTTGATGATCACAAAATCTGTCCAAGACCCTTATTTTTGTGGAAAAACTGCCTCAAACACCAGACGGCGTGTTCTCACATGCGATCGGTCGCCATCTTGGGGTCACGTTGCGGGTCAAGAACTGCTCGGTGGCGCCACCTAGCGAGACATGCACAAAGCTCATGTTGATAGGCGAGCACAGGTGGCAGACTTGTGGATGGACCTGTCAGGGTTTTGTTATATACCGCGTCAGCTACGTTGGATTTTAAGAAAATCAGGGATATACGCTTTTCACATTTCTTTTCATTGAAAGGACCTGAAGCTGTACATGCTTTGGAACCATCCAGTAACGTTGTAGGTTTTAACGTCTGTGACGTCGTTGTTCTATCTCCAACATGGTTATGGTTATGTTTAGAACAACACTGGACATGACCGTCACGAAAGGACGCTCAGACGTCAGCGGCCATGTGTGATATATTACTGAAGCTGGCGAGTTGTTGGTGCCTGGCCAAGGACGGGAAAGTGTCACCAGAAGACTCGCATGAGAAGGCAGTGGAAAATGTAAAGGGAATTTCTGTAAACGCCGCGGAAGACCGAGAGGGCATTTCTGTAAATGTCGTACAGCATGAGGAGACTCTACAGAGAGAGAACAAAGGTATCAAACCGTTAGTGGTAATGTCAGCCCTGCTTCCCTTCCTCATGCATCTTCTTCCTAGCTTTCAAACTTTGTAAAATTTTAAGACTTATGACTTCCATATAATTATACACAAACACACAAACACGCACACACTCACACACACACACACACACACACACACACACACACACACACACACACACACACACACACACACACACACACACACACACACACACACACACACATACACACACACACACACACACACACACACACAAACCTTGATCACCTAATCTCTGCTTCAGGTTCAGAACGGGTACCAGTGACAAAGTGTCCATCTGCCCCGATGTCCCAGCCGAGGCCCAGCAAGTCGTCATCCGACGTTTTAGTTCAGCTGCGAGAAGAGGGCGTGTTGCCTCTGAACTGTCAGGGGGAGTCCGTAGCCTTCGAGGTTCCGGCCGAGAAGCCCAAATCACCGTCAAGGCGTCAGCCGCGTCGCCCGATAAAGCTGTGCAAGTTGGAAGAGAGGATGGAGGAAAGGCGGAGGCAGTTCAAGAAGAAGTCGGCAGGGTCAGGGACTGAACTGAGGAGACAGCTCAGCAACGCAGACTACAGGAGACGGGTGAGAAAACGTTCGAATTCTTTCTTAAACTTGACAGATTTTCGATGCAACTATTCCTGGAATCCAAACATTTCCAGGTATAAGCGTACACGCGTACGTCTGGTCCTTAATTTGCGCAGGAGATTCTGGCTGAAAGGTCCCGCAAGCTTGCCAACCAGTCGGAGAAGAAGGCAGCCAAAGTTACAGGGAAGAAGTCGTCTGGAGGGACAGCCTTCGTCCTGACGTCTGTGAGCGACTCTGACGTCATCGCTACCCGCGAGAGCCGGGAGATGAAGGCCCTGGAGAGGCGGCTGGCCCTGAGGAGGGCCCGGGTGGCCAAGAGGGCGTCCTGGGACGACCAACGGAAGCGCCAGGCAGACGCGGCGGAACGACGCCAGGTGAGACATATAGGGTACGACACGGTGTTCTCCGTATCCCGAGGGCTGGAGCCGAGGGTGATGCAGATTTACACCGTGTTGTATTTTATTTATGTCACCCCCACCCGACTGAAACACACATTTCAATGCGAAATGTGCCACAACTTGAGAAAATTTGGTGTCCCTAAACAAAAAATTGTCACGAACTTCCGTATTACATGTAGAAGCAAAACATATGCCTGTTTTGCATCTATCTAACACTATAAGGCCATAGCAAGTAATTTTTATGGATGACATCCGCGCGCGCATTGATTTTCGCCCGATTTCGGAAAAAAAAACAAGAAATTTTGATGCCAACCGACTGTGGTCAACATGCCAAAAATATGTCATAAACGGCCATTGACAAGGCAAGGCTCTGATTTACTGTTTAGTATTTCATTTTTACTTTGATACAGTGTTATAAGTGATGTTGCCAATGAATCAAAACCATTTGTACAAAGATTGAAAGCTTTTATTTAGTAATTTATTTTTTAAAAGTTGTTTCAGAGACAAATTGATGTTGGCACAAGCGCTTTTCTACAATTGTTCTTGTTAATTGAGAGTTATACACATGTAAAAGGACAGGTAATACTGTTAGATATAGGAATAAAAGACCTGTCGGTTGTGATATCATGTTTTGTCGCCACAATTCTTGTTTAACAAGGTTTACGATCTCAAAATTTAAAAATGTAGGAATCTTGTTTTTTTGGCCTGCCTTGTTTTTTTTTCGCCCTCTCGCATTAGATTTGGAGTCTGGGGAGGATGTCATCCATAAAATTTACTTGCTGCAGCTGTGGCCTAAAGTAGGAAGTATCGTTTTTCTTATAGATAGCTGAACATACGAGTGTCTGTTGTGTCTGAAAGAATATTACATCGTCATTTTAATTGTTTGAGTCGTTCGTCTGAATCCTCGCCCCACCCCCAGGTTCAGGTGGAGGCTACCGTAGCCAAGGCCAAGAAGTTGGCGGCCGGACCCAGCGTCAGCCCCGTGTCGGAGGACGAGCCAGCGGACTTCTTCCTGGACCAAGAACCCCTGGAGACGTACGAGCCAGACGACTCCGACCTCCCTGAGTATGTCTTCTAGGAGACGGTTGTCAATAAAGCTTCAGACAACATATCTTTGTGATTTTTGTGAGTCTGAAAGTGCATGCTTGACCAGCCAAAATGGTTTAGTTTTATCATCATCTTTTGTGCCTCAAACGTACCTGATGACGTAACATACAGGCAGATACCAACAAGACATATCAACAACACAATAGTGACCACAATAATCTCTTAGCGACAACAGTCTACAATATATTTCAGTCCTATGTAAACACATGTATACCACTCACTTCTAGTTATAAAGTTTCATTTTAATATGTGATCATATGCGTACATAAGTATGTCAGTCAGTACTGTCAGCACGCCTGCTTGTCAGTCTGACTTTATTTCATTATCACCAAAAGCCTACAATGAAAAAGGATCAACGCAAAACATATGTAGCTAAGTCAGCAGCATGGAATAAATGTATCGCTTTGTGACATGTACAGATATTCGCATAAAAGAAACTATTCCCATTACAAAATACAAGATTACAGCAGCAGTGGCTATGTCACGCAAATCTTAAAGATTGCTTGACTTGATGAAATATTCTGATCCAATATCTAGTGATGTAACTTTTGAGACAAGTCCGGTGTATGCCCACTCGGTCTGGTGATTTCTCTGTCCACACCTCTGTGCATTTCTTGCCATTTTCGTCGCTTTGAAGTAAGTCGCCCTTTTGGCCGTTTCCAACTTCCTGCAATTCCAATAGACAAAGTGATTGCTGTTGCTATAGCTGGGTGTTAGGATATTTGGAACATCACATGACTTCCAGAAGAACAGCTCACTGTACTAGTGGTTGATTTACAAATAAGTGTTGTTGTCTACATTACAAGCACAGCTCACATTAGAGACTATATAAGAATGTGTTTTGAAAAAAGGGGTAAACGTAATCTATTTCTTACCTCTATGGACCCTCATGATGTCTCATATCGACACTGCTGTGGGCCTCCGTGTTGTTCTCGAGCACAGCAATCGTCTGCCTCTCTCCAATTCTTTTATTGAGCTGTTCGAAGACCAGGTCGTTGATAGACTTTATGGTTGACTTCTTGCCGAGCAGGGAAATCCTAGGAACGTCCACGCGAAACTTGTTCTTGAAGATATTTTGCGCGGTGAGTGCCAGGAGGGAGTCCATGCCCATGTCGACGACAGAACTGTGCACGATGTGCCTAGCTTCGTCCTCAGCGTTCAGGAGTTTGACAAGCACGTCCCGAGTCAACGCGCCAATCGCCTTCCGTCTGTCCTGTTCGTCCATCTGTCCTAGCCTGTCAAGATCTACAGGTGTGGTCAACGTTACGTCATCTGGAGTACCCTCATCAGTGTCACCAAGAAGCTTTCGCACCCTTTGAAAGTCCGGAAACCCTTTCAGCATGGACACAAACCGGTACCGGTCCAGATCAACAACTATCAGCTGGACGGGATTGAGAACCAGACAAGCTTCCAAACACTCTGAAATTTTGTCTTTCTGCAAAGCTCGGATTCCCTTTCGCTCCAAGGCTTTAGCTAGCATTTTGTCTCTCTCTACAATCCCCAGCTGCAAGGCACCCCAGTTGATACTCTGACCGGCCATTTTCATCTGACGACGAAGGCAGGCGAAGCCGTCTAGGAAAGCGTTAGCCGCCCCGTAGCTTGTCTGCCCACCGTTTCCAAACACCGAGGACATGGATGTGTAGCACACGAAATAATCCAGGTTAAGGTGTCTTGTGGCAAGATGCAGGTTCCAGGTACCCGCCACTTTGGCATCTATTCCCTTTTTAAACTGAGCGTGACTCTGGTTAATCAGAATCCCGTCGCTGAAGGCGACAGCGCTGTGGAAAACGCCCTTCAGAGGAATGCCGGGAAGGTAGTCCCCGAGCTTGGCCAATACAGCAGTGACGCTGTTGTGCGATGTGACGTCAGCTGTGAGGCAGATGATTTTTGCTCCGTACTTTTCTCCAACGCTCCTCAGTTCCGCCACTGTGTCCGCCTTGGGCTGACTGCCCGACATGGTCACGATGTTCCCCGCTCCCCGTTCAGCAAGGAACTTCACGGTGAAGAAGCCCAGGCCGGTCGGACCACCGACGATGACGTAGGAAGCGTCACGCCTGAAGAGTGCGTTTCTCCTGCAGATGACGGGCGTACCCTGTAAGTTATCATCACACTGTGTACCGAAACCGACCACAGTGATCTCTGTCCTACTCGTTGTTGCCACAACATGACGATCGACTGTGTGAGGGGACGAGGACAGGGGGATCTCTGTAAAGGGAAGATCAATGTGTATCTTCTTTTGAGAAAGCGTCGATAGCCATTTAAACACATTCGGCATGATTATGTTTAAGTTGGTCTCGTGGAACACCGTGCTTGTGTCGACGTCCAAAACTCTTACATCTGGCCTGATTCTGACGACAGCACTGGTTTGTTGGCTCTGATTTGAAGTGTGACAACACAGGTAGACAACTTTTCCATTCTTAGCCATCACATCTGCAAGCTGGGCTCTAAGAGGTGTCTGTAGTCCTCCGAACACAACAACTATGTCCCTCGTGACACTTGGCAGACTGTTCGCGTTGTGTGCTATGTAGCAGGTGGCTTTTAGACTAAGCGCTACGGCTTCAATGACTTTTGTCGCGACTGATGGCGTGCCAGTAGTTTCTTCTATCAACGAAACATGTTGTTTGGGCTTGATGTTCAGCAGGTGTACCAGGATTTCCCAGGCTAGAACAAAATACGACAAGCAGGGGTGGTTCTGCAAGAGTGGGAGATCGGACAGCTTGTGGGCGACTGACACGGGAAGGGAGACGACAGATGAAGCTACCGCAGGGTAGACGCCGACCACGCGGTCACCGACACGAAGCTTGCACTTTGGGGGTACCTGCACTACGGTTCCTACAAAATCCAAGCTGAGGAGGTCCCACCCATGATCGGCGTCAGATGGCCAATGTACCACATGCCCGTTTTGTGTTTCACCAGTAACTGCATACATGTTTTCTGGCTGAATGTGGCACCTGTGTACGTTGATGCTGACATGCCCAGCTCGTGGTTCTACACGCTTGTTGTTGTATACTGCATGGATGTTCACGGGTTTCGTGGGATCTGCGGTCTGAATCTTCAGCCTACATCCCTCCTCAGCGTTGTTTATCCGATACAGAGCAGACTCGCTGCTCAGTGGGGACGGCACAATCTGTAGGAAATACTTCGCGCTTTCGACGCACATGATTTCGGTGAAGCTTTCCAACTCGTGTGCAACGAGCTCGTGAAGAAGCGTGTATATCTCGAAGTTGTCGCCCGAGGACAAGTCGACAAGCTGCAGTGACGGGTAAGCCCCCTCCCTGATGGCACAACGGATCAAACCCCACAGAGGCGCTCCAACGAGGTCGAGCAGACCATGCCAGGCGCTGTCGACGTCACTGTCCAACGACTCTTGCCACATGCAAAACTGGACATTGCGCGTGACGACTTTAACGGGTATCGTGCTGCTGTTTGTGACTAGCATCTTCACCACCTGTCGAAGGCTTGCACACGCTAACTCTACGCGGGCACCCAGGGCTTCCGTGTCCGAGGTTTCTGGATTCAGTTGAGACATGCCGCAGCAGTGCAGTACAAAGTCAAAGTCCAGGTCCACATCCATTTCTTGCAACAGCTTTGGCAACGCGCGCTCGTCGTTTTGGTAGTCTGTCGTCTTGAAGTCCTCCATGGTTATGAAGACAGAATCAGGGCTGATGAAAGGCTGCAATTGGTTGGAAATCCCACAGTCGTCCTGTAGTACCAGACACCTCAGCTGACAGAATTCATCGACGAGCTGTGGGCCAACCTCCCCTCCCCACTGGGAATGAGCGGCCGTCCATGCTGTGGTGTAGACTAGGTCTTCAAAATTACCTGGGTTGCCGTCCGTCCGAATCCTAATCGTCAGACCCCTCAGTTCGAGGATGACCTGTCCGTCCATCCCCACTAGAACGCCGTTCGATCGAATCCTCCCTGGCACAGCCCGAGCCTGCTTCACGTACGCCCACATGTGTTCTTCGACAGGTTTGACAACAACAAGACTTTCGATGGCGACGGGAAGAAAGTTCAGACGCCGACCGTTTGTTTGACGTAGGATATCGAGCGCGAGCAGGAAATTTATCTGTATCAGGCAGTCGAGAATAGCAGGGTGTATGCTGTAATTGTGCATCTCTGCTGCTACGGTATCGTGGAGAACAATGCGGGCCATGGCTTCCTTGTCATGCGTCCCCTCTCCGTATCGACATTCCGTCAGTCTGCGCAGTATAGGACCGTGTTGCAAGCCAGTTGTTTGTATTGCTTCATACAGATCATCGCTAGATAAAGTGTTATGGCAGCGGTATCGCACATCTTCTATGTCAAGCCTGTTTATGGTGGGTTGCTGCCGGTTTCCATAGGTGACAGTGCCCGTGGCGTGTAGAGCTTGGTCCGTGCGCTGTTCAAAATGAATCTTCCTGGCATCTTCGTCGTGACTGACGGTGACTGTAACGACGGATGTGCCCTCCTGGCCTCTCATGGTAACTGGCTCCAGAAACGTCACGCTTGTCCTGCAGTTAGAGACCGGTTGTCGCGGGGACATCACGTCCATGCACGCAGCGATCCCAAGGTCACAGTACTGAGCACTAGGAACGACAACCCTGTCGTCCAGGACATGGTCGTACAGATATGGCATCTTCTGCCTGCTTATAAGGCATTCGTACTTCGGTGGATTTGTAGAAGCCTGGTTGAGTAAATGGTGTGTGGAGCCACCTAAAACTCCAAGACCATGTCGTTGGGCAAGAGTCCTATCGGTCTCCCACCAGAACAGCTTCCGAGAGAACTGATACCGCGGCACCTGGTATGGAGTGTACTTTTGTCCCTGAAACAAGGCCTCCCATCTTGGTTCTAAACCGGCCTGGTACAGATCACAGAGACCTTGCAACATCGTCGGGTGTTCTTGTTCCGGCTTGACGGACGCGACGTAGGTTAGCGTCATGTCCGATGCGATTTGCTCGATGAAGCTTCTATTGGGCGCTTTCGGTCCAATTCCGACAACGACGTTGTGTTTCTCCGGACGTAGGGCTGCTGACATCGCGCTTCTGAATAGCACGCGCTGCCTCACGTGTCTGCCCCAGTAGTCTCCACTAACAAAGTCCGTGAGAGAAGCTCTCTGTCCCGTCACGGTGGAATACAGCTCAACGGTCGGCGGTTGTCCTGTCAGGTCGGCCAACGATTTCTGCAACTCTTCGCGGATGGGCTCCATGTTGTGGCTGTGGTAAGCAAAGTTAACTCCCTGGACCTCTGTCAAAAACAGCTGCCCAGCAATATTGTCTTCATTCATCGACTTCAACCGCTCATGTATGTTGTTTATAGCGTCCCTGCTACCTGACAGCACACAGTACGTGGCACTGTTCTCGGCAGCCACGCTCAGCTCTCCCGGCAAATCTCTGCACAGCTCCTCCACCTCCTCCATTGGGAGGTTACCGACGACGAGCATCTTCCCAGCCGGGGTTTCATTCTGTAGCCGTCCGCGGTGATAGATGACACGCACGGCGTCTGAGAGCGACAGGGCTCCCGAACAATGTGCCGCGGCTACTTCTCCCACCGACTGCCCCAGAATGGCGTCCGGTGTGACGCCCCACGACTGCCACAGCGCAAATTGCGCCACCTGTGTGGCAAATATTAGAGCCTGTGCTACAACCGGTACATCAAAATCTTCTCTCGCCGACAACTTATTGAGCAAGGACCAGTTCACGTACTGACTAAAAAGGGAATCTATTTCCTTTAGCTTTTTTCTGAAGACCGACTCTTTGTCCATCAGGTCCAGACAAACACCTTCCCACAAAGTGCCTTGTACACCAAACACAAATACGACATGCTTGTCAGTTCCAAAGTCACCACTGGCTAGTGATGTTCGTCTGTCAGTCTTGGTAGATTGTATCTCATCAATGTTGTTTAGTGCCTTTGTCAAGGACCGTTCTATCTCCTCAACAGAGCTACCTGATACTGCTAGTCGGTAGTTGTGGTGGGTTCTTCTCATTGTTGATGTGTAGGCAAGCCTTTGTACTGATATTCCTGGGTTGAGTCGCAAGTAGCCGATAAGATCCTCCGCTGCTAATCTCAGAGATTGCCTCGTCTTTGCCGATAAGGCCACAATAGTGCCCTTTGTTTCTTCTTCCTCAGTTTCTTCTTCCTCAGATTCACTGTCGCTCCTTGGGACCTGCTCTAAGACGGCATGGGCGTTTGAACCGCTCAGTCCAAAGGAGTTCACACAGGCTAGCCTTCTGTCCTTCCCTTGCAGTGGCCAGTCCAGTACCTCCGTCGGCACGGACAGACGCAGGTTGTCAAAATCAATATTTGGGTTCGGTTTGTCGAAGTGCAAGGTCGGCACGACTTTCTCATGCTTCATCATAAGGAGAACTTTGATGATTCCCGCCATGGCCGCTGCTGACTCCAGATGCCCAATGTTGCTTTTCACTGAACCTAAGAACACTGGAGGATCGCCGGGTCTTCTGGCCTTGCCTATGGTGTTGCCAAGGCTGTTAGCTTCCACTTTGTCCCCGTCTGGAGTGCCAGTCCCGTGAGCTTCGACGTAGTCGATGTCTTGAGGGTCGATTTTGTAGTGTTCGTAAACGTGGCGGAGTAATTCCTCCTGCTGGGTTTGTGATGGGGCTGTGATGGGGATGGCGGTGCGGCCATCTTGGTTCACTCCCGTTCGGATGACGGCCCAGATGTGGTCTTTGTGTTCTAACGCCTGGATGAAGCAATGATACATGGATATGGATTAGATATACATTCCTTTGCCAATGACGTAGTCCAAATGTCACCCTTCAAGCATCTCTGAATTTTGATCGCGGATCTCTGCCATTTTCAGTAAAACGTTGACCAGAGATATACGCAATAGTAATGACTGAGTACAACTCACCCTGTGTAGCTTTTTCAGCACGACGACCCCACAGCCCTCCCCCCGGGCGCATCCGTCAGCTGCAGCCGAGAAGGGCTTACATCGTCCATCGGGAGGGACCATGCCTGCCTGGCACAGCGACTCGATATTCGGCCGACGAATGAAACTAACACCCCCACAGATGGCCATGAAACAGTCACCTAAGATTCAGTTAACACCATTAGTTCTTTAAGATGGCACTAAATGCAGCATGCAAGTGACACCAAAATTGATTTGTGTCGACAATATAAAACAGTACAGGAACTGGTTTCAGACAGAAAATTGGGCTTTTTCGTTAGCACTCCATCAGAGAAAAGAGTAAGGAGCAACCCTGGAGGTCTAGTTTTGACACAAGTTATGAATCTTCAACAGATGCCAGAAGGGCACAAAAGGTCGATGGTTTTACTCTTAACATCTGCCAGCCTAGATACACGACTTCTATCGTCACCTGCCCTGATGGCCTGACAGCCGAGATGCACCGCGTACAGTCCCGATGAGCAGGAGGTGTCCACGGTGAGGGCTGGGCCGGTCAGGTTGAAGGTATAGGACACCCGGGCCGCCAGGAGAGACGTGGTGGTTCCCGGGACGGAGTGGCCCGTCACCTGGGTCGGGTCTACGTCATCTTCTGATAGGTGGCCGCAAGGTGTCGCTCCTGTACATGTCCGCAATAAATGAGTACTATAACATGGCATCGATCCCTAAGCCCCGCACACTTCCGTCAAAGCGTAGAAATTCAAAACAAAAACATTAAAAAAATGCAAATATTTGACATGCAGCTGCTCTCTCATTGGTCGAACCGATAAGTGTCATTCTCTGATTGGTCGAAGCAAGGACTGAATTGAGGTCTCTGCTGTAACCTCCTTGGTCGAAGTGTTAATTGTGTTGTACAGTCAGGACCGGGCTATTCTTGTCTACTAGTTTTTCGGTGTTCAAGTTTGACTGCTTCATCTGTAACATGTCAAAGACGCATATATTCCCATGAACCAGGTGAGCAGTAATATGTTGAAGGTACAATATCAAATACTACTGACTGACCAACAAAGACCCCGGTGTCGCTGCCGTCCAGTTCGTCCATCGTGATGCCGGCATTTTCAAACGCCTTGTACGAACACTCCAGCATCAGTCGCTGCTGGGGGTCCATCCGGGATACCTCCTGCTCCGTCAGTCCGAACAGGCTGGGGTCGAACTGCTCGTACCTGCCATATATGCATGTTTACCGTGTACGTTTGCAAATCATAAGTTATCGAAAGCCTAGCAAGACTTTCCTTAGCCTCCACCAGGCTCCAAAAGCGACTGGAAAAAATAAACTCCTTTAGCGGACCAACTCCCCTGGCACGTTATCTGTCTATTTGGCCAATTTCTATTCTTCCCAACCGCTTCTGAAGCCTGGTGGAGGCTAAGGAAAGTCTTGCTATGTAGGTTGTGAGCGTAGTTAGAAATTAAATATTGCACAGGCAGTACTAGTACACGCTATCATCACTTTATCTTTTTATCATTGCATGTAATTTTGCATGTAACATTTATAGTATGAGAACGGCTATATAATACTTTCATTGTGTTGATCTTGATGCACAGTTTTCCTCTCCGTCTGTTGCCTTTTTAGAATGATCGTCAAACTGTTTCCCATGGGAGATCTCATGCCTGAATACACGTTTTATACTTCTTTACTGCATGCATTGCCCATGCAGTGTTTGGTATACTGATAGTCAGAATACTGATACCCTTCCACAAACCCCGCCCCTCCCACGAAGCTATTTCCTGGCGTGTTCTCGTCAGTACCGTCCACTGAGGCCTCGTGGATTCTGCGGTCTGGTGGGATCTCCTGAACAATACACGCCAAAAGTGTGTTTTTTTATTTATTTATTTTTATTCCAATATTTCATGACAAGACAAGGTAACAGCAAACTCAAGTTTTTTCAACTTATTTTATGCCGACACCAACGCAATATAGGACAAATACAAGACAGGACAATACTCATTTCCACCTGAGTAGAGTGAGGAAAGTCGTGTAAAGTGCCTTTTCCAAGGGCACAAAATCGGTGGCATGGCAGGACTCGAAACCGGGACCTCTTGGTTCTGAGTCGAGCGCTCTGCCGTTGCGCCACACGACCCCACTAAAAGTGTGTTTCGTCATGACAAGAAACATTGAAGGCAGGTATGGGGGGGGGGGGGAGATCTGTCTTTGATAAGGTAGGGACAGCTTTTCATTCAAGATAGCTTAGAGCTCCCAACATGCATCTTTCTTTTCATCTTAATTTTATGCTTCCACCATTTCTCCAGTCTTCGCTTCACAGGGCGTTCCGAACGAAGGGCAATGGGCCTGTAAATAATTTCGACACACGCCATTAAACAGCATGTGGTGCAGGTAACCTCGGCCGATATTAAACAAACTCGTCGATAACGTTGAGAAAGATATCTTCATTTGAGATTTAAAGAAAGCCTTGCTGGTGATATCGCCACAGGAAACTCTCGTTGGAGCATATCTAAACTTTCAGCTAGCCTTATTGAGGAATCAGTGATTGTGAACTGTCGTATCCACACACTGTGTTACTGTACTGTAATCGTTGTGCACATGCGTAGTACCCCGTTGTGTTACCATGCCTCGATCAGTGGCACGACTCAATGACAATACCTCCAACAATAGTAAACCCCCGCCCTTTTAGGTAACTACAAAAGCCCTCTGCATTATCCTGTATATACCAACTAACTGTAAGTAATTATCCTATACAGGCTCGTGCAACATGCAGTTTAGGGCCTGGTCACACTGAAGTCGTACAGTCGTCGTTTGATTGCAAACTGAGAGCATTCTTAGGATAGTCGTGCACGTGTTGTACGATTCAGCTGTCTTGCTACCTGAACGATTGTTTTAGATCATTTTCGGCTGTCAGTGCTTTAGCCACAGCCTACTTGGATGACATCAAAATCGTACGACGACCTACGACGAATATGACTGTGCCGTTACGCGTTCACACTATCAGTCAGGGAAAAAGACGAGGTTACAGAAGAGAGAACACCTGTACACAATCCTCTCCGTTCACGAGGACTCTCCAGAAGTCCTCCGGTCCGTCGGCGCGGGGAAACCGGCACCACAGCCCGACTATCGCTATCTGTTCCTCCTCAGGACTAGCCATGACAGCTGTCCTAACTGTGAAACAAAACAAAACAAAACAAGGCAAAATACTGTATATTATTCAACAACATTGTAGTGAATATATGACTGTATATGTTTTATAGGGAATCCGTAGATAAATGCCATGCTTCTCATGGTGTATCGTAAAATGTATCATGGCCGTTAGAACGGTAATTTTAGGAGGGCGTCAACCTTCTACATTTTATATTAAGATACGTTAAAGGGCTGTTTTAATCTTAAGAATTCACAGAATCCTAAGGTCTCCTGACCTTTGATAATGACTTGCACTGTTCTTTTATCTTTCACATTTTGTGTTGCTCGGTGCATATCAACGAAGGGCCTTGAAAGTTTCAGGGTGACTATTAAACTCGCCGGTTTGCTTTGGCAACCCGTCTACATTCTTGACATATTGACCTGACCCCTGACCCCTAATACTGCATAGAACATCCGGGTAAGGCGTAATGAAAATTTGGTCCCACAAATTCCTTTCTAGCACAACAGAACAAATGCTTATTCCATTCTACGGTAGCCATAGTATGATAATTGAAATAAATAAATAAATTAAAAGCTCTCATGTATTTCACCACCACCTCCTACTTGTGCTATCTTCCACTGAGGCTATCTTCACATATCAATATCAGCTGCAGGAATACAGATATTACAAAATATGACTCCTACTTATAACGTCAGTCTCAGGGTTGCAAACACGGTTGATAAGAATATATTACCAACAGACGTATCAAAGGTATGGGCGAAAAATTTAAGACAATTTATCAAAGACAAATATTGTTACTTCTACGGTAAGCTCGACTGATACAAAACCATAGAAGCACTATGCTAACGTCGACGTATAAGCTTAAATATGTAAACAGTTTATCAGAAGCACATAGGTACACAATGTAGAAACAAACGGCTGCACTGACCTCTGAGTAATTACGGATAGTAGTCAGCTGTGTCAGTTGACAAGACAGGCGGTACTGTGTTCTCTAGCCATCATGCATTGCCCCTGGGCTAACTTCACATCCTGACGCCGCTGGTTATGTACAAAGTTAGGTTCACAGCTGCACTCCTGCGTTATGCTGATATAAAACATGCATGACTGCTTCCAATCGGGCACGCCTCACACTGATATGGTGACTCAATTTTAAACAAAAGCACACACGTCACTAGGTGTATATGACCCATCAAGGTCATCTTCCATTGAACAATAAAATAGACCGACGTCACTTTTGTGTGACATTTAATGGCTTTTAATGAGAGGAGAGGGTCAGTTTTGTAGTAACGTTACTGCACTTATACCTGACGAAATGTTCCCAATTACAGTAAAGTCACTTGTTTGAAAATAACAGTATCATGGGTGTCAAAACAACTGTTGCCCTTGCGACGACCTTTCAACTCAAACAGGGTGTTAACTACATATACTACATACGTTGTATGCCCCCCTCCCACAGGTGGTATATCACATGTTCAACGTGCACTGTCGAGCACATACATGCAATACCAGGTTACACAATTTATCCTTTCACTTCCTACTACACTAATGTATTCAAATAACAGTAACCACCAGACACACAAGCAAACAAACAAACAAACAGACAAACACACCGAAAACAAAATATCCGTTCACGGAGGTAACAAAAGAGACGTTTGCGTTTAGACGAAGGAAAATGATAACAACTTATGATATATTATATTGTCTCAGAGCTCGTATGATACATGTGCTATTCCATATGCTGTCATATGGGTCGCTGAACAAATACAATAGTGCCCTCCAGCCTACCCTGGCGGCCTTGTTATAGTCATGGGTTATTGCTCTCACAATTCAACTGTAAAGAAATGTTGAATCGCCCAATACAACATACATGCACTACAATACAACACGGCAAAACCGCCCATTAGAAAAATGGAATAAAAGAACATCTTCGCCTCAGATCAGCTAACATTACACGTCACCCAACTTCAACAATGGCGTCATCAAGTCATGCATGCCAAAACAGCATGTTTCATGAATTCAACTGGCTATCGGACTACTAAGTAATTGTCTGAGATGATTATAGATTATTAGCAATTGTGCACGGCATACTCTTCAGCACGATGACAATATGGCAATAATATGATGCACTGTTCAAGAATATTTGCCAACAGATGTTGCTGAATACAGTTTCATAATAAAGTTTCAAACTCCCTTGCCTTTTCTTCTCGTATCTTTGCCAAATCTTGTTCGAAGGAGTATCCGAACATATCAAAGTCCGCCTGGTAGATCTCTCGGAGAGGCAGTATGTCTTCTATCGGGATTTGGCCGTAGATGTCCCCGAAAACATTGTCAGCGTTAACGTCTCTTGGTCGTTGTTCCGGTAGGACGTCTTCATTCGCTGTCATGTTGTTCTTCTTGAGAAAAAGTCGAACATCTGAAGCGATCGTGTCCGTGTGGGCTATGAAGTCGTAGTCAATCTAAGGGGGAGATCTATGTTAGAACTCAAACTAACAAGGCAGAAGCGCTTAAGCATTACTTTTCTGGCTTTTCCTTAACTTAATGTTCGTGTGTAACAATTGAGAGTGGATGAGGGAATGAGTGAATGAGTGAGTGAGTGAGTGAGTAAGTGAGTGAGTGAGTGAGTGAGTGAGTGAGTGAGTGAGTGAGTGAGTGAGTGAGTGAGTGAGTGAGTGAGTGAGTGAGTGAGTGAGTGAGTACCTGACATGGTAGGCACAGTCTGTTGAATGATATCCAGTGCTCATCCTCTATTAGCTTCTTCGAAACGGCGAAGAGGAAATCTCTGAAAGGCACTGGTTTTCTGGCGTTGAATGTCCCTTCTTCTTTCACTTTACTTGACTGAAATACATAAAATATATTTAACTTTGCGAGAGGAACTAAAGAAGCCATATACATTAGTATATTACAATTATCTCATAATGGAGACAGGGGACGCCATAAACGTTAACATATTCTGCAACTTATGATCCACTGCTCACCGAGTCATGTGTCCTATCTGCATAATATATTTGACGCCACTCCTTGACAAAAACTGGGGCTTTTCTACTTTCTCATGATCACTGACATCACACCACAGTTCATGAATAAATTTTATCAGCCCCAGAGTCATACGTTGTTTCAGTGACAGGTTGTTCCACAATTCGCGGCCGTAGAATTTTGTTAATAATTCTGATGACCAGAATCCTGTAGCCTGATCGTAGTGTGATGTGGCGAAGAACTCAAATGGTTATCTACAAGAAAGGTTTGAGTATCGTGCTCTGTACTAAAATATAAGTATGTTTTGAAGACTGAGGAAATGTGTCGTACCTTGTCTGGTGGGTGGCGCTGTCGGTATCTTCTCAGATGATGATTTAAAAGACTGACCCACATAAAAACACTTTGTTTTGGCAAGTTAACGAATTTGTTGAGCCACGCAGACGCCAACCTAGGGCAGGTGTAACAATGGTTAGTGTTGTTGATTCTGGGTTCGAATCCCAAGAGTAGGTGCTTGAACGTTGTGCCCTTTGGAAAGGCTCCAACTTCATCAAAATTCCACCACCTCATAAATTCACCAAATGATGTAACGAATCATCGTCATTGATTATCCAAATAAGGTCCTCGTTTGCATAAATTATATCATATTCTCCACCCAACAACATGAGTCGTCCAAAGACAATCTTATCTTACCAAAGAATGCATTCTAGCATGTCCTCGTCAATTATGTAAATGAGATTTGTATGGGAAATTAACCTCACCTCTCCAACGGGTCGCGGACAACGATGATCTTCTTGTAGGTCGCGAGGCGCTGTCGTGCTTCTTTCTCGCTGTAGTCCTTTAAAGTTTTAAAAAATTGCCTGTTCAGGTGGATCCACTCTACCCAGTGCTCGTGAGCCGTGTAGTTATCCTGGTTCGCAAGCCATTCAGCTTCACTAACACTGATCAACCGTTCAGTTTTGTTGTGCTCTAGATTGTACAGTAACAGTTTCATGGTTGTGCAACCAGTTTTGGGGACATAGCAGTAGGCCGTTTTTATATTATCAAAAAACAATAGGTGGCTTTTAACTTGGGCTTGCGATGGATCCACCTGAAAAGAAAAACAAACAAAAAGAAAGTAGATTATGCTTCAACTCAGCTAGCCCTGACAAAACAAGAAAAGGCCACACTGGCTTAATTTTATAGATAGCATCCTCTGGAGACCCCAAAACTAATGCAAGATGGCAAAAAAAATCCAGCAAAAATGCTGCTGTGGATGATACATGACCGTGGAGCCTCGGCGGAGGTGTTTTTTTTTTTTTTTTTTTTTTAGAACAGGCGAAAATCAAAAGTTACGTGTGGGACCCCATGCTTCCCACAACAGCGACACCTAGCCGCAGTAGAGGTATAACAGTCGGTATTGCCCTAGGGACACCCCGAACCTTTGCAGCTCAATATCTCCAGGTTGTTGTAGGAAGAACGTTGTCAACCATTGTGACGTACCATTGAAGACGTCTTCTCACAGTATGTTTTAAACGTGGCGAGTCTGCGGGACTGTTCCTTCTCGGCTTCCGCTAAGCTATCCCAATTTTCTGGAGAGAAAAAAAATAGAAGTTACACATACTTCATGGCCAATCTTACCGTTAACATTCTCCATGGATTAGATTGTTGCAAGGAAATGCGTTAAGGTGGCACCAATTTACGTTCGTTGCTTCTCGTATTCAAAACTGGACATCAAGCAACTTCAAAATGCAGGTAAGCCCAGTTACGGGAATCTCCCCGATTCCCGTAACTCAGATTAGCGCAAAGAAGAGTCTGACAAGACAGTTTATACTTTGGTTCACACAGTATCAGGGAGTTAATGCAGTCAGACAAAAGGTTTTTTTTAATAGACAGTCTTGAAAAGGCTTTGATAACACCGTTTTTTTGTCGTGTGGCGGTCTTAGGGCAACATGATTTTAGAATGACCCGGAAACGGGCAAGAGTTAGATAAACACTATTATCGGTCTATGAGAATGGTATAAAAGGGTCATTCAAAGCAAATACACTTCATTTACCTTTTTCCACAGGCGATGTACCAGTTACTATTTCTTTCGGTGACTCCTTTAGTTCGACTCCATTGTAGCTGATGTACATGTAGGAGGCTCCAGTGCTCAGTATCAGAAAGGACAGAAACAGGAACTTTCGAGTTGGTCGGAAAAACCTCATCTTTACCATATATGTACGTTAGCAATGACTTTCACAACTAGGTCTATGACTTGGATAGCAGACAGTACGGTTCGTTACGCCACACCTTTTGTATCTTCTAATGGCGCTTCTGCGAGGTGCGTTTTGCGAGGTGCGATTTGCTCAAAATATTCAACTGTCGTGCCACTTGGATACCTGCAAATGTGAGAAGAACCCATTAGTAAGAAAGCAATGTCGCACTGTAAAGTATAAAGTAATCGATGCTAATGTTTTATACCCAAGTGATCATCAGTGGTAGTAGTAGTAGTAGTAGTAGTGGTGGTGGTGGTAGTGGCGGTAGTGAGGGCAGTAGTGCGCTCCTGCAGTTCCAGAACAAGCTGCTAGGGGCCCAAACTAATGCCACTTCCTCCCGAGCAAAAGCGTTATGTACCATCCCAAATTGGTGACCATGGCATGTCCAGATCACGAAATATCAAAACCGGAAGTTCCGTTTCATAACGTTACCATAACAAGCCACCAGGGGGGCAAATATCTAATCATTTGTAGGTCTTATCAAGACCTACCCACCTTCTAAGTTTTATGACAATCCATCCATCCATCCATCCATCCATCAATCCAGCTTCTTGAGTTATCTTGCTAATTCACATACATACATACATACATACATACATACATACATACATACATACATACATACATACATACCAAAATACCCACACATAAACGCTACCAAATACAATTTCTTGGCGAAGGCAATAATGAAGCGCTACTAAGCGGGTGATCATTGTGAAGCCCCAGCCGGTGTACGTACTATGATTTTTTTCCGCGACGATCGCGCCGTATATCGTAGATTTTAAAAGGAATGGGTGCAGTAGTTTTAATTTAAACCATTGTACATGTTACTGGTGTGTTACGCCGAAGGGCGGTTATACCGGCTATACAGATACAGACGTTTCGTCTCAAATCTTCGACGTACGGCCCGATCGTCGCGGAAAACGCCCCATCGTAGGCGCAATGTACGATATATGTGGAACTTAACGAGTTTTAAGATGATATACAATTAACGTGAGATAACAAATTTCGGGTACCTGCGATGTTAAAGATTTCCTAGTAGATTCTCTTGTCCCATATTTGAGCTGCTGTATTCCTCTAGTAGATCTGTTCAGTGTAGCAGTTGCTCTTGTCCGATACGTGCCACATCCTGGTATTGATTGGTTGACAGATTGTTATCTTGTCACTCCGCAAGACGCAAACAGTATAACCCTACCAAACACAGTCTGCTACTGTAATGCTGAGACTGTTGAATACAACAAAATAAGACAATTCCACCTGGATGAAAGCGATTTCCATATCAGCTGTAATGACAAACATACTTGAATATCTGATTACAAATGTCGACTATATTGAGCGACCTTTCCCTTTTTGCTCTTCATTGCCGACACGCTGGATGATAGCCCATTCGGGCAGGGCATTCACTTCTTACTACCAAACATCACACTTGGATTTAACACACGTGTTCCATGTATATAATATATACATACAGCATTTCATTTTTGCTGTATGCAAAAACATAGTAGTTTTGTTCGCTCAACGTTCGCCGCCCGAGAGGAAATGGGGTATTACGAAGAGTACATGTATCTAGTAAACATGTGTACATTACTCATTGAGGCTGACGACCGTTGCTTGCCAGCAGTTTTGTACCCTAAGGGCGCTGCTATGGAGTTCACGTCGTTCCTACGGACCGTCAGATATGATTCAGCACCTTCAGATTACCTTGTGGGGGATTTTGTGATGACTCGTGGGTTAAAGCAGAGGCTAATCTGTACACAGAGGAAAGAATCCCACTGCATTCATCACTACATGTTACAGTTGTTATTGCTTATATTGTTTATTCGCAAATAAAAGAAATAAATCATTTAATAACAACAATGAGAGAAAACATATGCAGGGAGCGCCAGACACCCCTTTGTCTAAGTATAATAACAATAACAGTTGTAATTATGGTTTTCTTGACGACTTTGTGTAGACAATCTCTCGTCCCAATTAATTTTACCAATACAGGTCGCCAAAGTTAAAAATCAGCTTCAACAATAAGTTATCGACAATAGTTACAAATTACATTTACCTGGAAACAGAGATAAACTTGCTAAATAATTAACTACAATTTATAACAACGTTGTACAAATAGAAGAAAGTGTTTCAGTCTTTGCATAAAATCATGGCGAGTAAATGATAACTGAAAATTAAGCAAAGGAATAACTTACTTAGAAAAACCTTTTCAAGATCAAGACAAAGCTTTCTAGACTGTCCCCGTGCCTTTTCTATCTTTGCCAATCCGTCTTCCAAAGAATCAAAGTACTCGTCGTAGATTTTGCAGATAGGCACATTACTAGTACTTCTATCGGGATTTGCTGAAAACAATTTCATAATTTGCGCGTCTTAGTTGTTGTATCTGCTATCTGTTAAACAATTCCAGAACCAAGAAAAAGCTTTGATTTAGACTACCCCTTTGCTTTTCCTTCTAGTATCTTTACCAAATCTTGTTCGAAGGAGTATCCGAACATATCAAAGTCCTCCTGGTAGATCTCTCGGAGAGGCAGTATGTCTTCTATCGGGACTTGGTTGTAGATATCCCCGAAAACATTGTCAGCGTTAGCGTGTGTCGGCCGCTGTTCCGGTAGGACGTCTTCATTCGCTGTCATGTTGTTCTTCTTGAGAAAAAGTCGAACATCTGAAGCGATCGTGTCCGTGTGGGCTATGAAGTCGTAGTCAATCTACGGGGGAAATCTATGTTAGAGGTCAAACACATAACGGTGCACACACCAATCCGTGGTAGTGCGCGGTAAAAAATTGACGAAAGGGTTTCGATGGTTCAGGTTTGAGTTCATATTTCTCATAATCTGCTGCGAAATGGTATTAACTAGTAAGATGGCTGAAAAGTATAAGAAGTGGTGTGTTTTGGGTGAAATTTGCTTTTGGATCCGAGGCTTACTTCCGGGTATCCCTCCGCCTTGAATGTGGTGCGGCGATTTGACCCAGATTTACGTTTCATGCGTTCTGTGGGTGCTCTTGCTATGCCTCGCGCGACGAGGTATTGCGAAAATCTCAGTGTTAGGATTTCCTTTATACTTTTCCTGCTTATACACAAAGGTTTTCTCTTTCCGACAATATCAGTCGTTTTGGTAGCTAAATTATGGGTGATGGGTTTAATTCCAAGTGAAAATGGCCAATTTTTCGCATGATTTTTCATAGGAAAATCCTTTTCCCCCCTAAAATTTATCAAAATTTAAAAGGTTAAAGAAAGTGAAATTCTGTTGTTATTGTAGCTAGAGATATATCCTTCATTTCCATACACAGTGTTTTTTCTTCAAAATTATTTCCTGAAAGAGACGGTCGCTAGACCTGAGGGTGTGCAGAATCGAATTGAGTCCCAAAATAAACTGGGGTGTGCCCCCATAAGGCATACTTTTTGGGCCTTTCCTTAACTTAATTGAATAAGTGCCTTGGTAGTTAGCGAGCGAGTGGGCGAGTGAGTGAGTGAGTGAGTGAGTGAGTGAGTGAGTGAGTGAGTGAGTGAGTGAGTGAGTGAGTGAGTGAGTGAGTGAGTGAGTGAGTGAATGAATGAGTGAGTAAGTGAGTGAGTGAGTGAGTGAGTGAGTGAGTGAGTGAGTGAGTGAGTGAGTGAGTGAGTGACTGACTGACTGACTGACTGACTGACTGACTGAGTGAGTGAGTGAAACAAAGTACCTGACATGGTAGGCACAGCCTGTTGAATGATATCCAGTGCTCATCCTCCATTAGCTTCTTCGAAACGGAGAAGAGGAAATCTCGGAAAGGCACTGGTTTTGTGGCGTTGAATGTCTCTTCCCCTTCCTCTTTCATTGTACTTGACTGAAATACATAAAATACATTCGCTTTTGCAAGAGGAACTAAAGAAGTCATATACATCAGGGATCCCACAAACGTTATCTTTCTGCAACTTATGATCCACTGCTCACCGAGTCACGTTTTCTATATATGCATGATATGACGTCACTCCTGGACCAAAACTGGTGCTTTTCTAATTTCTCATTGTGTTGGAAACTACAGTATTTTTTTATTCAAACATTTCGAGACACGACATGGTGACGGCACACTCAAGTTTTTTTTCAACTTATTTCATACCGCCACCAACACAGAACAGATACAAGACAATACTCATTTACACCTGAGTCAAGTGAGGAAAGTCGTGTAAAGTGTCTTTCCCAAGGGCACAAGGTCGTTGGCATGTAAGGACTCGAACCCGGGATCTCTTGGTTCCGAGTCGAGTACTCTGTCGTTGCGCCACACGACCCCACCGTTGCGCCACACGACCCCACTACAAACTACAGTATAACCCTGCTTCTACCAACACGAACCTTCAAGCTGTACATTTTTTGGTCAATTCTTGATTACCAGAATCCTGTAGCGCGTCTGTTTTCAAGACTGAGGAAATGTGTCGTACCTTTTCTGGTACGTTGCGCTCTCGGTATCTTCTCAGACGATGATTTAAGCCCCTGACCCAATCAAAATAGCCGGTCTGTGCTGGCATGTTGACGAATTTGTTGAGCCACGCAGACGCCAACCTAGGATAGATGTAACGATGATGTCGACTTAGACGATTGTTTTTTTCTGAAGTCTCAGCAGTTTTAAAAGTTTCAACAGTGCTTCTTACCGTATGGGAAATTAGCCTCACCTCTCCAACGGGTCGCGAACAACGATGATCTTCTTGTAGGTCGCGAGGCGCTGTCTTGCTTCTTCCTCGCTGTAGTGCTTTAATTTTTTATACCCTTGGCCGTGGATCCAACCACCCCTGTGCTCGTGACGAGCCGTGTAGTTATCCTGGTTCGCAAGCCATTCAGCTTTACTAACGCTGATCAACCGTTCAGTTTTATTGTGCTCTAGATTGTACAGTAACAATTTCATGGTTTTGCACCCAGCTTTAGGGATATAACAGTAGGCCGTTTTGATATTTTCAAAAAACAACAGATGGCTTTTAACTAAGGCTTGCGATGGATCCACCTGAAAAGAAAGAAAAACAATGGATTTTGTTTGAACTCAACTAGCCCTGACAATACAAGAAAAGGTAAACTCGTCAACAAAAGTTAGAATTGTTCGGTTGGTTGGTTGGTTGGTTGGTTGGTTGGTTGGTTGGTTGGTTGGTCATATGTCCGTTATAAATTGATTGCTAACATTGCGTAGTATATCATTTCTAGAATAATGCTACATTAACAATGAATGGTCTTGTGTTTTTCAGTGGTATAAGATGAAAAACACTGAAGCAAGTGAAGAGGAACAGAACTACATTTAATCATTAACACGCACGCAATAAGGGTAAGGGGACAACAAGTGAAACACAGCATCGTACCTCCGTGAATAGTTTCATCAGCTTGGCAAATCAATGGCTTACCAGGGTGGCCAGGAGCTTTTCACCTACCAACGTTTCGGTAGTCCTTCTGCTACCTTCCTCGGAGCAAGTTAATACTTCCCACTGCAGTTAGGTGTCGCAAAAATCTACTCCAGTCATGACATGTCATGACCTGTGATGAGGGAACTTAGCCTGGGTACCATCCGGATTTTCGCTGTGCAACGCACATTTTTCGAGCGTTGCGCAGCGAAAATCCGGATGGTACCCAGGCTAGAGGGAACTAGCCACGTGTGGGATTCCCTGCTTCGCACTGCAGCGACACCTAGCCGCAGTGGGAGGTATAACAACCGGTATTGCCCTGGGGGAACGTTACAGAAGGACACCCGAAACGCTGGCAGCTCAATATCTCCTGGTTGTTGTACAAAGAACTTTGTCAACCATCGTAACTTACCGTTGAAGAGTTCTTCTCACAGTATGCTTTAAACGTGGCGAGTCTGCGGGACTGTTCCTTCTCGGCTTCCGCTAAGCTATCCCAATTTTCTGGAGAAAAAAAGGCAAGTTACAAGTATGCCATGTTTCATGACCAATCTTTCCGTAAAAATTTCAATGGATTGGATTTTTCCAAGCAAATGCGTCAAGGTCGCACCAATTTACTTTGTTTCTTCTAGTATTTAAAACAGGAACATCAAGCAACATAAAAAACAGGTTAGCAGTTCTCGCGCGGGAATCATAAGTCTCCGATGCCCCTAACTCAGCTAAAAAGTGTCTGACAGAAGGTTTATACTTTGGTTCACACAGTATAGGAAGTAAATGCAGACGAACAAAAGTTTTTTTTTTTAAGACTTGCTTATATGGCGGCCTTAGGGCACCGGAGGGAATTATGAATATGAGCTTTAACATTGCGTGACAACATGTGCACTTTGATGTAGAATGACCCGGAAACGGACAGGAGTTAGATAAACACTATTATCGGTCCATGAGAATGGTATAGAAGTAAGAAAAAAAGTGAACACACTTCATTTACCTTTTTCCCCAGCCAATGAACCAAATACTATTTCTTCAAACGACAGTTCGACTCCATTGTAGCTGATGTACATGTAGGCGGCCCCAGTGCTCAATATCAGAAAGGACAGAAATAGGAACTTTGGGGTTGGCCGAAAAATATCCATCTTTACCATATATCAACAAAGACTTTTACAATGTCGGTTTACAACTAGGTCTTTGTGGGTTGGGTAGCAGACACTACGATTTCTTGCGTCTTCCAAAGGCGCTTCTGCGAGGTGCGTTTTGGAATGCTAGAAATATTCAACTGTCCTTCCACATGGATACCTGCAATTTTGAGAAGAAACCATTATTACTTAAGAGAGCAATGTTGCACTGTTCAGTATAAAGTAATTGATGCTATTATGTCCGAGTGATCTTCAGTAGTAGTAGTAGTAGTAGTAGTAGTAGTAGTAGTAGTAGTAGTAGTAGTAGTAGTAGTAATAGTAGTAGTAGTAGTACGATTACACTACGTGGGAGCACTGCGGTCATGGACCTCATATCATATCCGTGATAAATATTGACAGAAAAATATAAAGACTTGGAGTCCCCTGCAATTGCGAAGAAAATACCTATCGCACGTATATATATACCTGACTATGAATGTGACTGGGGACTAAGGCTGAAACAGCACCTCTTCTCAATAGGAGAGTAGTATGAATCTCGCTCGCTGAGAATGAGAACTACATGTAACCACGTCATCAAAAGGAAACGTGGGGATTTCAAAGGCTGCTCGGATACATACTCCTCATTCACCCCGGAATCGAACACCCCACTCATAAGCGGAATCGCTAAACATTAAAGAAGCAACGGCATGCTACTAACCAGACTCCCGCAAATAACAGAATTTGCACTTTATGTAACAGTAACTGTGTAGAGGATGAAGCACACTTTCTCTTAGAATGTCCGTTATACGCTGATATGCAGAAATCCCTTATTGGGTCCTTACAGCTAGAAAAGAGATTTACATACTTACCGAAAATAGAATTGTTCAAACATATTATGACATCCAAGCACTACGATGTTAATGAAAAACTATGTAAATTTATTCATACATGTTTTAAAAAGAGAGAAGAGATCCTGTAGATAGACCCTGTAGATAGAGACGTACGTAGCATAGAATTGTAACACTTGTTCCTTCTTTACCTATACCCAAGTTATCTAACTCAGTGCATTTGGCCCATGTAGGGCGTGAATATGCAATAAAGTTCATTGTCATTGTCATTGTAAAGCCACGGTGTACCTACGATGATTTTTTTCCGCGACGATCGTGTTGTATGTCATATATTTTGAGAAGGAACGGGTACAGTAGTTTAATTTTTAATCTATAAATTCTATTCCACACGTTTCTTCTCAAATTTACGACGTACGGTACGATCGTCGCGGAAAAAAAACATTCTAGGCGCATCGTATGATGATTGTGACCAGAGCTTAACGAGTTTTAAAGTGATGCTCAAACTCAACTTGAGACAACAAATTTCGCACACCTTTGATGTGAAAGATTTCCTGGTGGAGTCTCTCGTCTCATACTTGAGCCATGTTCTTGTCGTTCTGTTCACAGTGTCTTTGGTCCAATACGTTCCGCATCCTGGTATTGATTGGTGGACTGATTTTAATCTTGTCACTCCACAGCACGCAAGTTCGTACCTCAGACAAGCACGTCGGCAGAACGTACTGCGCCTGCGCGAAACCCGTAATGTATTATGCATACTAGTAGCACTTCGGCAGAACGTCTCATATAAGGTCGAATTCGCGTATATAAGGGTGACATCCCGTCTGTAGTTTTCAAATGTTGTGTAGAAAAAGATATGGTCTGCAATAGGCAAAATTCTGATGCAACGTTGACCAAAAATCCAGCGAAAATCCAGGTTTTACGCAGGCGCAGTACGTTCTGGCGACGTGCTTTTCTCCTCAGACAATATAACACTACCAGCTTCCTATTGGTTGTTAAGGAAAACAAGTTGCCTAGCAACAGTTGCCATGTAAAGGACGGTTCGCAATCGCTTCAGTCGTCATCTGGGCAATTTTTGCACCCATCGCTTGGACTGATGCAACCCCTGTACCCACAATAAACCACCACCAGTCCCCCGTAGCAAACCACTTTAAAAACAGCCCGCTACTGTAGTGCTGAGACTGATGAACACAACAAAAATATGTAACAGACAATTTCCACCCAGATTAAATCGATTTCCATGTCAGCTGTATTGGACATGCATACACATACTTCTGATTGCAAATGCCGACTATTTTTAACTATGGTGTCAAACTTTCAATGCTAACCTAGTCGTCAAATATTTTGTTATGATAATGAGAAAAGAAACGTTTGCTTTGATTTTAGCGGCGTATTCGCTCTTTACCTCGTATTACACAAATCAGCCTATACAAACAAACTACGGTTGCCTAGCAACAGCTGCCCTGTCAAGGACAGTTCGCCATGACTTTTGTCATCATCTGGGCAATTTTTGCACCCATCGCTTGGACTTATATGCAACCGTTGTATAGTTGAACTCTGACAGTAGGTTTGCCGGGCAAATAGATGTGACATGCTGAAATTACGACCACAGTAGCCGCCAGTATTTAATCATGCACGGTTGAAGGAAGCTGTCATGTTGTTTGCCACTCTCACCTGACTCGACTGCTCCATAAAACCCACCTTACTGTACCCAAAACACCCCATTCAGCCCTCGGCGTTTCGCGTGACAGGGCGGATGAGATTTCTGGCGTCTAACATCCTGTAAATCCACTATACTTGGTCTGTAGATTTGAGCTTGAAATTTCGGGAATAGAGAAGTAACTGTTCTTTGACAAGAGAACAAGCTTTACCTCAGAACCAAGAAGAGAAAGACTGTCACTTAAGGTAGGTACAGTCACTGTTTTGCTTAATTGATTAGAACATATAAGCCGCCTTTGAGACATTCTACATTGTGTTTACGTTCTCTCCATGATCGTGGCAAAGATGTTACTACTTAATATACCTTCTACTAAAGCAACAGCATGAGGGTATCGTTGAATTATATGGCATAATTAATGTAGAATTCAAGACATTCAACTCATTCGTGTACAAATGTGACGACATGAACTTGCTGGGAGACTTTTTTGAGATTCGAAATCTAGCTATAGAGCTTGGAAAAGAAGTCCACACTGTTGCGTTGTAAGAAGCGCCATTCACTTAAAGTTTAAACTATCGAGTTTCACCATGATGCAGTTCAACGCAAGGTTACCGTGGTGTATGTTTGGTAAAGGTTGTTCCGCCTTTACCTGTGACAAAAATTGAACACCTCTTCAAGGCCCGCTGCACTTATCAAAAGGCGGTCTGGGATCGTACCTCTATTTTGTTTACATATGGAATACAGTTCTTTTTAAGATATGCTATTTGTTTGACAAGATGTTTGCGAAGATAATCCTACCAAATAGGTTAAGTATACCTCACAAAAGAACAACATCCGCGGCAGCGCATTTGACGTTGCAAAGACGGCATATTTAACTTCGTTTATTGAAGAACATACTTGTGCTTAACGTACATAAATGTCATGTTCATAACGGCTCAACATACCAAACAGTTTGACCTGATCATTCTTAATATAGACTGACAGTTATAACCAGTCTTATTTTCAACCTTCTCTACATGTAACTACACTACCCCATGCTGTGTGTCAGGACCTTATAAGTAACAGGCTGTTGAACGCAAATAAAATATGACAGGAAAACACATAGGTAGCACAAGGCCCAATAGCCGTCACCGCACTCTTCCACTTACTTATTTGTTACCCCCCTGTTCCACTAGGACGGCGCTCTCTCTGCGATCTAAGATTTTTACAGAGCGCTCAACGAATTTCATAGATTAAGAAACGAATCTTTTTACGCTTTGTGTGTTTTGTTGTTTATGAAATGAAGGGCTACGCAAATTCAATTCAAGTCGCAGCGAGAGCGCCGTCCTAGTGGAACAGGGGGGTAACAAAGTGAGGAAACAATCAAATACTGAATATTAAATTATGTGACAGTTGTAAAAGTCGTCCTCAGGCTAGAAGACACATCTTTTGTTTTTTATGTCGCAGATAGCTTTCTTGGAAGGGGCCTGAAATGATTGCCGATATTTTCTGTACCTCTAGTGTCGTTATCAAACAGTGGAGCAAAATGAAATAGATGTTTCCGTGCACATTCCTCGACTCAATGACTCTACAGAGCCTGGCAAAGGTATGCGATTAAAAAAGCAAGACCCAGAGTATTTTAAAATGTAGTTACAGTGATTCATCCATCTGCAAGCTCAGATTTCCTTTCCCACGTTGCTAAATATACTGTACCAAGTTGTTCTTCCTTGCCTGCTCCACTTCTTCAGAAGCAAGCCTGGTCCACGGTTGACTACAAGAGAGATCCGTCGGTTCCAGTAACTTTAACTGCACACAAACAGGTACTGAGGGGCTAGACACATTTGTCATACGATCGCAAACTGATGGCCGCTTCTTAGGATACTAGTAGTCGTACAAAATTCAGCTGTCTTGTTTCCTGTTGCTACGGGACTGATGACGGTGGTATACTGTATATGTAGGCGTGCACATGTAGCTAATGTTGCAGTTTCGGTAAACCACGTTTTTTGGCGATGAAGTTATTTTTACACTTTTGCATGACCCACATAACTATCCAAAGACAGAAACTCGCGCTGGGATTTGGGGCAGATGTATAATGATCAACCTGATCGCCCTCAGGCTAGAAGACACATCTTTTGTTTTTTGTCTCAGGTAGCCATCCCGTTTTGCGCAGTTTAAATCATAGTCCTCCAAGACTGACTGACAGATAGACAGAGTGCTTTCTTGGAAGGGTCCTGTTAGGTTCAGGTCCTGTTAGAATCGTAATTCGCATTGAGGCAGCCGTACGGACAGTGTGCGGGCGTGTCACATTTTACTGCAAAGTTTTCTGTAAGGCGGTATGTACACATTCTTTACACTTGTACCTAACGCACACAAAAAAGGGAAAAAATCAAACCAAGGATCGGTGAGATTTTTGGCTATTTTATACACCAGCTGGATTCAGAAGCCGCCCGCGAATGGTAATCCTACTGAACAACTTCACGTTTGTCAGTTATTCTTCAACGTGTTTGAGGTGTAGCTTTCCTCAAACACGGGACCTCCGGCTTTACGTCCCATCCGAGAGAACGTTCTTAAGACCCCCATTCCACTAGGACGGCGCTCTCGCTGCGACTTGAATTGAATTTGCGTAGCCCTTCATTTCATAATTTGAATATTATGTAAAGTGTAAAAGTATGACTGAAAAAACAACAAAACACACAAAGCGTAAAAAGATTCGTTTTTTAATCTATGAAATTCGTTGAGCGCTCTGTAAAAATCTTAGATCGTGGAGAGAGTGCCGTATTAGTGGAACGGGGGTATAACCGAAGCTAGGCGCTCATTTTCATCGAATCGAGTGAAGAAAGAGGTGTAAACTGCCTTTCCCAAGGGCACAACATTGGGGCCTGACAGGGATTCGAACCCAGAACCTTTAGAAGTCGACCCTAACCACAAGACCACCTTGCCACCTTAAACTTAGTTAAAGTCGGAGTGGATTTTGTTTTCTCACCGAAACCTCACAGTAAAACTGCAATGGCTAACTTTGTGGTAAGTTGCTAAGTCCTAAGGAAAAAATGTTGTGTCAAAATCGTACGACGACCTACGACAAATGCGACCGCACCGTAAAGACTTTGATTTACTCTGTGTTTTGACTCCCATTCCACCACTACCAGATTTCATGCCGTACAAAAAGTTAACCGCTAGCTCTTTGCGTCCCACAAAATGGCGCCTCCGCAAATTTCCGTCTGGTAAACGGTCGTACGTCGCCTTTCAGAACGGTCGTCGCCTTTCGATGCCTGGTCGATGCCATATCCGAGTGTATCATAACTTTTTTTAGGTCCAAAAAAGTATAAAACGTACAAAAAGCAGACCTGACTATTTAGCACATTTATTTAGTTAGTATCTGAAAAAGAGGGCAAAAGACGTGTTAAGGAGATAAGTGGTGCTAATGCGTTGTTTGTACTTTTAGCCCAATAAATTATCATATA
The DNA here is from genome assembly GCA_013266295.2 of Branchiostoma floridae x Branchiostoma japonicum. Lineage (NCBI taxonomy): Eukaryota > Metazoa > Chordata > Leptocardii > Amphioxiformes > Branchiostomatidae > Branchiostoma > Branchiostoma floridae x Branchiostoma japonicum. The sequence goes on along the minus strand of CM023824.1, from coordinate 20,389,404 downwards.
TTAGTGAAAAAATGAGTTAGCACCCCTCTAACTCACTTTTTCACTAATAAGAGCCTCCATAGAATCTCTTACTAGTGAAAAAATGAGTTAGCATGCCTCTAACTCATTTTTTCACTAATAAGAGCCTCCATAGAATCTCTTACTAGTGAAAAAATGAGTTAGCACGCCTCTAACTCATTTTTTCACTAATAAGAGCCTCCATAGAATCTCTTACTAGTGAAAAAATGAGTTAGCACGCCTCTAACTCATTTTTTCACTAATAAGAGACTCCATAGAATCTCTTACTAGTGAAAAAATGAGTTAGCACGCCTCTAACTCATTTTTTCACTAATAAGAGACTCCATAGAATCTCTTATTAGTGAAAGAATGAGTTAGCACGCCTCTAACTCATTTTTTCACTAATAAGAGACTCCATAGAATCTCTTATTGGTGAAAGAATGAGTTAGGACCCCTCTAACTCATTTTTTCACTAATAAGAGACTATATTCAACTTCTTACTAGTGAAAAAATGAGTTAGGACCCCTCTAACTCATTTTTTCATTAATAAGAGACTCCATAGAATCTCTTATTAGTGAAAGAATGCGTTAGCACGCCTCTAACTAATTTTTTCACTAATAAGAGACTATATTCAACTTCTTACTAGTGAAAAAATGAGTTAGGACCCCTCTAACTCATTTTTTCACTAATAAGAGACTCCATAGAATCTCTTACTAGTGAAAAAATGAGTTAGCACGCCTCTAACTCATTTTTTCACTAATAAGAGACTCCATAGAATCTCTTATTAGTGAAAGAATGAATTAGGACCCCTCTAACTCATTTATTCACTAATAAGAGACTCCATAGAATCTCTTACTAGTGAAAAAATGAGTTAGCACGCCTCTGAAGTACAAAACTGGCAAATCATTTGCTGTAGAGGAATGCGGTTGTGTCTGGCTTTTTCTATATGGAGTTTGTGTGAACTTATCCGGAGTTTTGAGATGGCTGCTCTGTGTCGAATGTTTGTAAACCTCCATGGTAATACTCGAATATTTTTCCTTGCGGTGTACGTGCCGTTATAAACCCACCCGGCTAGATCGGGAAACCAGCCCGTGTCGCCACGTGAATAGCCTGCCATCCAGTTTTACGTGATTGGGGGTGTTGGGGTGTTCAGGCAGGCTGTGTCTTCGGGGGCTCTAATAACTTCCCCCGCCAAGTGCAACAGTCCGCCCCGGTAGGAGTGTTACGCTAATAAGAAACAGTATGCTTGGGGATTTGTTCGTGGAGGGCTAATCAATCTCTCGTGAAATACACACCGGGGAAACCTATGTGAGGCGGGCGGACAGGGCTCTTGCAGCCCCTAACACGATCAGACTGGATACGGATACCAGGATACCACGTGCATGGGCCTGAATATATGCCAACTCTGCAAGTCTGCCAACTCTGATCGGCGTGAACAAGGACGTAAATAGAGTTTTAACTTAAAAGTTAAGTTAAGTTATGCTCACCACCCCAAGGCTAGTTATGCCCGCCACCCCTAGGGCTGTGTAATTTAATCTTGGCAGGTGACGACGACCATGTAATGATTTGAACAGGCCTAACCAGGCAGGGCTTAATTTATTTTTTCACTAGTAAGGGACTGGAGAAAGCCTCACTGGTGATTAAATGAGTTAACACCCCTCTAACTCATTTTTTCACTAGTAAGAGATTTTTAAGTCTTTTATTAGTGAAAAAATGAGTTAGAGGGGTGTAATCTCATTTTTTCACTAGTAAGAGACTAGTAAGAGACTCTATAGAATCCCATACTAGTGAAAAAATGAGTTAGCACCCCTCTAACTCATTTTTTCACTAATAACTAACTCTATAGAGTCTCTTACTAGTGAAAAAATGAGTTAACACCCCTCTAACTCATTTTTTCACTAGTATGAGATTTTATAGTCTCTTACTAGTGAAAAAATGAGTTAGAGGGGTGTTAACTCATTTTTTCACTAGTAAGAGATTGAAAGTCTTCAAAGAAATCTCTTATTAGTGAAAAAATTATTTGTTAACACAGGTAAAGGTGCTTAGCACGTATATGGAATGAAAAAATTATCTGAACTAAATAAATGAGATAAATAGCCAGCTCTCAAAAAGCAACATTCTAATTGCAAATGTAAGGTAGTATCATGCAAAATAGTAAAGGTATTATTGAAAAAAGAAAAAGCACAAGGTTGGATTCGAACCCGGGTCAAAAAGCGTAGCTCTAAAACCCTAACCTACACCCTAAACCTCTACACAACGAAATATCACGGTGTGGATGGATCGTGCTGATACACTTAAAGTTAGCCGTTCTGCGATATGGCATCGACCGTTTCAAAAGGCGACGACCGTTTACGAGACGGAATTCGAAATTAGCGGCGCCTCCTCCCTCTAAGACCTACAGGTAAAACGTAGCAGCAAAAAATGGATTCTTCTCAGTGTAACATAATCACAACATCGTAAAGAGATAAACCAACCCGAGGTACGTCTCACTGTTTTGCCTTAACCTGTCGGCTGTACGGTTAAACGTACGTTGCATTGTTAAGTTGCAGTGATGCGACGGGACATAAATTTGGTCTGGCCCCATTTTAACACTAATACGTGCTGTAAACCCTTCCCAGAGTTGTTTATGCATATAATTCTAATCCTTTTCATATGCCGCACTGTCTGCCATCGTGACGTAGACAAAGGAGATCGTAGTTTGTCAACATCTCTGCTCAGAAGAGTTTGCTTGGGGAGTGCGTCATGGAAGAAAAAACAACATTGCAGAGCCCAACCTAAACATCTTTTCATTTCTCCAAAAGCTAGCTGTATACAACGTAGATTTTTATATACTAGTACTTATGCGCCCTGGTATACCTGGTGGTAGGAAGTATCCGAGCAGGTCTTAATATACTCCCAACCTGGGAATATACCAATATCTGCTCGTATACTGAGTCCCAGCAGCCCACCCGGAGCACAGTAAACAAAATATCGAGTGTAGCTTAAAAAGGCACGCCTCTATAGCTTGACAGGTAAAATCGTACCTTATCAAACCCCTTTTTTATGTCATCAGTCTGATAGGGCCTTAGGTTGGTGACAGAGATTTGGGCTCCCGTAATTGTATACAGAGAAGTATTTGATAGTGGGGGGCATTCTTCCTCAAGTGTGTTTTCACATGTATCACTGTGTCAAGCACCATTACCATTAGACTGTTTAGTAAGCACAATCTAACACTCTGAGTACAAATTAAATCAAAGGCTTAATTGGTAGGAAAAATGTCAAGTTTTACAGCGTCGCCCGCAATCACAGTGTACTGTTTATTGATAAATATTATGGAACAGTTTACGGAAAATATTCAGAAGACTGACTTGTGCCCTTGCTCCGATAAACTTCACAGTTACACTAACATGTTTTATCTAAGAAAAGTGAAAATTTGAGATTTCTACAACCACAATGTTTACTCGTGGTCAACATTGCGCCCCCTGTGGTCCAATATACATCTATGTCAACTACACTTGTAGACTGGTTTATTTGTATCAACAACACGCCTGACAGGCCAGCTGTGACGTACAAGGCTAAATTGCGAGGCTTATTAACAATGGCGTAAATAGATAAAAGGATCGTTCGTACAAGTTACGATTATGTCTTAAGCGACATATTAAAACATGTTTGTGTCTGATACGCCGAATCATTCCACAATATGTTGATATATGTCAGCAGCCCTGTCCTATTTCATCTGATCGTGAGTCGGGGACCCATAGAATCTGGTACTACTTTACGATTTCTGCATGATATGTAACGTTACAACACAATTTCCCAGTTCCCAAATCTTGATGTAGATTGGAGTGACGTATTGCAGGTGTTCGGGAGTAGGTGGGGGCGTGATTGACATCAAAATGTGACTCAAATTCAACTTAAATTCGATTTGATTCCTGTAGGTAGGCAGGGCCTAAATCTGGTCAGACTGCTTCCAAACTTTAGCTAACGTTTTGTCGACTGGTGTTCGGGGGAAGGTTCTGAATGTGTGACAGGGGCTTTATAATCTACTCTGAAATCAAACGGGTTAAGATAGTTCAAGACACGTCTGAAGGATACCTGCTGATTTACCTAAGAGATAATCTTACCCAGGTGTGTAAAGAGATACCTGGTTCATCCTCCCGCCCTGCTCTGACCGGTCAGGTGTCCGGGTAAAGATATTATCACCATACTTTGGCATCAGTGATGCGAAGCAAAGTGCTATTCATACAGTCTCATCTGCTACCATGCTTCAGGGCTCAATTTGTCAGTATCGTCACGGGGGCTGATGGTTCTGCTAGCTATGTACGTCACCCATGCGTCACACTTTTGTCGCAATGTTCAAAGCAAATAGGACATCAGCTTCAGAGAAATCAACCCTTGATTCAAATTAAGAAAACTTTGTGGAGATTTTGGAGTTGTCACTGATACAGTGTTTTGTGGGCACTAATCATTACACGCCATTAAGCTGCTGTTATGTCAGGCTTTTTATGTTAAAACATTGCCTCTGGCCTCTTGCGGCGCGGTCACATTCGTCGTAGGTCGTCGTACGAATTTGACGTCGCAAATTTTCAAGCAGGCTGTCACAGAACCAACCGCCGACAAGGATCAAAGACAGTAATTTCCATAAATAGAATACTGAATTTTGTACGACTTATGCACGACTATCCCAAGCTAAGAATGACCCCAGTTTGCGATCGTACGACGATCGTACGACCTATATGTGACTCCAGTTTGCTACCGTACGACGGCCGTACGACAAATATGTAACCGGGACCTCACTTCCAAACTACATACGTCATGGAATATGGCAAGGTTCGTGGTCGATCAATGGGAAACTTCCGACATTTCAGTGGAGCATGACTGAGCATGTTACTACCAATACAATACGGTACTATTGACACAGCTGTAGCGTCACGTACGAAGAGTTGTCCAATTCGTTTCGTACTTCTTTACAATTTGTCATTGCATATGTTGGTAGTCCTTCGCCATCGAAGGTGACTGTCAGTGTCCTCATTCACGGAGGATGTGACCTCATGTGGCTTCTGAGTCCAAAACTTGAGGCATAGCATATCCATGAACAATATATCTGCTTGATTTTTTTGTTAGAGTTTGATTCTCGAATACTACATCGATCCTTCCGCCTGTTAAAAGAAATGGATGCAGAACTGAAAGATCTACTAGATGACTTGTAAACGTTCTTCAAAGTTCTATGACTTGTAATGGTAAATAGCTACACTAAAATGGTGCCAGGAAAAGAAAGTATGATCACAGAGACGCAGTTATAACCAATAAATTGGTATACGCACAATATTCGACAGCGTTTAACGATGAAAAGTACGTTAAAAACCCTCGCGTAATCTAAGGAAACCCTGTATAGTTGAACCCTGACAGTGGGTTTACCTGGCAAATAGATCTGACATGCTGAAATTACGACCACAGTAGCCGCCAGTATTTAATCATGCACGGTTGAAGGAAGCTGTCATGTTGTTTGCCACTCTCACCTGACTCGACTGCTCCATAAAACCCACCTTACTGTACCCAAAACACCCCATTCAGCCTTCGGCGTTTCGCGTGACAGGGCGGCTGAGACTTAGTCTGGGAACTACATGTACATGTACTATCTCATATCTGCAATACAATCTACCACTCGCCCTATTACTCAGACCGTGTGATTTTCTAGCGGTAAAGGAGTAGCTACGCTTTGACAAGAAGAAGGTTGATCATCTAAAACTGAAGAAGAACAGCACTGTTACAAGGTAGGTACAGTTACTCGCTGGAATGAACATTTTAGTCGTGGGCATTTGTTTACGTTTTCTCCTGGTCGTAGCGAATGTACAGCAACCTCATATTTAATATGAAAATACAATTTTGTTTGCTCTAAATAGACCTTAAATAAGATGTTTCAATTCCTGACGTACAACGGCGGTAACTTCAATCAACATGAGGATTTTTCGTGACCCGTAGCCGACAGATTTTAGAGTAGGTCACACGCTGGAGGACTTCAATAGTGTTGTAAGAGTGGGTCCCGTTCCAAACAAATGGTAGAGAGATCAGATTTCACACGATGCAGTTCAGCGCAAGGTTACCTTAAGTGTATGTATGTTTGGAAAAGGTTGTGCCTCAGGTGGCTGTGACGAAAATTAATCAAGGTTCACTGGAGTCGTCTAGAGGAGCTCTAGGAACAAACCTTTGTTTTTGTTACATGTTCACTGATTTAGGCTTTTAGTATTAAGTGGACAATATGCATTTTCTTCCGGAGAACAATAATGCCGTTATATATAAGCTTATAAGCCCCCCCTCCGTTCATTAAACTGATAGAAATGTTTTACCACGTGGTTTTACAATTGACGGACCGAACGAGATCTTGAATTTGCTGCACGCAGAACATGAACACCGATTTTGGTTCGAATACAATGCATTATGCATATGGAATGCTGTAAGGTTATAACGTTACGGGTTGAAGTAGATTCGACATAGTTATGACCGAGTATTTCAAAGATCACTCTGGATGGTAGAATTGGCTAAACCAGTGACAATGTAACAAAAACAAAGGTTTGTTCCTAGAGCTCCCCTACACGGGTCTAGTGAACCTTGACTAATTTTCGCCACAGCCACCAGAGGCACAACCTTTCTAGGAAGGACCAAAGTGGAGCCGAGGACGAAGTGTGCGGCGACAAGGAAAGCATCTTTCTAGTTCTCCAGATGAAATAAGTTTGTCTCCTAGTCTGTACTTCGATGGGTGTTCTGTTGTGTTTTGATATTTGATGCAGGTAGCGCACATTCTAGCTAGGGTATTGGAATGTAAATATCGACACCAGAGAACTGATTAGTGGTGAGATAGGCCCGCGGGCACGTACCGTTGTTGTGTGTTTACCTGCTGGATGTACGGGTAAACTTGGCTGGCAGTGTTGAACCTGTAGCGATGTGGGAGAACTTTTAACACGCCTTGCTGTCTTGTTTTGTTTTGTCAACTGACATGTTGTTGCTTGTGCATCTCATCGTGGCAATTTTTGTTGTAAATACTCCTCCTGCAAGCGTGACTTGAACAAAGGAGATACGAGTGGCTTGTTGTTCTGTTGGCCTACATGTAGATTCCATTACCTGTACTCCAAGTAGGTTGGGCTCAGTGCATTTTGGAAAAACAACTAAGCGGCCCAACGCATGTTCAACCTAATCTCCAAGCAGAAGTTAGTTGCAATAGTTGCAATACAGTGTCAAATTCGGCCAATGGTTGCAGGAGGCCAATGGATACAAGCGGCCAATATAGACTCCCCTTGCCCCAGATAATCTGCTTGGAGATTAAGTTCAACTTACTCCCACGAACCACAAGACCTAAGAGTTAACATGGCGTATTTCCAGAACCTACATTTTGTGGCAGTTGTTTGTGGGCCATAAGAAAGGTTTGTGACATCTTAATTATCATAATGACCCCCCATATCCTGGGAGGCGCCAGTTTTAATGGTTTGATGACGCTTATGAGTAGATGCCGAAGGGCATACACTACCAGGGGTAGAAATGTGACCTTTATGTCAATTTGGCGGAGCAACTTCAAGAAATGGGAAATGATGTGGCTTCAGATAAAAAAAACATAGCCTGGGTACCATCCTCCGTAGTTTTTGCCGCTCCCAAAGGTCGCTGGTGGCAAGCAAAAACTACGGAGGATGGTACCCAGGCTATAAAAAAACATGTGATAGCGAAAATTTGGGGAAATGTGAATCATGAAATGGGGATACTGAACAGACACCATGGACGTTAAACGCTGTTATTTCGGCATTTCTTGGCATATGTGGCCTTGCCCTATTTGCTCACTGTCCATTTAATCATGACAGTCTTAACTATGTCTGGGACCCTGTTCTGTCAATCAAAACTCATACCCGCTTACAGATACTTGCGCAGTTCTGGATTGTCCAGGATTTCAGATTTTCGACAAATTTGACAATAACGCTTTTTCAATTTTACTGTAGTCACATTATACGTATTACAATATACATTATTGTATACACCTGTTAGTGATAACAGACGTAACGCTAACGTTACCTGGAGACTTTCTGCTGTTTTAGTGACCCATGTTCAAGGACACACGTGTGTGATCAGCATTCTTACAGTAGAAGAAGATAATTTCCAACTTTTGGGAGGGCTGGCTTATACTAAGGTTAATTGGGTGGGTTTCTGTTATTACATTGGATATGAGAAGTAAATTATTCCACTAGGTGTCGTAAATCAGTCGGTAGAGTAAACTAAGCCCCTGTCACACATAGCCGAATGTGGCCTCCCGAACACTAGCCGAACTCCTCCCAACCATAGTAAGGAGTAGGTCGGCTGGTATTCGGCGAGGTCGGCTGCTGTTCGGCTGCGCCAGCCGAATGTTTCAAAATGTTTAAAACATTCGAGTGTGGACGTGAGGTTCGGCCATGGTTGGCTGCTGTTCGGGAGTAGGTCCGGGCGTGGTTGGCAGTCAAATTTGACACAAATTTAACTCAAATTCGATTCGATTCGTATCGAAAGGTAGGTGTGGCCTAACTCTGATCAGACTGCTCCCCAACGTCAGCCAACCTTGGTCCGACTGGTGTTCGAGGGAAGGTTCTGAATGTGTGACAGGGGCTTAAAGTTACCAGCCTTTCGGGGGAAAAATAAGAAGGTGAAGGATACTCTGTGTAGATGGCTGCTATAATTCATAGTTATACCTAGTATAATAGGTCATAATATAATAGGTAAAGAGTGGGCTGTGGCCGTTGGTTACGCTGTAAAACCTGCCTGTAGCTACCAATCAAGACGTGTAAGTAGTGCTTACCCAACAGTCTAGAAGTAAGGGCACTTAGTAGTGATATATGTGAAAACATACTTGAAGGCAATTGCCCCCCACTAGCACTATGAAATATCTCATTACAATACCTGACGCCGGAATTTAGGTCACCAGCGAGATATGGTGGTTATTTACGAGCTCAACAAGCTCACCAAGGGGTCACAGTTTTGTCTATTAACGGCCAATATCTCGTCTCTGTGGGGTCGTGTGGCGTAACGACAGGGTGGTTGGCCCAGAACCCAGGGTCCTTGGTTCGAGTCCTGTAATGTCACCAATCTTTTGTCCATGGGAAAGGCACTTTGCACGACTTACCTCTCTCCACCAAGGTGTAAAATGGCTCCTTAACTTCGGTTGGGGAGGTAAAATGCGGTGGAAGGAGTGGGATGGGCTCCACCTTCCAATACCGTGCAATTGACAGAGTGGATTTTCAACCCACTGCTCCAACGGCCTCAAAAAGGCTATGGGATATACCTTTACCTTTTACCTATCTCGTCTCTATTACATCTCTTTGTTTTTATCGGTGAACATTTTCTACAAGATGACAACACTTTTAATTGGTGTCATAAAAAAAGGTGTAGATGGAAAATATGAATTAAGCAATAGGGTGACACGTGTTATCATAACTGTATAGTGAAATCTTTTGCTTGGACGTCAATTTCCATTATTATCTTTTTATTAGGGTAGAGATCACATTGGTAAACTTTGTCGAATGTACATACGTGATTTTCTACACCTACGATATTTACCCGTAGTCAACATCTGGTCCTTATAAAACTATATAAATCGCAAGTCAATTGTACTTAAGACCACTTCAACTTTCATCAGCAATAAAAGGCAAACCTGGTAAATACGGGAGGCTGAAAATCGCCATGCCACTGTTTATTACACCGTAGGAAAAGTTGGATATACCAATGGTAGTAAATGCCAGTAAAGTTAGATAATGTTTACTTTGTAAACAGTACCGGAATTTACATTGGTAGCAAATGAAAGTCAAGTCCAGCTAGTAATTGTATTTGCTACCGTAGTTAAGTCTGAAATTACCGGACTTGACTTTTATTTACTATATTGTAAAGTCTGGTACTGTAAATGGTATTGTAAAGTCAAAGTAAACATTATCCGACGTCACTGGCATTTACTACAATTGGTAGTACCATTCCAACTTTTCGTGCAGTGTTATATGAGAAGTACGTGACGTGATGCCACTTTAGAAGTCTATAATTCATATATAGTTATATAGTTATAGTTATAGTTAATGGCCATGACATATTTTGACATGATATCGAGTTTTCAAAGCTTAGCGTCTGATTTACGAAGAAAGGCAAAACAAAAACTATCTTGTTTCCACCATAGGAATGTCGTTAAGTAAAGTTTAATACCACGTGAAAGAACCCAACACACTTATCGAGAAGAGTATGGATGACCAGTGTGCTTAGCTAAGCCGTAGCGAAGTCGCATTGCACTAGCAAGCTACCTGAAAACCACCATGTTTCACCTCAGTTGAGGATGACAAAAAAGACGAGAATGCCATATATTCTGTTAAAAACTCGACTTTAACATATTGCTTCTGTATTTGTATCTGTATCTGTATAGCCGGTATAACCGCCCTTCGGCGTAACACACCAGCTTCGCAGGCACGCGGCGCGGCGGCAGCTGGCTACATTACACCGAACGAGCTGTTACACCTAACATTGAACGTCTAACTCTAGACATTGTTTAAAGCTATCTAGTGACGATGCCCCTACTGTACTTGGCGGCAGCGAGTTCCACGCTACGATTGTTCTAGGAAAAAAAGAGAGTTTTTGAACACCTCAATCCTTGCTTGATGGCTCTGGTACTTGAAGGCATGACTATTTCTTGTTCTTTTCTGAGCTGGTATTAGGTACTTGGTAGTTAATTGGTACATCCACCAGTTTATTAGTCATTTTGTACATCATGCTTATGTTCACATATAGATAAAAGATGCAGGAAAACGGCACAGCAGGCCGAGAGACGCCAAATGACGCCAAGGCCGGCGGAAGCGGTACGAACTTCACCAACGGCTACCATGGCGAGAAGTCCGAGGACAAGCCTGTCGCTGACGCGGAGGCTGCCGTGTCGTGTGGGCTGGGAGGCTGGAGACCGAACTGTATCCAGAAGTGCGCGAACGCCAAGATGTTCTGTTTTGTCCTGGCCTGGTTCATGTTCTTTGAGGTCAGTGTCATTTTTGTCATCTAGCTTTAATTCTTCACGACAACATGTAACAAATGCACCGTTGGGCATGTGTGAATTTTAATGTAGAAACCCTTTCATAGCAAGGATGCTGCATGCAAAGATGATTTGTACATAAACGTCGGGGGTGGGGGGGTGACTGAAGAAGCAAATGATAAGAGCCATATGCAGCCATTCCAACTGCATGGTTCATCTCACTCCTTAGCCAATGAATACTGCCTTGCCACCGTAGGATCTGCTCGGAGATTATATATAATAGCCAGCATCACTCCCTCAAAGTAATGTCATGAAAAACATCAACATTTGCTGCTCGTCGTTCTGCCTTTTTTCATCATAAGATATCATACTTTGTATTGAGTGTCTAGTCCATTGTCACCCCCTCCAGGGCCTGATGTACAGCGGGTTCTTCAAAGGCGCCATCACGTCCCTGGAGAAGCAGTTCCGCATGACGAGCTCCGTCAGCGGAACTCTCGCGACAGTTGCCGAGATCACGGCCGTCATCGTCGTCACCTTCGTGACGTACATCGGAGGTTCGCTCCTTCCTTACCGTTTGGTTTATGCATTCAGATATGTTGAATCTATGATAAACTATTCCATTTAAGAAGTAATGTTTCTTAAAAAGTCAAAAACAATAACGGTAGGATACGTCGATGAAGGTTAGACATCCAGGTAATGGGACACACAAGAAAACAGTTACTAGTACTCAAGCAACTGGATTGTTGCTGGCCATGGATTGTTGCTTGAGTAACTGTTTTCTTATCTTGTGAATGACGGTAGGACATTACATCATGAGGAATATTGGCTCTACCCTACGTCATGTGTTTGGCTGACCATCACCTACCTTTCCACCACAGGAAAGTCCCACAGACCGGTCATCGTGGGAACTGGCTCCATCTTACTTGGTGTCGGTGCGATCCTCACGGGCCTCACCCATTGGTGGGTGGAGATCTACGACTACGGGGGCGCCGGTCAAAACCTGACCACCGATCAGTGCGCAGCCGGATCCGGAAACGGAAGTGACGCGTGCGCTGAAGGCGGCGTGTCCACCGGACTTCACCCTCTGTTTCCTGTCCTTGTCGTCGCGCAAGTCATCATCGGCCTCGGGAACACCCCCATGATGACACTTGGTATCGCCTACCTGGATGATCATGTGAAGAAGGCAGATTCATCTCTTTATCTTGGTAATACTGAGTCTTAGTTTTCATTTGGCAGTTTGAAGTTAAGCTGTATGACCAGTTTTAAGAAAACGCGCTTCTTGTCAAAGCATTCTGATACCTAGAATCCACACCTACATATCTAAGTCATTACCATGCATTGTCACGAAAGCACTGCTCTAAAAAGTATGGTGACAGTCAATAGATTTTTTTAGGAAAGCAAGAATGGAACGAGGGAGGCCAATTGAGCTTAGATCAAGCTGCAACGAAACCTTATGAATCTTATTAGTGGGAACGTTTTCACGTGAAATCTACACACAAATCATAAACCATCATAACTGAACATCTTTAGACCAATACCGTCCCTTATATTAGGAGTCTTAGTCCCTGTGCCGAAGATATAAGTTGAAACGTTAAACTCATCTCGTTCTTCATTTGTCCGTCAGCTTGTTGCTGGATGATGCTGGTGTTCGCCCCCGCCGTGGGGTTTCTCCTGTCCGCTATCACTCTGACGTGGTGGGTGGACATCGACCGGGTTGACGTCTCAACCATCGCCATCACACCTCTGTGAGTAAAATCTGTTACTATCTAAACGGCAGAATGATTCAGGCTGCAAGTTAGATATACAAATATTTGTGATGGACAAGTTGCGTCGCTAGACTTTGTTGGGTGTGCTTCAGAAATTGGATGTGAATGTACTCAGCGTGAACTCCTTCTTTGAATGTTGACAGATCCTCTTTGCCGAAAATACTATTTTGGAAAACCATTCTCAAAATCTGTATACACATGTAAGTCAGACAAGAAGATACTAGTGACAATACAGTTTTATTTTCTAATAGCTTTGACTAAAGTTTACTATGAGTAATATGGTACAGGGACGTTGACACCAGTATTGTGTCCCATATATGATATCCCTGTTAAATAAGCATGTACGAGCACATGAATTGTCATCTGTATGTAATGTCTGTTATGTGAACGTTAAAGAAATGTTGTCCTTGCTGTAGCAATTCTATAAAGTCAATCAATGTTATCGATCTTAATGTGTAACCACGTTTTAATGCCAGTAATTGTAAATAATTTTGATGATTTTTAATGTATACCAATGAATTTTAGAATTAATTAATTGTACAACAGGATGTAATTCAGCATGTGGCTGCAAATTCCTTGTTTTATCAATAAACCACTTGATTGATTGATTGATTAATTGATTGATTGATTGATTGATTGATTGATTGTGTGTTCCAGAGACCCGCGGTGGCTGGGCGCCTGGTGGATGGGCTTCCTGTTTTCCGGCGCACTCCTCGTCATGATGGGGCTGCCGTTCTTCTGCTTCCCACGGGTAAGACTGCCATTAAGAATGAAAGGGCCCCTTATTAAAGACGAGTGCAATACATGCATCTAAGGAAACGGCAGTTGTACTGTTCCACATGCACACGCTCCTTTATGTGATAGGTGCGAATTTCATATCCAGCATCATCCTTTCTGTCTTTCTGTGTTCCTCTTTTGTTGTTGTTATCTGTGAGTTGTTTCTCGTGAGAAGACCGAATTCTCATCTCAATCCCAAGCACTATAAACAGATCCGTTCACAAGTCAAACGCTAGAATTTGTAGCTCACGTAATATTATAGTGGGCGTACCTAGGAAATATTTCTCACATTCGCTTTCGATCTTCTAGGCGCTGAAAAAGCCAGACGATGACTGGGAGGACATCATGCCGGAGACGCCAACGATGGTAGACACTGGGAAAGAAGGCGCGAAAGACATGGCGATCGGTACGTTAATTGAACTGAACGAAAAAAGGACAACAACACTACTTTAGCACACACACTGCACATGGTGGTATGTCAGACGACATGGTAAATACCTGTAAGGGGTTTTTTTTTTGCCATTTTTGTTGTTAGTTGTGTTTGTACATTCGCTTGTAGATATCAACTATGCTATTAGAATTGCGTCTACTAACATATACTTCTGCCAGATCACATATATCCGCCACCCTGAAAAAAATTCGTCGAAAGAGATCTCTAATGCTACGTCATCTAGTATAATGTACTCCTGAATATCATACAAACCATGCATATACCTGAGGTGCTGCACAAGAAATCTCTCAAACACACTGCTTTTCAAAGTAGCGGATGTATGTAACCCGGTGGATAAAGTCAAGTCAAGTTCATTGCACAACAATTGTAACAGGTACAATGTATGGCAGACAGAAAGGTATACTAGCTGGTATGAGTCTAGCAAAATTCTATATACAGGTTCAATGGGTACTATATATGGTAAAATGTTGAATAGAACTACTGACTAAGAGCTTGTGCGCTTCTACGAGTAAATGTTAATGGTAATGGAGGTTACAAATATTGTTTGCAGGAATGTTCCGTTCCGCGAAGAGGATCCTGACAAACGTCATCTACATGGGTATCTCCCTCATGCAGGTGTCGGAGCTGAGTGTGACCTACGCCTTCGGCGTCTTCATGCCGAAGTTCCTGGAGTCTCACTTCCAGCTCGCCGCTTCGGACGCCAACAGTCTGATAGGTAGACAGAATCGGTGTCATCTGTAGTATTACTAAAAGTTGAAACACAAAGAAATGTTCTGACCTAAAGCTTTCGACCAGTCACTCTGGTCTTCTTCAATAGCCAGTGAGACCGTTGTGACGTGGCTTTACTGAAGTGTGACGTCAACACTGAAGTTTTAACTTTCAACATGTAACGTTAACTACCAACACAGATGGACTTTCATGACAGTATTACTAAAAGTATCTAATGTGATTTCGACTGTCAAACAACTAACAAGAGTGGTTGTTAAAAATTGCCTTGGCGATGTCATATTTTCCTATTGTATATTGTTTGGTTGTTGCAATGATATGGGACATCGCTGACAGTTGCACATAGGAAAAAGAAGCGCACATGTTGGAATAGATCAATTGTATCCATCGTACCATAATGGCACCATACTCCGCACCTGAGGCGTTGCCAAAATCAAAGCTGCAGTGTTTATTACAGCGCAATAAATGTTCGTTTCGGCTTTAAATATAGACTGCAATGTGTTTTAACTAAACCCCTTGTTGTCGTAAAGAGCAGAATCCTTCCTATACAAGACCAGGCAAACAAGGCGCCGATGCTAATATGCTGTCTATTCCCGTCTCCGACAATACTTTCAGGCCTTGCTACCATACCAGGAGCAGCTTTGGGCCTTCTCTTCGGAGGCTTCATAACGAGGAAGTTCAAGTGGAAATCCCTGGCCTGCATGAACTTCTGTCTGTTCACCAGCGTGGCGGTGTCTATCATGTACGGCGGGCTGTGGGCCTTCACCTGCGACAACCCCTACATCCCCGGACTCACCCTGCCATATCTCAGGTAAGCTCTCTCGTTTTCAAGCAGATGTAGCGAGGGGAAATTGTCACGTCACGTCACGTCGATGAAAGTTAGACATACAGGCAATGAGATACAAAAGAAAACAGTTACTCAAGCAACTAGAGAGCTTTTGGAATTTCACAATCTATCCAGTTGCTTGGGTAACTGTTTTCTTGTGAATAGTCACGTCTTTTATGAAACGCCCGAGGTAACTATCTGTAGATATATATGTATTGATGTCCTTATATTGTCTATGAGATGGAGTTCTGTTCGCTTATATCACGCATTTTACTTCAAACGTATCTTTAAATGCACTGAAAATTCAATGCATAAGGTTTTATAAAACCTTTTCTTGCAATTAAGCTGTCTTGTTGAGAAGTAATCATTTTCAATGTGTTGAAATCACAATTACTTTTTTCCTTATGTCACAATTGCCGTCGATGCTAATGTAAAAACAGTAAGTAACATGATACATCATTGACATGCGTTTCCAGTGACCCAGCTAACGGGTTAAACCTCCAGGCGCAGTGTAACTCCAACTGTAGCTGCTCAGCCGAGCGGTTTGATCCTGTGTGCGGAACGGACTGGATGACGTACTACTCCCCCTGCCATGCGGGATGTACCGGTACTACATACACCGGACCCTTACCAACGGTACGTCACTCTCAAGATGGTGTCTTTAACTAGCTTTTAACTTTACACACTAGCTTTTAACGTTACACACTAGCTTTTAACTTTACACACTAGCTTTTAACTTTACACACTAGCTTTTAACGTTACACACTAGCTTTTAACGTTACACACCAGCTTTTAACGTTACACACTAGCTTTTAACTTTACGGACCCTTACCAACGGTACGTCACTCTCAAGATGGCGTCTCTAACTAGCTTTTAACTTTACACAATATAATCATTTTTTTTAATGTCTTCCAGTCCCCAAACATGACATGTACCTAGCAAACCTTAGCTGCAAACCATTAAGTGCCACATGATATGTGTAGGTTTGCCGTGTTGGCGGTATTCCATCCAGATAGGAATGCATCGTTTTTGTCACCTTTGGCACACCTGTTCGTCGATGCAGGTTAGACATCCAGGAGTACTAAAAGTAGTGGATGCTACTTGAAACGTCTAAAAGTTTTCAAAATCTATCCAGTTGCTTGAGTATCTGTTTTCTTGAGTGCCGTTCCTGTTCTTTCACAAATGCATCTTATAGCTTAGTTGTATTTCACCACCTTTCGGTATTGATTATATAGACTTGTTTAGCGCAATACAAGCCTCCCTACTGATCTCATCCAGGTTGAATATCTCATTGGTCATGACAGTAATGTTTGCTTCTCTCATCTGTTTCTCCTCAGAACTACACAGACTGCAGTTGTGTCGGGGCTTCTACCTTCAGTGCCACGCCTGGGAAGTGCTACACCGCGTGTTCCGCCAAGGCGCAGGGTTTCGTCGCCCTCATGTTCTTCATGGCGTTCCTGGCAGCGGCAGGGCAGGCGCCGGCCATGATGGTCTTACTCCGGTAAGAAATAATTACCGTTTTTGCGCAACAGACGACGCTGCATTCCTTCTCCTCTTTGAGTGTTTCTAAAACTACACAAGCAACAAAGTGATTTAATCCACAGAAAAAGCGCTATCAGCAATGATAGATGTATGAAGAACACAGTAGCATTCTAAAGTACGTATGCGTATGCACAGATTCTATGGGGTCTTTGTTCCTGGTTGATTTTTATTCGAAACTGTGCATGGCAGCTCTAGAGCTCCTCAACGTTTTAAGATTAAGGCAACTATAACTAAAGTTGCCGCAAATACACTGCAGACTCAACCAATATCGCGAGAAAACAAATGTCGTCATTTCTGTTTACTGATAGGTCAGTGTTAGAGGTGGACAAGACCTTCGCACTTGGCATCAACTTCATGGCTCAGAGACTGTTTGGTAAGTTAGATTCCTTCGGTTCTTGCCACTTGAATCCATCGTTTCCCCGGTTCGGAAAGGTACCAGTTTGTACATTTGATGTTGAAGAGAATGAATGACACATCATAGGTGATCTTGGTTTCTTTCTTACAAATTCAAACATACATGGACAGGGAAAGACACAGTTGTGCCTTCCCTGAATTGCGTAAGGTTTGTTACAACAGTCGCCTTTAAACATAAAGTTACAAAGCACATAAAGATTGCAAATATTAAAACAACACTCAAAGGAAACGTTCGCTGGATAAATGAAGGTACTTTTGTTCCCCACAACAGCGAGCATTCCTTCCCCGATCTACTTCGGGGCGGCCATCGACGGAGCCTGCCTCCTGTGGCAGACGACGTGCGGCCAGCGCGGCAACTGCTGGCTGTACGACAACACCCGTTTCCGGCAGTCCTACCTGGGCCTGGCCACTGCCCTCAAGCTCCTCGCGCTCGTGTTCCTGATCGGTGTGTGGGTCGCCGTCTACTACAAGCAGCGGAAGAAGAAGGTAAACCCTGATGATGACGATATCACTCCGGATGAAAGCCCGACCAAACGCCAGGATGTCCCCAATGGCAGTGTGGACGACCGTGGCAAAACTAACCCAGCCTTCGATAACGTGGAGGACACTCATCTCTAAACACTTCTTGACTTGATTCTGCTGTGCTGACTATACATGTAGTACTAACGCAGTCCGACTAATTCTGTAACACTTTCACCTAGGGCTGTGTACCGGTACCCAGTTCCGGTACATGTACCGTGAAAATAATTTAGATACAGGTCCAAGATACTGGAACATCAATGTCCGGTACTGTACCTGAATAGACACACTCAAGTACAATATATGGCTATCTGGCTTGTTTTCCTACTACAAACGTGTTATAACTACCAAAAAGATTGATTTAGCACTGAAAAAGGAAACATTGTATTTGTACTGAAATCAACACCATCTTTGATTAGAGATTGTATCGAAAGCACAGGTTCTCTGCATAAGATACTACATAAACATTCTGTCAACAGTTTATTTATGATCATGTTTCTTTCATCGTTGAAGACCACGTGTTACTTTGACAAATTGTTCAGGTACAGGTACAGGTCGGGACCTGCACCTAAACCTCTGTAACAGTACCTGTACCCGATGTTACATTTAGGTACGCAGCCCTACTTTACTGAATAGGGTGTTTGCACTCAGGTGACTCAGGTGACTAAACGACAAGTGCGGTTATTATCAAAACGCTCTGAACAGAAATTAAAATTTAAATTTAAATTTTCTTCTACCTCAATATGCCTGCTTTTTACCTTTGCCATTGTAAAGCACAAGTAAACTACAAGCATCCCTTTCGTAGATTCATGGTCTGTACCTTGAAAATAACAGTTTATTGCAGTCTTGATTTCACTGTGCCGTCACGTGCAAATACCCTATTAGGCAAAGGCAGTGTCGTATTTTTCTAGACATCCTGTAACAAAATGTAACTGTTTTTAGATAACATAGCACTACTGTCTTTAGATAACATAGTACTGGATCTTCTGTTCTGGAATCTTATCAGACTTTTTAACTGTGTGCAGTGTCATTTTGATAGATTCCAGTAGATATTCCACAGCTTTCATATCTGCAGTGACTGTGTGTCATTTCACCGATAATATCTAATGACTAATATCTAATAAGTCATAATTCAGGGAGTAAGGAAAATGTAGACATCAACACCACGTTAAGATCAGTGTGAAGGATTTTTGCCCATGCACGTGCACTTTGCCTTCCATTGCTTCACTAATCTCCCAGCAGATCTTTTGGTGGCTGCAAGGCAGTATTATTGCATGGCAGGGCAGTATCCAATACGCCACCCAAAGCTGGTAAAAAAAAGATACGAGTACAAAAAAGAAAGCCCAATAAAAATGCCTAGAAATACGTCAAAACTAAGCCTCTGCTTGGCGAGTATTGCTTCACCTGATAATGAGTTTAAATCTATGATGAAACGTAGTGATGTCTAAAAAGTATTTGTATCTCCCAGATAGACAATATCGGGAATGAAAATGTATCAAATACCCCTGCAAGGAAGAAGAATGGGCAAAAATCTTGTATGCCAAGATACAGTGGATGTTGTTATTTTCCTTGCGTCCTTTGGAGACTTTCATGTACAATAGAGAGTACTCCGCTCCGTGTATATACTTTCAATTTCAGTATAACTTCACGTATATGGCGTTGTATTAAAATAGTTCATTTATACATGTAACTGGTGACAGAATCGGCTTAAAAAGGATGTGCTTTATACTTCATAAATTCTAAAACTACTACTTGGGTCAATATTGTCACATATAGCGAAATTGAGGGATGAACTATCTAATTGTTAATTACCCTTTAACCTTAAGAAGCCATATGAAAAAAAGCGTTACATTGAGATGTATTTCATGCCTTGTGCTAGCCAAGAATTTCGAGCTGTAGAAGTCATACGTTGGAAGATTGTATAATTGTTATTGCTTGCGTAACTATGTTTCCAAGCTTTGAAAATCCAGATTGCTCCCATTACTAACACCATGTAACCCTACGATTGTAGTTGTGTGTTCGAGCCGTATCCACCCTCAAACTTGTTGATACAGGATCCGGACGCCAAAGAGGATGACACAAATGGTGAAGCATCTAGATCTGATCAAACCCGTGAGAGAAGACGGCCGTGGCCTCTAAGCCTGTCCCAGAGGCCCATACCCCGCCAGTACAGCCAGGAGAGGATCGGACCCTACGCGCTGTACGACCCCAGGAGCCTGACATACTCTACCGAGACTATAAACGGGGGTTACGCGAGCAATGCCATGGCAAATCCAGCATTTGTCATGGAATCAGCCACCTAAGTCTATGTCTATCAAGACACGAACTGTTGGCAGACAATTCTGTTGGTGGATACCGTTTTTATGTTATGGATGAAAATGTTCAGTGAAAAATTATATTGTACATTATGATTACACAGAAAAGAATAGAATTATTTTGAGGGCTTGCCCAGTATATTTGTGATTTGTTGTCTAAGGAGTATGGTGTGTTTTTTTTGTTAAAATGTATCAAAATTTCTTGATACAACATTATTGTTTATCAATGTTGGTAATTAATTAATGAGTACCAGAGTTGTCCAATATTTTGTTATGCTCTTGGTTTATTTGGTATTTGATACTGGTGTTTTTTTTTCGAAGCAGAATATCAGCATTCATAGCGCACAAAGTATGCCGCAGATAATTGAACAGCAAAGTTTTTTATTCAAAGCAACTTGTTTATGAGCCGACGTTTCGACGACTGTCTGTCGGCTCTTGTTAAACAGGTGGTTGTGAAATAGAACTTTGCTATTCAATCATTCACCAACCTGATGAAATTATCCACGGATATACCTCATCTAATGTCACTAATTGGACTAGGAATATATGTATATTCAGCATTATTGAAGTCCGTACATGTGTATATTATGATGACTTAACACATTAAACCAATAAACACGGTGTAACGTGCCTCGTTCATGCATACTGTCTATACTGTTTCTCTTTTGTATGGTGGCATATTCTTCAGAAGTACATGTATATGTTCAGGTATCAATCAATAGCACGTCGGCAGAACGTACTGCGCCTGCGCAAAACTCTATTTTTTCACGTTTTTCGCTGGATGTTTGGTCAAAGTTGCATCAAAATTTTGCCTGTTTGTAGACGGTACCTTTTCCTATACAACATCTGAAAACTACAGAGTGGCTGTCAACCTTATATGCTCTAATACAGCCTTATATGAGACGTTCTGCGAAAGTGCTATGCACAATACATTACGGGTTTCGAGCAGGTGCAGTACGTTCTGCCGACGTGCTGGTATCAATGAATATACATGTACATGTACACGTGTCTTGTGATTCATCTCTTAATACATGTTCACTTATTGTTGGAACGAGGATGCTAAACATATTTCTGGTCAGACAGTGAGGTATACAACTACCTGATAGAAAACAATAGACAAAGATGTTTATATGAATTTGAACGTTTGTTTATGATTTGGGGGTATATCGACCACTAGCGACCTGGTAGAATCGGTAATTCTACCGGTAGAGTTTTTTTATTATTCATTTCGGCTGAAGACACAGCCAAGACTGCCCAACTAGCACAGGGCTATTATTAAGGGCTAACCTTGAGGCCAGTCACTGTACAATTTGCACCATCGCACACAGGGGCATGCCCCTACTCTTTTTCGAAGGGTGTGGTGGGTTCTTTATCGTGCGTGGGGTGTGGCTCTCCCCAAACACGGGACCTCCATTTAACGTCCTATCCGAGTGACGTCTCTAACCGAAGCTAGATACTCATTTCCACCTGAGAGAAGTGAGGAAAGTCGTGTAAAGTGCCTTTCCCAAGGGCACAAGATCGGTGACATGGCAGGCTTCGAACTCGGGACCTCTTGGTTCTGAGCCGAACACTGGGTACCGATAGAGTTCTCGATCGGAACCTTTGTGGACATGCACTCCGGTCAGGATGCTGTTAATGTGTTACGGTGGTTTCCTATTTACAAATCCTACATTTGAAGTCAATCCATTGATCTAAATTGACATGAACCAAAGTTGAAAAATTCAAGTAAGTTAAGTGACTGTTCTTTTAAGCGAATATCTTAGAATTTCCAATCGGAATCTCTACTGGATTTCACGTAGTCTCTAACCTGACATATACACCTGACAACAGAGAGCGGACGAGCGCACCCGTTTCTAAAATTCTCCTCGATGTTTTACCGGTTTGAATATCGCGGTACCTAGCTGACGTCACGCCACAGCGACGTCCTACCTTTAACCCCGTCGTCTTACGGTTGATGTAACACCTTGCTCACGTGACCAGGCGCCAGGTAAACAGTGCGGTAATGCTGCTGCTGTAGCGGCCACCCCACCGTCGGTCCTTGCACGTCATCCTCCTTCACCTTAAGCACAGATTCTGACGGAGAAAGATCGCGACGTACGAGCCATGTTGGTGCTACCGTTTCACGAGCCGTGATGTCGGCCGGTCCCTTGACGCGCGCGGAGTCAGAACAGCGTTTTCCCCCTGCAAACTGTGACGTGTAGCGTGGTGATCAGCTGATAGCCATGTCTTGGGACCCGGGTTCAGACTCTCTGGACCTCGAACTCAACCCTTACGGACACAACCTAGTCTTCTCAAGCAGGTAACATGCATCCAATCCCACCGATATATACATAGTGGCCACGTATCGTTTATCGATTTCTTTCGCCATATTAGTTGAAACATGAGCGTAAGTGCTACTCCAAAGGTGTTGGGAGGTGTAGGCCTACCACGGGAATTAAGTATGATTTAGCGTGTAATCACTGTTTTTAATGGGAGGTTTAGATAGTAATCACCGCTGTCCTACCTACAATCCACAGGTACTACCAACTGCTGATCAAGAGAAAGGACCTGCCCATCTATGCGTGCAAAGAAGTCTTCATGACAGCCATGAAGAAATCACAGGTTGTGTTGGTGGAAGGGAAAGTGGGTTCCGGCAAAACAACACAGGTGAGACCACAATGGTTGGATGTCTTACCAAACAGCAAGCAGTCATAATAACCAACCAGTTTATCAACCACACAGAACCAATGTAACAAAGAAAGCCACAGGGGACAGCAAGCCACAAATGTGCACCAGTGTAAGAAGGGCAAAGTCCCGTATTAGTGAACAAACAGGTGGCATGACGTGGCTTTTAATGAAAGCACATAATAGCCTCAGTCGAACGGCCCGGCTAGCAACCGGCAAGCCTTTTAACATTCAAGACCACGCACTACTGTTTCTGTCGATCCAAATTCACCGGGTATTCTTGGAAGCTACAACCACGGGGTCTGTGTTTTCACGAGTTTTGCTTTAAAACTTTTTGTTTTTCTGCGGTTAAACTTTAACCCCCAACGGGAGTGAGATTTAGAATGACCGTTAGAATCCTTACAACAAAAGGAACAAACCAGGTCAGATGACATGAGAGGCTTAGGTCACACGGCGTCTTTGTCATGAAAAAAGTATTGTGTTTCCCGGACTGATGTTGTGTGACACACACGTGTGAATGACCTCACCAGTTCCAATTAAAGAACAAGAAAAACTAGAATTTACGATCCTTTGATAAAAGCTGTTTAGATTCTTTGAAAGATTTCTTTGAAAAGTTTACCGTGTGGCAGAGGTACCTTTTTTTCAACCCACACTTTATATGGATGAACTTTCAGGAAAAAAACTATTCCTCCGTGTGTATTTTTAAATGGTATTTCTGTTCATTGTGAAGATATCTAGTCCATTAAATATAAAATAGTGTGGCATCAAATTGAAAATCAACAAAAGTAATTTTCTGCACCATTACTTGCCAGTCTTGCCCTGATCCTTCAGTGTGCTATAAGTAAACAAACCTTTTCTAGTGATTTGTGTTTGAGACAAAAGTGATCTCAACCAAAGCTAGGGATTCATTCTAAAAGATTTATGCTTATATGCTACCATGTAGTCAAACCAGTCTGAATGACCTTTAAACTGTCAACCAGATCAGTAAGGATGCTGGCTGTTTAATAGGCTATTCCATTTAGAATAAAAAGGAGGGCAACTAAAACATTCTAATCCTTTCTCATTTTAACACAATAATTATTTATTTATCATGTTAAAAGTTTACTAATGTATAGAAAAGTATATAATTATATAAATATGAGTGTGTGTGTGTGTGTGTGTGTTGATATGAAGAATGATAGTGGAGAGATGTCAACTTCTGCATGTTACAGCTTTGCTTGCTGCTTACATGTAAGTTACTGTTTTACAATGTATCAATTGACACCTGTCTTTCTTTTAAAGTTAGCTATTACATAAAAGATTGCAGTGAATGCTGTGGCAAATTTGCATGCACAATTTAATGAGCAAACAATGAATGGAGTAACAATGACACAGAATATCAACAAAGCATCACACTGTAAACTCCAACATTGTGTTGTGTAAACTTCCTTGTTCAGGTTGTTGTGTTCTATGAGACCTTACCCACCTGTTGAACCATTCAACCCTGGGCAAAGGTTTATGACCTTCACAATTTGACAGCAAACAAAACCTGTACAGTAACTCTTATTGCCTGGCTGTGCTTAACAACCTTGTGTGGAAGGTGGGGGAGTACTGTCTTAAGTTTTTCTCCAGCACTTGAAGAAGTTTTTCTTTCAGTTGTACAGATTTTCTGGAAATGAAACACTGATTGTCCGTATCAAATCTGTCCTCTTACCTGGACAACAACCTGTTCCTCTAATTCGATATTTTGGTGTAATATTATATCTTGAGTACTAAAAAATCCTACAGGTGCTGTTGCTCGTTCTTACAAACTTACAAAACAATGTATCATACAGTAATGTAGATATGGTGACCCTCAGTGTGATATTGCAAAAGTACATCGCCACTATATGTTATTTGTTGTATTAAGTTGATAGGTCATAGGTCATTACCCCACCTTGTGGCGGGAATCTCTCGTCCGCCATTGTGTAGTTTTCCTAAGATGTCACGTAATTAAAGTTCCTGCTCCGCTTCATCATGTTGTCATCTTGAGTCAGCACATGCGTTCCATATAAATTGCGCATTATAAGGTAGACTATGTCCTTCCCCGGGTATTTCCTGAGACTGGTGTTACCATGTACTATAGAGCCAGTCAAAGATAATAATGCAAAAACATTTCCCCCAGATGTTTTTACAGTATTAAAAAGTTTTCTCCTCCACTTCCCCCCTAGATACCGCAGTGGTGTGTGGAGTTTGTGCACACTCACCATTACCAGAGCGGGATCGTGGGATGTGCGGAGCCGGCAGACCTGGTCACATGTGCCGTGGCGCAGCGTGTGGCGGATGAAATGGACCTAGTGTTTGGGGAGGAGGTGGGGTACTGCACGGCGCTGGAGGACTTCAGTACACAGGAAACTATCCTGAGGTAAGGGAACTTCCATTTGAAACCTACCAAACTGCTTTCACCTGAGAGTGGTGCATTATTGTCAAAACATGAGGCAAAATGGCAACAGGGGGTAAGAAATGACCATGCCAACATGCAGTGCTTTCCATATCCACTACAGTTGTCCACCTCATCTGCAGCAACTTTAGCCTGGATAGCAGCCTTTTTAGCTTTAGTAGTGATTGCATCAAGGCTACAGCAACTTCTATTCTTCATGTATTAGTTAATGGAATTTATGTTTAGCCTGGGTACCATCCTCCATAGGTTTTGCCGCTCCTAAGGTTGCTATGGATGGTGGCAAAAACTGCAGAGGATGGTACCCAGGCTAATTTATGTTCAAGATAGTGTTATCTCTGTTAATCTTTGTGTATTCTTCAACTCTTCTCAGATTTGTCAATGACAGCGTACTACTGAGAGAAATTGCAGTCGACCCTCTCCTGGAGCGATACGGTGTCATCATTCTGGACGAGGTGCAGAGACGAACAGTTGCCACAGATTTAACCATGGCCTTGCTCGGCGACATCTTGAGTCAAAGGTCAGACATGAGAGTGGTTGTCGTCACCACGTCCATACAGGCGGGGAACTTTCAGTCCTACATCGGGGCGTGCGAGGTCGTGAAGGTCCCGGATAAAAGGGACAGCTCGACGGAGATTCATCACACACAGGATGTGGTGCATGATGGGAAATGTGTGGAGGAGGCCGTCAAGAGAGTGACTGACATCCACGCAAACGATGGGGACAACGGAGACATCTTGGTCTTCCTGGCAGATGAAAAGGTGAGACTTGCCTTGAAGATAACAATGGAGTGTATAAAAGCTGTTGTCAGCTGGATAGTCTTTTCTAACTGGTCTTTGTGATTGCTATGTATGTGTAGAGGATTCCTGTATGTAGATACAGTCAAAACTGCCCAAGAAGACCACTCAGGGGACCAATAAAATGGTCTATGTGCACAGATGGTCACTATCGACTTTGTCTATGGGAAAAATCATTAAGGGACAACCAAAAAGTAGTCAAATTGACCAGGTGGTCCTTATGTAGAGGTGGTCACTTGCACAGATTTGACTGCATATTTCTTCACCAGTGACGGTATGGACTTCATATTCCAATTCCCATTCCACAGGAGGTCCAGGAAGCCTGCAAGAGACTAAGAGAAGTAGCAGACCTGCCGGCTCCTCTGCAGATCATCCCCGTGTTCCCCTCCCTCTCCCACAACCAGCTCCACGGCCTGTACGACGTGCCAGACGAGGAGCCAGAACCCACAGACAAGGTCCTCGAAGAACTCCCCGGGGATGAGGACACACCAGAGGAAGTTGTGGAGAACGATGGGAGTGACACCGAGGAGTCTGCGAATGATGGTGACGATGATGATGACACGATAAGTGGAGAAAGGCCGAGAAAAGTCATTGTAGCTACAGACATCGCGGACTCCTGTCTGGTAGTGGACACAGTCGGGTTTGTTGTGGACAGTGGACGAGTTCGACAAGAGGTCAGCACCAACCTTGTCCATAACGTTTAATAAAGCATACATTCACTAGTCTGATAAAAGCTCTCTTCAAACGAGACAGAAAAGTGTACACTGCAAAGTGACTTAGATCACTTTTGTCAACCTTGGTAGAGCATTGCTACACATATCTCTTAAATGGTAAATGTGACTTAGATCACTTTCGTTAATCTTGCTGCACGTAATTCTCTTTAAAAAGCTACATGCAACTGCCTATGAAAATACATTTTGGAAAGGACAACAGATATATAGGAAGTTTTTCCAGAGCGTTTGAAGATTGCCATTTGTGTATTTCAGGTGTTCAATGCCCGTGTCCGAGCCACCCAAGACCTGGTTAGCCTGATCAGCAGACTCAGCGCTGACCAGCGGGCTGACCTGGCCAGTCTGCGGCCGGGGAAACCTGGCAAGTGCTTCAGACTGCTCCCCCAGGATTTCATGGAGGTAAGCTTCCTTCAGTGGGATTTACAAACTTTCCTTTCGTGGTAAACATGAAGATGGCATACTGAATTGGTTAATATTTACATGATCTATCATTAAAGAAGAAACTGATTCTGTACATGGCTAGTGAACATTAGCCATTGTAGTTGCAGTAAGATACCACACTCTTATATCACTCTGTATCTGTATCTATATCCGTATAGCCAGTATAACTGCCCTACTTGTCCTAGAATAGCTTTACCAGTGTCACCATGACCTGTACTTAGCCTGTAAGAGCATAAACAATCTACACGTACAATAAAGGTCGTTCATTCATTCATTAAAGTGAATAAAGAATTGATGACTGTCCCTTCATAACTACTGGCAGTGATTGTGTTCCATACTTTAATATCATCCTTTTCCTTCCTTCTTCTTTCTTTCTTTCTTTCCCTCTTTTTCATGCACCGCATTCCCTTAGTTCGTATTCTTGTTCTTGATAGCTTATCCCCATTTTCTGTTTTATCACAAACCATACTACTACGGTCTAGGACCTTGCTGCGTTTCCGAACCCTGAGATCCACCGCGTGAACCTGACCCCATGGATCCTGCTGCTGAAGAGACTGGGGGTGGAGGACCTGCTCAAGTTCGACTTTCCTGACCCACCAGGTAACCTCCAGGTTACATGTATCTGCCACCTCAAAAAACATTTTGTTTGAGAGATCTCTAGTGCAGCACCCCAGATGTGCAAAGTCAAAGCAGTCTTGTTTTAGATATGCAGAAAGGAAAAACTTACTAAATTCATGTATAGTCCCTCTGCAGCTGATCATTGATAGATTACCAATTGAATGTTTGACCAAGTTTTGGATTATATTAGATGAGAAAGTGAGTCCAGCATGCATTTGGGCAGAACAGATGATTTCACAAGGGGAAAAATTGCATGGTAGACACCAACAATGGTTCATGGAAAAACCTCCGTACTAACCTTTTTTCCTGCTTAAGATTGACATGTCACTTGGCTTTGTAAAATATACTTTCTGTCAGGTATTGATATGAAAAGTGCTATGAATTGGTCTGAGAGGTTATAAAAGACTTGACCTTTAATGGGAACTGTTGTTAGCATGGTAAAATATAGTTATTGTTACTTACTCTTACTCACGTTGCACATGCCTCCTGCAGCTACAGAGTTCTTGAGTGGAGCGATGAATCAGCTGAAGCACCTGGATGCTGTGGACGAGACCGGGTGTCTGACAGACCTAGGCGCCATCATGTCGGAGTTCCCGGTCGACCCTCAGCTCGCCAGGACCATCATCGCCAGCTGCGAGTATGGCTGCTGTGAAGACATCCTCACCATAGCCGCACTGCTCACAGGTGCCTACCTTTGTGGAGACTTGATTCAACAAGAAGTAGGAGATTTCAGACCTCCCTATCAATCAACTGTCAAAATCACCTCCCACTCACCATGAAAACAAACGTAATTAATACAGACAAAACATAAACTCTGCCACCCAAAACAATACTTCCATACCCGGAAATGATGAATCAAATTTTCAATTCATTGCCAGGTTTCCTGGTTAGGTTGTCTATGGCAGAAGACAATACCATTGACAGCAAAGTTTCCAGACATGTTGACATGGAAGTTTGCTCCATTGCCTTATGTTTTCTGCACGAACAAGAACATGTACATAATCATTGATAAGGTTATGTATGGCATTAGATCCAAATCTATGTTCTTCATTTATCTTTGAATGAGATAAAACATCACTTTCTCTCTTCAATATGTTAGTTATATTTGAATCACCAAAGGTAAACTTGTTGCAATGCTGACTCCTCCTTACTGCCCATCTCTTGGACAGTTCCTCCTGTGTTTTTGAGACCATCGGAGGCAGCCCAGGCAGCAGATGATGTCAGACGTAGGAAGTTTGCCCGGGCTGGCAGCGACCACCTCGCGCTCATCAATGTCTACCATGCCTTTAGACAAAGTAAGATCTTTTTGATATCCATTAAATTTTTAGGTCTAACGTTTTTACAGTAACTACTGTTGAATACCAGTACCGTACCTTTTTTAAGCATTATTTGTTCTAAACACTATTTTTTCTTCCTAGACTACCAGGATGAGTTGTGGTGCTCCAGTAACTACCTGAACTTCGACGCACTCCGCATGACAGACGACAGACGACAGTATTTCGGTGCCATCTTGGAAAGACTGGAACTGGGGCCTTGTGAAGACAGTGAACCAAAGACAGAGGAGGAGAGAGTGAAGAACATCAAAAGGGCTCTGGCTGAGGGATACTTCATGCAGGTACTGTCTTTGTTGGGTTGATATTTTGTCTTCTCTTTCCTCTTCTTGAGATGGGGCTGATTTCCTGCAAAATAGCATTCACCATTTATTAGATTCTTACATCCCAAACATTGACAAGCCGGGCATGAGTACATTGTACATGTTGGATAGAAGTAACATGAAAGGTGAATTAAAAGGCAAGAAAAATGTTACTAATGTGAATGAAGATATCACAGCTTTGTCGGAATATAATCTGTATTGACAAATTGTTAACAATCTTCTGTGAACAACTCAAGATTTGAGCTTCATCCATTTATGAAATAGGAGGCAGCAAGGATGAAAAGCTGCAGAAAACTAAGACAGAAAGTAACATGAAACTGCTTTCATTTTGTAGTGTAGAGCCACATACTATTAGGAAAAATAATCTTTTATGATTAAGATTAATTCTGGACATCTCTGGATCAAACCTTACTATACAGGCAGTTATTACAAACAGTATTTCTAATTACCTGTGTTTGGGCCTATCACAGGTAGCACATGACCTAGATGGGACTGGGAACTACTTCATCGTGAAGGAGACACAAGTGGTCCAGTTGCACCCCACCACTTGTCTGGACAGCAACCCTGGCTGGGTCCTGTATCACGAGTTTGTCCTGAGTGAGAGGAACTACATCACAACACTGACAGAGATAGAACCTCAGTGGTATGTGTCTTCCTCTAGGTTTTTTTTCTTCAATCAGGAAAGTACTGTTAATGCATGCTGATTGAATGTTAGAACCAAAGAGACAGACAAGGAGGAACTGGAAAAATGGTTTGGAAAAAGAAACTTGCATAAGAAATAGGTTCCAGAAGTTTCAAACAAGAAATTTCTTGTGGCAGAATTTCACAGATTTGTATTAACAAAATACATTTTACATTTCTATGTACATTTTACATAGAACCCTCCCCCATAGAACAGTAACACTCCACATACATGCATTTGTATCTCACATACCAACAAAGGTTCTGTGCAACACATGTATGTATGCTATTGTAATGTTTTCTTCCTATTTTACCTGTTGCTTTTTTCTTCAGGTTGTTTGACATTGCACCCAAGTACTTCGACCCCACAAACCTCCCCCAGGGTGAAGCAAGGCGCCGCTTCCACTCCATCCTGGTCAAGTCGGAGCTTGCAGTACCGGGCAAACCTGCTAAGGAGTGGGCTGGCCCTGGAGTGGCCCAACCTGCGGCACCCAGGAATTTCACTTCCCACCCAGGCAGGGGACCAGTCCAACATGGACAGACGAAGGAAAGAAAAGAGGAAGATGATGATGACTCAAAACTTTGCGTGATTAGTTAACAAATGAACTTTCTATGGAAATGCTTGCAAGAAATGCATGTCATGTCACACCAATGTTTCTAAACAACAATGGATCTTTGGAAAGACAGTGTGTGAGCCTGTGAGGACTACTGCAATAGTATGCTGCAGCCCAACTGGATGTTGGGTAGTTTCTGCAACTCTAGATTACATACATAGCGGTAACTGTAGCTGTGAATGTGCTGTATAGTGCTTGAAACCTTGGCCTGGGAAGCTACAACTCATGATAACTGATAACAAACAGTCCATATGCTTAGTTTTTACTGTGTACGCTGCTGATGTTACATACCAACTGATGTGTGGACTGTTTCCTCAAAGGAAGTGTTTTACATGTACAGTGTACATGGCTAGCTGAATCTTTGATCATGGACAGGAAACTAATGACAAGGGAGAGGCTAAACTTAGAAAGGCTGACGTATTAACTGTTGCTAGGGTCTTGAAAAGGCTGCTGCAGAATCATACACAACAGAACTGGAGTTTTTTTACTATGAGAGTCTACAATCGATGACATGTGTGTGACTGACTAAGGGAAAATCTATTTTGCTAGACTGTAAAAAAGATGCCTTTGCTATAAACCCCATGTTTTTTGAAGTGGGTGACGGGCAAGAGAATTCCGAAGTGTACTTATCGAGAGCACATAATCATGCACTGCTGCTATGTTGCAAATTTTGTACCTTGGAAGCAATAAATGTTGCACTTGTACTAGAGACTAACTGTGGAAACGTTCGTGGTGCCAAAAATAAAGCACTATTTGTAATGCATTCTGTGTCATCAATGTGGTGAATCATTTACTTGGAAACTTTAATATGTGTATTTGGAAGGCGTGTATAAATGTACATGTACAAGTAGCAATCCCAGAAATGTGTCATATCCCAAGTTAACTATCCATGAATGTTGTCAATGATACCTGTTAGAGTGTTGATCTGCTTTTATGCAATGTTCATTTCAATTTCAAGATCTGGTTCCATGTCAAATTTGACAGTGTAGAAGACTTAAAGAAAGCTACTAAGGGTTTAGAATAGATAGGAACATCCATTTTCTATTGAGCAATGGTGTCCCCTACAGGTATGGGAATCCAAACCAATTAAAACATGAGGAAATAGCACAGCATGCTTAAAATAGAACATACATGTAGCACAGTGGCAGAGACCATTGAATCAGCAATCCAAATTTACTGAGATCATAATGACGGTTTTACTTCAAACTGAATTCTTCACAATGCATGGTTTGGTTTTTCATTGTCAACTTTCTGTTCTCATCCAGCTCCAGTATTACATGTTTAACACAAATCCCTGATCCAAACCATGGCACAGTAACCACACTACATGTACATGGTATAACTTTGAAACAAATTCTAGATACATCATTCTAGACATAAAACATAATGTCAAAAACAACACAAATCCAAATATTGCCATTTTGTACAACACATAGTACACATTTTCATGACTTATGTTATATTGACAGAGTGGAATGACATCATTCCTAGGAATGCAACAAGAAAAAAATATGTCACTGATTCAACTAAGACAGGAACAGCGTGTTTGACAAAAAATATTTTTGGATATAAAACAACTTATGTAAACAAGAACAGTTAACACCATCCTGGCAGTGTATTTCCAATAGATATGCTTTGATGTACAATAGATAGCCATTTTCAGTGTTAGAAAACACAGCTCTCTGATAGAACATAGAATTAGGAGTGGTTTTTGACATCAAAATCTTCATTTTGTATGGCAAGCAGGATATTGCTTAAACACAAATATTTAAAAAATGATTTAAGCTCACAGAATGGCTATCTTTTTCTTCTACAAGTCCTCTAGCTTTCTTGGGCAAAGTCTCAACATAATGACCCAATTTAGACATTTAAAAAAATGTACAATCAGAATGGACATATACATACTGATGTCAAGTTAGTTAATATACAACTCACACAGGAATGTTATTCATCTAACTTATACTTAACTTTGGTGCTAAGTTTCTAGCACATGACGTACATGTGAGTCATACAGAATTTGGATTGTGCAGGCACATTGCACAACTTCAAGAGAAACACAAATATCATAAACATTCTATAATTCAAAACTTCTGATTGTTCATCTGTGTCCAAACAGGACTGGATTGTCATAAAAGAGACGGACACAGACAGAATTTCAATAAAAAACTAAAACTTGTATGGCACAAACAAAATATTTTCTCTCAAACTGTACACGTTACCTATTTCATAAGGTGCTAACCATTTAAGATTTACAAGACTGTACACTGTACACATTGGTAAGAAATCCACAATACTGTAGTTATACTTCGGGAGTACAAGAATCTGTGTTGTGGCAGCATAAAAGGCAAGACATCTTAGTGTCCAAATACATTGTACATGTAACTGTATTTTCAATTCAGGTACATTTGTCAACCATGCCCCACACTTACAAACATGACTTGTCATTCACATACAAACATTTCATTCACATACGTATGCCAGTACAAACTGACTCACAAAACAATCAACCCAACAGTGTTGACATCTAGACACTTGTTTCATTCCTCAGTGACATTGTACTTTTCATGGTCCCTGAAGACCCGGATGGTCTGAAGTCCAACTCTACCCTGTCGTCCGACTCCCCCTCTCCCAGCAGACCCTCCTCTGGGGAGGCCTCGATCACATCGTCCAGTTCGATGTCCACAGGGCCGGCTGGCTCTGTCGTGTGGGACTCGTAACTTTTCTGTGTATTGGCATCACTGTCGGCCGTGTTACTGTTTCTATTATCAGAGTCTTCGTTGCTCTTTCTTGGTTTGTCCTCCTCTTTTTTAGGGGGCCGAATCTCTGGTTGGCTCGCCCGGCTCTCCGGCCGACTACTGTTCTCTGGCGTGGTGGCCATGTCGTGGCCGTACGGCCGTTTGACCATGAGTTTCATGGCCTCGTGGTACGGGTTTCTATGTCTCGTTGACGGTCTGTGCAGGGGGTGTCTGGGGATGTGTCCATTTGGTCTGGACATATGGCTTTGACTACTGTGTATGCTGTGGCTATGACTGTGGCTGTGAGTGTGGGTGTGAACCGAGGGGTCGGGGAAGCTGCCGTTACCCACCGACCCGTTGCCCACAGAGGGTCCATTCCCCAGCGGGAGGGGGGTGAGTTTGGGCCTGTTGGCCTGTTGTGGAACAGACGAGGCTGTTCTGTTGGTCTGCGAGGACTCCAGGCTACACAGGGAGTGTGCCTTACTCCCCTGGATGTGGCCGTTGGCCGTCACGGTGGGCTCCACCGTGACGTGGTAGTTATTTTTAGGTTCTCGGTAATGGCACATTCTCCAGCTCTGTCGGACGTCTTCCCGGGTGACACAGTAGTGGATGAACACGAACAGGCCGAGAGAGGCGCTCGCTGCACCGTAGAAGCAGCTGAAGATGAGGTCCACGTAATACTCCTGGGACACCGCGATGGCTGCGCAAGCCCACATGGCCACGAAGTTGAACATGATGAAGACAATACTTCTGAGCTGGTTCTTGAAGCTGTGTTCCATGTCGATGTATGACGTGGTGAGGTACGAAGCCGTCGTCCCCGCCGCGGACTCCGACTCGGGGACGCTCTGCGCGGCGCTGGGGGCCTGGCTCAGCTCCTGCTCGGTCAGGGACTCCACCATGGTCTTCAGCTCGTACAGAGTGGGCGCAGTCTGGACGGCACAGGCGGTTCGGATGAACAGGAAGCAGTTGACCAGGCAGAACAGGGCGGCCGGACCGAAGAAAGCCAGCAGGCTGGCATCCCACTCCATCCAACAACTGGAATAAAACAAAGTGAAACAGTTGTAACTCTGTACCATGGCCTAAGTGCTACACTACATTACATGTACCTGTGCACATTTCCTGTCTCTACACATTATACTAGTTTTATATAATCTAGAAACACACATGTCAATGACATACAGGTAATGAGATACACAAGAATTGTTACACAAGCAACTGGAGAGATTTTGAAAACTGTCAGACGTTTCAAGTAGAATACACTGCTTTTTGTCAGTGACTAGAAACACAAAGTTTATATTCCTATACCATTGGAAGAAGGATAGCACTTACAATTTGTCCCCACCATAATGGTGCAGGTTGGCAGCTGCTGTGATGCCACAGATGATCATGGGCACACCTAGTGGAGTCAGAACAGTGTATTACAAAACATGTCAAGATGTACATAAAAACATCCTCAATGTCTATAATATGTACTGATTAACACTGCTACATGTATTTATTCACATTGTATATTTTGTTAAGCATCACATAACACAGAAGAGCTGAAAAAAGCATTTTCATTTCAATGAACAAAAATTATGTGTATAGCAAAAAAATTAGCTATTATCTTTGCAAGTATATTCAAGCAATCAAAAGGCATCGAAAGAAATCAAGACATCACTCACCCCATCCTACTAGATAAAATCTCAGCATGGGCCTGGGTACTGGGACCTGGAGGTCAGGGGTCAACATCTCCACCTTGGCCATCTGTTTGTAGACGTTCCTGGCGCCGATCCCGATCCACAGCAGCGTGCAGAGCGACATGAGGTGGATGACGATCCCCACCCCCTGGCACACCTTCTCGTTGTAGATGCGGTTCACCCCGCCGGTGAAGGCCGCGCAGCCCAGCGACACGTTCAGGCACAAGTTGATCAGCATGTGGAAGTTTCTCCTCGGGATCTTGATGTTTCTGGAAGGACATCAGAATAGAATGGATAATGTCACTACAACAGCTGGAACCAATAGACTGTATAACTCTTTCCTTCACTGCACTATACATCTCTACAATAGTCAAATGCAGGCTTAGTGTTTTATGTCCAATTTGTGTATTCATATGTATTGTACTTTCCCTGAGTTTTATTCACCAATTGTTAAGTCAACGCAAATCAGTACTAGTACTTCTGCTATGTTGATTGATATGAATAAAGATTGTAAGATGGAACAATTTGGTCCTCCAGAGCACATCGGCAAAATGTTCTCCGCCTGTGCAAAACCCCGGAAATTTCCTTGGCTGTTTGGTCAGCATTGCATCAGAATTTTGCCCATTGCAGATGGTACCTTTTCCAACACAACATTTGAAAACTATAGACGGGATGTCATCATTAACAACCTTAAACAATACGTTCTGCCCAAGTGCTATACACAATACATTACAAATTTCACGTAGGTGCGGTACATTCTGCCATTGTTCTGTCCTTCAACTGCACATAGTTGCTAGATGGTAGTTGCTCTAGCTAGTTCATAATTTATTCATATTTCAATCATGATACACATGCTAAATTTAGCTCTGGTGTTTGTGCCATAATCTCCCCATTCGCCCTGACACAAATTCTAACAGCATAGCTAATGCAATAAGTAGCATGGTTGTGAATGTCTAACTTCTTTTAACCTTCGGCATGCCAAGGTAACTGTTCAGCATCAAATTTGTTTTGGTTATGGGGTAAGGCAGCAGGGAGAAGGTTAAGCAGCCATACCTTCTAAAGATGATATAAGTGAACAAAGTGGCAAGCAATCCCAGGATGCAAAGGGCACTCCCAGCATACACCACAGGATGCAGTGGCTCCAGGGGTCCATACAAGTGTGGGTATCTCCTCCCATTGGGATTATCCAAGTCCTGAAAAATTGGTCACAACAAAGTATGTAAAACATTGCGGATGACACTTTTTGAACAGAAAATATATAACATGGTCTTTCATCGAAATAGATGTGCAGGGCTCGAATGACATAATTCGGTAAAGGTGCACATGTGCACATGAGAAAAGCAATAAACGAAAAGCTTACTTGCACTGGTGCAGACCTGTAAAAAATAAGGTGGACAGCACCAAACTTATGTGCACCAACTTGCACATGAAGGGGTAATTCGAGCCCTGATGTGTGTGATGATGATAATATTAGGACTGAAAGAGAGGATGGTCCTACCTGAAGGATGGCGAAGTTGGTCAGGTGGTTGCAGTGGACAGTGGTCAGGTTGACATCAGAGCTGACCACCTGACAGCCACCCTGCTTCCACCCACCCTGGCCGTCTGTGGAGAAGGGAGCACCTTGGTCAGCATTCAGATAAAAACAACTGAGACCATGTTTACAAACTGGAAACGTCTTCTTAGTTCCACAGAGAGACTTGCAGGGTTCACACTTCAAAAAACCAAGGTTTCCAGAATACATTTGCAGTACCTTATATGATTAGCATATACAGTTAAAGTTTCCGCAGTTCATATGCCATAAAAACAGCACAATTCTATGAATATTGGAAGAAGTACATCAAGTTGAACTCACTCAGCTCTGTGAAGTCCCAGAAGACGGGAACCATGTCGCTACCATGTGCAAACGGCCTCAGTCTGATGACAACAGGCTCTGACAGGTTCTTAACATCAAGACCATCTGAAAGGCAAGAAAGTTGTTTTAAGATAAGCTATCATAATATTTCAAGTTAAAACATTGAGGAAGCAGGTGGATGTATGAGCAGTTAACCAAGAACTTGTGAAATCTAAACCAGGTACTCTTTGTATAACAAGAATCTACAACTATTTTAACAGTCCAGGCAACATTCAATGAACTCTAGTATATGTGTATGTAAAACAAGAAACTATTTATAACCATCTTGGGAGAACATGTATATCACAGACTAGTAGAAGGGCACAAAATACAGTCCCATGTACCAGTATCCCCAAGGTTAATGTTACTGCTAGCTGGAGGACATGTTAAGCTAGATTAAAATACAAGCTAGTAAAAGGAATTTTAACAAAAGCCAGCCAATCACACACCTATTCTGCTGGATATGACATGGGTAACCACAGTCCTCTTGCCCTTCTGGTCTGCCAGGTGGGTGGAGTTGCCAGTACTGGGGAACAGCTTCCCGTTCTTGTACACCACAAACTGCAGCTTGAAGCTGTCGCTCTGTTTCATCGGCCTCCGGGACAGCACGCGATTAAACACAGAGGGGGGGATCTGGATGGACGCTTCCAGGACCTGGGAAAGGAGGGGGAATTTTATGATTTCTAACAGACAGACACAGTTCTTCAGTTAGCCTGGATGCCAGACTGCTTCCAGGGTCTGCAGTCCAGCTCCTCAGCTCTTGGGCCAAAATACTCCAAGGAAATTTTTACAGCAGACACCTCTGAGACCCTAAGAATCACTATTTTTCAGTGCTTCCTACTGATCTTGTACAGCTTCATGATACTCTTGTAAAGTGATGATTTTTAGCAATACTGAAGATTAAGGGTACATCTTTTTAAAGAAACGGTCAGCAACAACTGTTTCAAAAGATTTTTGCCATACCCTGTTTTTCCCCAGTTGTAAGTTGGTGATGTTGCCAGAGTTACACTTGAAGTCGCTGTAGGGAGAACTGGTGCTGCTGTCCTGTGTGTACGCCGAACACGTCATCCCGATGAAACTCTGCGGTTTGACCATGAACGCCTCCATGGCGATGTTCGTAGACAACTTACTGATCCCCTTGTTCTTGTTGGTGAGAGTTTGGCTGGCTAGTCTCTCCAGACACTGGACAATTCTGGGGGAATAAGGAACACCAATGAGAGAAATGGCCACTTCAAGTCTGCAGTACCACTTCTAAATGACAGGGGGCATTACAACACAAGTAAAACGTTTTGGAGTTGACATAAACACTCAGCTTGTGTGCGGAAGGAATGTAAGTACAGTGCAGAAGTTAACTATAGTAACACAAAGGTCATATTTGTTATGCATAAGCGGATACAGTGACAGGTTTAAAATATCGCTGCAAGGCTTTCCTTGTTGGCTCTTTAAGTTTGGAACCAAGGTTTTTGCATATGTTTGTATACAGTAAGTGTTCCAAATATCTTACATATCTTAAAACCCTTGTCCATACGTTGGGAAGCAGATTCATGTCCCCAGCGTTGTGCCAGTGTATGTTCGGAAGGTTCCACTTTTTTCTCATGTATGTAATATTAATGCTGATGTTTTCAGGACTTCTTAGTAACATTGTAGACTAGTAAAACAAAAGCAGTACCCCCTATTCCAAGAGGGCCTGAAATCCCCAGCAAAGGGAGCATGTAATGCACAGAATGGCCAGCCAGACAAGGGTCAACTTGAAGTATGTAAGGTGTTGGTACCTGCTACATGCCCGTGCCACCTGTTGACTCCCCCATAGGGTCTCCTTATCCACGTCCATCATGTGACTGGCAATGTCCACCAGCACCTCTCCCAGCTGGATGCAAACGACAAACGTAGGCATTCAAGATGAAAACACTTCAAAAACCTTCACATGCAAGAGGTGTGTTTCATCTCTCAGTCTCTTCTTTCTCCATTTATTAGAGCTTTTCTTTTCGGTGTCTGCTTGTGCATTTGTGTTTCTGTAGTTATTTCCACCTGCTAGGCACATCAGGAACACTAAGAGGAAGTTAGATAAAATGTCCCAGAAAAGGGTATCTCATCTCCTGTCTTCACTTTCCTGCTATATGCATGTCTGTTGCCTTATGGGAGCCAGTGGGAAAATGCAGACAGAATCAGCACGAAATTCACAATAATGAATAAAACAAGAAATTCACACAAACTCATGGAGGTGTGAGATCTTCGATTCCCTGTTCATCAATGGTTCATTATGCTCCCCTGTGAAATTTTGGATTTTCAAGCCTTCAAAAACGCAGTTTCCCGCATTTTGAGGAGCAAATCATGGGGTTTAGAGTGGTTGTCGGTGGTCCTTCGGAAGTTTTTATATTTTTACCCAAGATTTTTGTTGATTTTGTCTGTCAAGCTTGACGGATTGGTTTCAAAATTTTTCCGTCAGGCGCCGCAAAGTTCCGGTAATTTACAGAAAAATGGGTGCTGGCTTGAGCCCTGACTCAGACCTACCTCTCTGTTGGACTCGGTGAAGCGCACAAACTTGTCCATGAGGTTGGATGTGTAGATGATGTCCATCTTGTCTCGGACGCTCCTGGCCTCGCTGGCCTCGCGCATGTAGGTGTTCAGCTGGTTGGCCAGCCTCAGCACGTTGGTCGTGTTCACTGGTTGCTGATAACAACATTTACATGTACATCAGATACCGCTGTAAGTGGTGCCGCAATCATTTCTTGTACATGTACCATTATCATTAACATTGATGGCTAGTAAGACCATATGGTAAGACACAGTTGTGAATGAGAAGTTAACATGAGCAAAATCTACTCTAGCAAGATTGTATAAACACATCTTTGCTCCATGTTCCAGATCTTTATTAACAGCTACATGTAAATGTACAAATACAAGTTTTAAGAAACACCTCTGTGAAAAATGAAAGCGTCCCAGAGGGAGAACGGCGTCTTGAACGCCGTCTCTGCCCGTCAGACGCGTCCCTGTCCGTCTGTCCGTCTAAACTGCCATCAACAGCGTCCCAACACAGTTGGCGGTCTGCAAACTCACAACTCTCAGACGGCCGGACGAAAAAAGGGTCACGCCTCCCGTCTCTCCCCAGACGTCCTTCCACGTCCGATGTGGCGACAGGCGTCAGAATTAATTTATTTACGACGTTTTCCACGTGGTTTTGGGCTTCTAATGCACATGCGCAAGATTTAAATTAAACGCGCCGGTATATTCAAAACCGTTAGTGGGTCCCATACACAGACACTGTTCGGTCAATGTCCGCTTTTTTTGCCTCTTTGTTGAATTGTGGGCACTTTTGGGGGGTGGAATTCACTTCTACAAGCAGCCGTTTCTTCCGAGGACACTGTACGGAGTTTGGGTTTAAACCAGCGACCGACTTAACACGTCAAACGAGGTGTTCCAAGAATGTCACTACAACATCGGCAGGTTCCGAGTGTATCGAGGCAGTTCTGTCACAACAGTTTTCTTTTATGGAGACTCGGTAAGTGATGAAGAATTTTATGTTGTCAGAAGTATACAAACGAACATATAGTGCTACAATTGTTAGAGGAACAGGCAATTATTCCGAGGATAATATTCAAAACGTTGCAAGGTCCCCAACTTAGTACCTTCCCACATATTGGACCACACACGTGGAGGCAAATTGATCGATGTTTTATCGCCGCAAAATGAAAAGGCGAACAAAAACAATGTGTAGAATAGATGTATACAATACCTGAGGTTTTAATAAAGAATGATGATGCCGTATAAATGTATACGTTATGGTAAATCTTACACAAAATCCAGCGGCATAAGTTCCGACACTCCGTGCATGCTGTTAAAACACAACGTCACAGCTGCCATCTCCAAACGCAACGGTCAATGTTGTTTTCATATTAGATTGTTAAAAAAGAATACGCACATCGTAAAATGCAACTACAAAATATCTAATGTTTTAATAAAGAATGGTGATACGTTAAAACGTGCAATTAGACCATATTGAATTTTTTAAATGCAGCTCCCCAGCCTGTTGTGTTTGTGTGCACTCACATGGCGGTGGATTCAGCGGCGCCTCCCGATTCTGCCAAGAAAGCTCGTCACTGTTCAACAATTTGTTACGCCACACTTTGTAAAGGAAATACGAAGAAAATCGTACGATTTCCGTGTGATTCTGCTTGTATTTAAAGCTCTTGGTTCCATGGCGGCAGCATGAAGATAAATACCGTGATCGAACACCGCTACAGGAACCCCCATATTTTTCGGGCGTCTAAAACGGCGTCCAAGCATCCAACCGCAACCGAACGCTGTCCGAAACGCCACTAAAAGCCCGTCCAAAATGCCGTCTAAGCCCGTCCGAAAATACGACCCGTAGCGCCGTTCCTAGCGTCTGGATACCCATTTCCAGACGTCGTCTGGGACGACCCAGACGTTGGCCTGGACGCGTCAAAGGTGCCAATCTAGACGCGTCTAAGCGTTTTTATGCCGCCCAGACCGTCTTGGACGTTTTAAATGGCCCGCCCAAGGCCGTCCAAAGCCGTCTGCCATCGTAATCGTCCAGGGCGTCTCAATCATCTTAGACGCTTTGGACGGGCGTCACAAACAGCGTTTCACCGTCTGGGACACCTTCATTTTTCACAGAGGCATGCTTAAAATAAATAAAAAATAGCCAAATACCATCGCTATAGTATGCATTGTAAATTGTAGTAGATTATGAACTTCAAG
Source organism: Branchiostoma floridae x Branchiostoma japonicum (assembly GCA_013266295.2). Taxonomy (NCBI): domain Eukaryota; kingdom Metazoa; phylum Chordata; class Leptocardii; order Amphioxiformes; family Branchiostomatidae; genus Branchiostoma; species Branchiostoma floridae x Branchiostoma japonicum. The sequence goes on along the minus strand of CM023824.1, from coordinate 20,347,447 downwards.
CTAGATGGCTTTGTTGTCT